>OX458321.1:15865452-16335725 GCA_949768715.1 Dascillus cervinus | reverse complement strand
TTAAGAAAATCAGATAATTATGCGTAAACTAAAAAATTGTCCACCTAATCACGATCACAAAACTTTGCAAAGTGTAGACATGTCTAAAAACATATTAATTCCAATGCTTTCCATAGATTTAATAAATAAATAAATAAATAAATTTAATAACTGCATTTAAATATTTTCAACGTAAATTGCGGGAAAAATAAATGTAAAACCGGGTATTATCTGCATTAAGGGCGAGTCGTACCCTCAGAACGTTGATATGTTTAAATCTAAAATTTGGCGTTTTAGCAATAAATGAAAGAATGTTTAAATGTTACTCCTGATCGTAGTGGATTTTTCCTTGCTTCGCTTCTGTGCCTCCAAGATATATGGGGGATCAATGCATCTTAACCTTTCTTCAAATTTCCTGTGACAATTTCTGGTAACATACACTGTGTGTAGAACCTAACGAGCTTCTCCAACATAACGTCATACCAAAAATTATCATCTGTAGCTATTTCTTCCACAAATAGGTCGTGTTCATCGTTAATGTACACTACATTGTCCTGCCGGTTATATGTAATTGCCCCTGGATCTAAATTGAAATAAATTATTTTATTGTGCGATTACAGTCGAGTTAGAATCATTTTAACGTTACACACCTGAAAGTAATAATCGTGATTTCGTTTCAATTGAATACATCCATCATTAATTTCAAGGCATAAGGTCTTATCTTGCCTAATAGCTTCGTTCAGCGAGATACCCAAATTGGCAATTTGGAATAAACACTTTACTTCAACTAGTGTAGAATCACCGATTAAACCTAAATAACAAATAAACAAATTATATTTTATACGTATAAAACAAATAACATACCATATGGGGAAGCACCTAGAAACGGATGAACCAAATCTATAAATAACCCCCCACCAGGATGAACAGTGACATTTAATTTGTCTTCTAGCAAAGAAAGTGCGACGGACTCTTTAATTTTCCCATTTCCCATTTGTTTGAAAATCCTCCAAGCAGACTCTACACGATATCCGTGCCGTATTTCGACCTTATCCATTTTTACGTCACAGGATTTTTCATGATTGCAAAAAGGGCAATTGAATTGTTGATCCAACGGTTCGATCGCTTTTCTTTTCGGCGGTGGCTTTCTTTTCGATTTACGACGGCCCATTTTAACAAAAACTCAGTATTTTTCGGCTACTAAACTGGGGTTCGTCAAAACAATAGCTGGAGTTGAAATTTGTTTAGTTGAAAAAATAGTTTTCAACAATCCGTGACATGACGTGACATCACGTCGTTTAATAACTGCACCAAATTTCGATGCTGTTAGACGGTGCCTTCGATGATCCCTATACAGTTCATTATCAAACTGTCCAATTGTATTCTTAGCAATGTGGTCTCTTTCTTCTCGTGTTATCTAAGATATGACCTTCAATATGACTATTTACATAAAATACTATTTTACCTGCATGGATTCTAAAATTCGCTCACACTATGCATCTGTTTGCTCCTGAGAAATTTGAGGTTGCAATGCCAATGGACCATAATCTGTTGTGGATTTTGAAGTTACCGGCTTTGAAACTGATTTGGACGGTCGGCGTCTGAAAATTATTTTCCTTCTGCATCTGTTGGCATCTTCCCTCGCAATAAATTTTTTAAAATACGTCCCAGGACTTCTGTTTGTAATTTTTTTCCACGGCAGTGAATGCCAAGATGGTCCTAAAATGCCATTTATAGAAAATGATATAAAGAACAAATTATCAGTAATAAACCTTGATTGTACCGTAAAGCGGACACAAGTATGCTCTGGTTTGATAAGAGCCTCTTTGAATCAAGTTCGTTCGCTTGCCCATCACGGCTTTTGCGACTAAACTCATAAATAATTCTGCTCGGTTATTTGTTTCACTGTCAATTAAATTATTGGCTTTTCGGATTACTAAGTTAACAGCTCCTGAAACAATATCAACAATGAATATCCCATTGCTTCATTTAATTTCAATATACAAGTACTTACCACTTATATGTCTAAGTAAACCACTAGCCCTCACTTCCGTCATTGTTGAGTTATTGTTCTTCCCTACCGACGAACAAAAATGGTCTTTACAATTTGCATGATTATTAAAAACGTGATGAGGCCCATTCACTAAATCTTCAATTAGCGTTCCAATGTCCCCATGGGCGTTATCATAAATCGCTTTTTGTGCTATTCTTTGCAATTCCACAATTGAAGGGTGCGCTCGAATAACGCTGTATGTTACAATCCAATAATCTTTGAGAAAACGTTAAAAACATGTAAAAACAAACCTTTTTTTATTATTATATCACATTTTTAATAAAACAAAATGCAATCTACATACTTACTGTGGCGAAATTTGAAACTTCCTTCTAGTATAAGCATTCGGCATGTGTCATGCAGCCTTTTTTCCACCAATAACTCAATTTACCAAAAAATGTACCATACAGCGTTATTCGAGCGCACCCTTCAATTTTCTTTTGGGTCAACAATTTACGAGCAGCAAGAGACAAACCTGTTCTGTCACTTTTAAATGAATAAAGTTTTTTACCATAATTTTTTATAACATGGTTTGTGCATTCAACCTTTGATACCTATAACAAAACAATTCTGTTTAGATATATTACAAAGTTTAGATTTTCGACTCTTTACTTGTTTTCCATACGGCACTTTCTCTTGAATTTTGGCGAAAACACTGGAATCTCCATCAGCAATGTATTTTTTATATCGCACCCCGGCATCGAACTTCAAAACAATGGTCTCTGAACGTGCAGTCGAATATTATTTGTTTCATAAACATTTTCTTCCTAGAAACACCGATAGCGGTATTTGGACAACGATGCAGAAAATATGTGGGTTTAATTATGGCATGCTGTTTTATTATCAAATAATAAACGTCACAAGTAAATTGAATGCGATCAATTAACTAAAGAGGAAATATCGCCGGCCGTTTTATATAAATTGTTTTCTGCTAAAGAAAGCTTGGTTCAGTAAAACAAGAGAAATTTACAGGTTTTCCGGGTTTTCTCCGGCTTTAATTATTCGATCGGGACATTCGACCTCTCCTTCTCTTCGTAATTTAATTCTCTACAATTCGTCTATTGACAACATTAAGATTGCTTCATTAGTTTCCATTTTACAAGCAAAGAACTAAAAAAAACGCGACTTTTCTTCTAAATTGTTCATAGCAAATTAAAAATTATGATCCTCGAGTGGGAAATTATGCCAAATTGATCTACTAACTGTCCTTTATGTAATCGCACAGTCGGTTTCCGGGTAGTATTTATGGCAAATTATGAAATTTATTTTGCTCCGTTGCTTGGCCTACGTGTGCAGGTAGGTTTATTTATAACTTAAACGATACAAAGCTTCATTATCGATGTGTAACGTTAAATGTCACATTGTCTCGGTACTTTTTAGTACGTAGGATACGTACGATAGACCGGCCGACTTTGGATGATAGTTATTAACAGCCCTAAGTCGTCCCACGATTAAGGGATTACGGGTCTGGCAGTACACACAACTACAGTAAAACCTCTAGTAACGAACACCGTTCCGTGCAACGGACACTTTTCAACGCACCAAAGCGATACGTCTGATTACAGCGGACGCAGACACCCTCACAACAACCCGATATCGCCGTACAACGATCAATTTTAATTTCCCCGTGGGCTCCCGCCCGATACGTTACGGAGAGGTTTCACCGTACCACCGTTTACAATCGCGTCTTGTTAATTTTGCTGACAGTTCGATTCAATTCGCCCAAAACATAGACACCGTGTTTGCAGTCGAGCTATAGATATGGTTTTATTTTAAAGTGTCTAGTTACGTTTGTATAATAAATATTATGTGTTATTCGTTTAGGTTTTATTAATTTCAAGAAGGGCCTTTGTTTAACTTCTGTCATTTTGATAGTTTGCAAATACTGAAAATATATCGTAATTTATGGTATTGTACGAGTATGTATCTCCTTATCCATATGTTTTACCGAATCTCTGTTTTATTGCTTACAGGCATACAATCGATCTAAACAATCTCTCATACAGGGTGAGTTAAGTTTTACCGCCCGTGACAAAATAGGCCTTTAAAATAATTTGTCAATTCTCATAAATTGCATGAGTAATTTTATATTATTAAGGTACATAGAAACCAAGAAAAAATTATCTTTTTTTTATCAGGTAAAATTTTGGCTTTCTTTCCATTACTGATTGTTCAATTTATTAGTTTTTTTTTTATGAACGAACAGTAAAATATTTTCACACAATTTAATGCAATTGAAATAATTTTACTAATTTGCGTTCATTAAATAAAGCCATTTCCGTATTAGAGGGTATTTTTTTTAAATGATTTACGACATAAGCTGACCAATCCATCTTACAATGGTATTGGTTTTGGGTACTTGACTGATTATTTATGACAGTCATAAAGTTAAGTTAAAAAGTGCAACGTTACATTTTACAGGACCGAAATAAGGGTCTTGGCTATTTCTTTAAAAGTTCACAGCATCGTAACTAACAGCTACACGGTAATTATAATCATAATAAAAAATAATTTTTGCAATATTAGATTTTAAACTTGATAAGAAAATCGCTTATCAGCTTCTAATTTTCGTTAGTATATCTGTCTACAATTTTGTGTTTTAATTTTGCCGTCTGCAAAGTCAATATACCTATCGGTCATTGAACCTTCCTATTAAATAAAGTTCATATTTACCTATTAAAAACTTATTTTATTTTTCTCACAAATTCCAGAATACGGGTCTGGTAGAGTTTGACTAAAAATATTCTGCGTTTATGACTTTAAACCGCAATCAACTTTTAGTGATGATAATGAGGGTTCACTGCAGGGTGCGACACATCTGGTTGCTTTGAAAAATATTTTTGTAGATACTTCAGAACCGTACTTAAATATTTCAACTTTAGTTAAGTTCAGAACAAATAATCAAATACAAGTCATAGAATTCAACAAGTATTTAAGTTAATCAATAACCCCACATACCTACCTAATTATTACAAAAGGTTACTCATATTTAAATCTAAGCATCAAGAAATTTATAAAAATTTACCAAATACAGCCCTGGCCACTTCTGCCCATGCTGATTATTACGGCTTACCTACTTTTATGGCCGGATCACTTATAGTATTGTAAAAGGCACAGTCATAAACGGAGAATAAGTTTAGACAAACTCTAACATCATTATGGGTCCATCATGAGGTATTGTTACGCGACAGACCGTATTATCCATTGTTGGAAAGTCATAAATAAAAGTATTTTTCGTGCTTTATGTTAAATTTGATTTAACTCAAAAAGTAATCATTTTTTTACGAATCTAATTGCAGATATTAATTCTACGAATAATTTGACAAATTTTGAAATAAAAAACCAAACATGGAAATTTTACCCGAAACTCTTTGTTTTACTTTTTTGGCTTCAAATAAAAATGATTTGGAAAACTTGTGGCACTAATCGAAAGTGTAAACTTCAACTGATGTAACATGTAAATTGCATACTTTCCCCTCAATCTTTAATAGGTATTATGGCCCGGGCGGTAAAACTTAACTCACCCTGTACAACTAAATAGGTAGGTACAGAGTTCTGATTTTGACGTACGTAAATGTACCTACTGCTTATTCAAACTTGGCAAGGTCAAACGCAATAATTTATAAAAATGACGAGTTTGTAAAGGGAACCGCGGAATTGTTGCCTCCCGATGATTCATTTTCTACCATTCGGTAGGTAGGTAGGTAATATGTCGGTGATGGGGCTTGATCTTTCCGAATCAAATAGAAGGAAGTTTACAAGAACGCATACGAAGCCGCACCCGAGATCGCACTGCGTATAATAATCCAGCGCAAATAATGTTTTCAATTTTATTTCTTTTTCATTATTATGTAAATTGCAAACTCATTTGAATAACGCACAAACGCAACAATCTGTATTTATTTTTATTTATATTTTCATACGCAAGAAGGTATTAAGTAGTAGGTACATACGTGACGAACGGTAATTTTATTTTATTTTATTTTTTTTTTTTTGTTTTAGCGGCAAGTGCACCACCGTCTTATAAAGAGCGCTACAAAAAGTCTTTGCGTTGCGTGATTTGGATTTTTAAAAGTAATTGTTAAATTGTGTCGACGAACAAGAACTAACGGGGATGATCGGAAAAACTTTTATGGTGCAATAAGTACATCTTTCGTGAATTGATATGCGCCGCTGTGATATAGCTCGAATGAACGTTGCATTTTTGCAGATCGGACGGGAATTGTTGGCGGTTTCATCGATCGGAGGTTCAGGTTGAACTGCGATCTGCCCGATGACACCTTCGAAGATCGCTTTAGGGCCGTCCAACTGCGAAAACGGCCTCTTGAAGTCTCCGGATCGCCGGTTCTACTCGCGTACGCTTCCATTACTGGTCGATTTTTGCGATTTCCGCTGCCGATATACCGACTTATTAACACGGGTACGGCAGGGCGGTTATCCTGACAGACTCTCGAAACGGCCGTCGCAGATGAGAACGTCTTCGTCACCGTCGCGGCGGATCCGATGCAAAAGGTGCAAACACGACGGTTCAGTTTGAATCGACGGGCCTCGTTCAATCCGAAAGCTTTCCCGTTCCGTCGACGGTGCGTGCGTGCAGGTACCGTAGGTCGAAATACATGGCCCGTTTGAAAAAATTATCGCGTTAGATTTACGTTTTCTCGATAAGTATCGAACAGTGAAATGGCCGATGTATCTGCACAACCGACTGCGGGCGCCGGTTCGCCGGCCACGCAAACGTCGCCGAAGAAAGCGACCGGCGGCGGAGCTCAGAAAAAAACTAAGAATCCGAGGTCGAAACCCGCTCACCCTCCTACTTCTGAAATGGTGAACAACGCCATCAAGAGCCTCAAAGAACGCGGCGGTTCTTCTCTGCAAGCCATAAAGAAGTACGTTTCTGCCAATTACAAAGTTGACGCCGAGAAGATGTCTCCTTTCATCAAGAAATACCTGAAGGCCGCAGTCGCTTCGGGGGCCCTAGTTCAGACCAAGGGCAAAGGCGCCTCCGGTTCTTTTAAACTCGCTTCCTCCGCTTCGTCCAAGTCCCAGACTTCGGCGTCCGGTGGTTCGTCGTCTATTAAATCTCCGGCATCGAAATCGAAGGCCGCACCGGCGACTACAACGACCAAACGATCCGCAGCCGCTGCAAAGCAAAAGACGTCTGCCGCTGCCAAGAAAGCTGCCATCACCAAAGCCAAAAAGTCCGTGGCCGAAAAGAAACCGACAGCGGTGGCCGCCACCGGTTCCAGGGGAACGAAAAGAGCACCACCAGCAAGTCCAGCCGAAAAGAAAGCTGCTGCGGCGGCAGCGGCAGCTGCTGCCAGCTCCCCCTCCAAGGTGAAAGGTAAATCACCGTCTAAAACTAAACGGACGACCAAGGGACCGACTAAAAAACCTAAGGCACCCAAACCGAAGAAGACGAAAGCTACTCCGGCAGGAGGCGGTTCCGGCAAGCCGGCTCGCAAGGCTGCTTCCCCGAAAAAGAAGTGAAGAAAAAAGGTGCGCTCAGGCAGACAGAAGATTATCCTTCGCTGCAAGGCAGCAACGCAATGGCCCTTTTCAGGGCCGCAAATTGAATTCAATTCTTAAAAAGAACAGCAAAGTACGTTTGTAATGATAAAAATTAAAAATGCGCCCACAGGGGAAACAATCACCGTAAAGTTAATATTATCGAGTCTCTTCTTTTTTTTTTCTCTTTGCACCGTCTATTCTTCTAATCTGGAACGTGCGAAAGCCCACTTAGGACACGAAAATGTCTATACGTAATTTCGACTTCGTTATCTATGGTATAAACCCGAAAAGAAAAATTAATGAACAGTTTTGAATCGCGACGCGGCGGTTAACTTCATACAGATAAACATACAGATGAACGTAAACAAAGGTAAATCTGGCGTTAAATTGAGAATTCTTTTCGAGGCGATGGTAATTTGGTGGTTCTGAAAAGAACCGTTTTTAAAATTTTTCTGTAGTTTCCAATTCGTTCCTCCCGGAAAGGAAACCAACCGACGCGGCGCTGAGAAGTCTGTAGATTTAAGCCCGTTCTCCTCGAATTCGTCTGGCAAGTTGGATATCTTTCGGCATGATGGTCACACGTTTGGCGTGAATCGCGCACAGGTTTGTATCTTCGAATAAACCGACCAGATACGCTTCGCTGGCTTCTTGCAAAGCCATCACGGCAGAGCTCTGGAAACGCAAGTCGGTTTTGAAATCTTGGGCGATTTCTCGGACCAAACGCTGGAACGGCAACTTGCGTATCAATAACTCTGTACTCTTCTGATAACGCCTGATTTCTCGGAGCGCCACAGTACCGGGCCTGTAACGATGAGGCTTCTTGACGCCTCCGGTTGCCGGAGCGCTCTTTCTGGCTGCCTTCGTCGCAAGCTGTTTCCTCGGAGCCTTACCTCCGGTAGACTTGCGGGCTGTCTGCTTGGTACGGGCCATGTTTCGTTAATACGTTCTGATCGACCGGTCTGATACGGACTGAGGAGAATTTTTTTGCCCCTGCTACAACGGCAGCTATATATAACCTCCATGCGCAGACCCGAAGGCGTCTTCGGGCGAACGATCGGTCCCTCTCGTTAGGTTGAAATCTATATATATAACGCGACTGCAATTCTGGAAAAAAAATTTCCTCCAGTATCGGTTGCCGTGCAGTAGTCGCAGCATCGTACTAAAGTGCCTTTTGCTTCGCAATCGACAGTTTGTTTGTTTGTTTGTTTATTTTTTTGAGAGTATATCGACCGAATAAAATCATCACTCGAAATGACCGGTCGAGGAAAAGGAGGCAAAGGTTTGGGGAAAGGAGGAGCGAAACGTCACAGGAAAGTTCTTCGCGATAACATCCAGGGAATAACGAAACCGGCCATAAGACGTCTGGCTCGTCGCGGAGGAGTGAAACGTATTTCCGGCTTGATCTACGAAGAAACTCGCGGCGTCCTGAAAGTGTTCCTGGAGAACGTGATCAGGGATGCTGTTACCTACACCGAACACGCGAAGAGAAAAACCGTGACCGCAATGGACGTAGTTTACGCTCTCAAGCGTCAAGGCCGCACTCTGTACGGTTTTGGCGGTTAAAACGTGCGTGCGACCTGGAAGTTCTGTCTGCGGTCGTCGTCGTCGCCAAACCAATTAAAATCGGTTCTTTTCAGAACCACCACGCAAATCTCATCAAAGATTCGCAGCAACGCTTTTGTCACTTTTTCGATGCTTTCTCGTGTTTTCTTTTCTCTTTTCTTTTTAGATGGGCCACCCCGTTTCACGTCCGGACGGTCAATTGAAAACTTATAAGTACATCATGGCAGGCGGCGTTCCGTAGCGTGAATATAGCCGATAAAAAAAACGGACGCATCGTCGGTCGATAATTTTTTTGTTTTTTTAATTTTTACGACACCAACGCTAAATGTCAACGACGTACAGAAAAAATAGATTAATTGACCTCTATCTAGTAGGTAGGGTAGTTAAGAGGTGGCTTTTGACGAAGTTTGCAAGATGACGTGGCAAATTGCAATTCATCTGCCCAGATAGGTGGTGGTGGTGGTGTACCTAGGTAAATGAGATGGCGCAAGAGCGATATTCTTTTTTAAACGAAATCAATGATGGCCCTCAGAAGGGCCGTTTGGTTTTTGGTTTCCAAGTCCCGAGCAAAATAGAGAAATAGTTAATTTCCCGCTCAGGCTTTCTTTTCCGTCTTCTTGGGCAGGAGAACTGCCTGTATGTTCGGCAGGACGCCTCCTTGGGCGATCGTCACCCCGGAGAGCAGCTTGTTCAATTCCTCGTCGTTGCGTATCGCCAGCTGCAGATGACGGGGTATGATGCGCGTCTTTTTGTTGTCTCGGGCCGCGTTGCCGGCCAATTCGAGCACTTCGGCGGCCAAGTACTCCATCACAGCGGCCAGATAGACCGGAGCTCCTGCACCGACCCTCTCGGCGTAGTTGCCCTTGCGAAGCAAACGGTGAATTCTGCCGACTGGAAACTGCAGACCTGCCCTGTTCGACCTGGACTTCGCCTTCCCTTTGACTTTGCCTCCTTTACCGCGACCTGACATTGTATTGTAATGTTATATTTGACTGACGACTGTTCGTTCGCTCGTTATCTCGAGCGAGTGAAGGCAATTTTTTGGTGAACTTGGTTATATCTCTGCATATATAGTATTCGCATTCGGCCAATGACGCCGGTATTATGCTGCGTTGGGAGGAGCCTGTCAGCGACGGTGTTTTATAATAAATACACCTGGAAATACTGCTTGCATTCATAATTTCCCTGCTGTCCGTTCCGTTCGGTTGTGGCTGTTGTTGTTGTATTTTTCGAATCGAGTCCGTCGTGTCCTCCTCCGTTCGAGAAGATGCCTCCGAAAACTAGCGGCAAAGCTGCCAAAAAAGCCGGTAAAGCGCAGAAGAACATTTCGAAAACCGACAAGAAAAAGAAACGACGCAGGAAGGAAAGCTACGCGATCTACATTTACAAAGTGCTGAAACAAGTCCATCCCGACACCGGCATATCCAGCAAGGCGATGAGTATCATGAACAGCTTCGTGAACGACATATTCGAGCGCATTGCTGCGGAAGCGTCGCGTCTGGCCCACTACAACAAACGCTCGACCATCACCAGCAGGGAAATCCAGACTGCCGTGCGTCTTTTGCTGCCGGGAGAGTTGGCCAAGCACGCCGTCAGTGAAGGCACCAAAGCCGTCACCAAGTACACCAGTTCGAAATAGAGCTGATGCGCTGGGACGACGGCGGCGGCGGCGATTGCGTTCTCTCCGAGGGCGAGAACGCGTTTAATTTTAACAATCGGTTCTTTTCAGAACCACAAATTTCTGTCGATAAAAGAAAGCGTTCGCTAGTTGCGTTTACCTTTTTCATCCTTCCTTCGTTCGTTCATTATTATTGTTTTCATTATCACTACTAATTTCAGCGATTATTTATTTTATTTTATTTTTTTTTATACGTATCGATTATATTTTATGATTTATTCCCGCTGCGCATTCCGACGTGTGATTTTTTTTAAATGGCAAACCAAATTTTTTTTTACAGAATAGAATTCAGCATAAAATTATTACATTTAAACTAGTGATTTTTTTAACGACTTTTTGGATAGGTTGTTTTTTCCACATTTTTTTGTAAATTACATGTAACTTGGCAACACCGCAACGAACCTTACATTAAAATACTGTACCATACGTAGAATTTTATGCTGAATTCCATTCTGTACAAAAAAATTTGGGTTGGCATTTAAAAATAAGTACCTTTCTGGCGCCCCGCTTTTTTGGGACACTCGGTATACTAGAAAATATTTCACGAATGTGCATCTCCACGGATCCTATAACTTTTGTACATAATATTTTTCCATGGTTCTTTTAACAACGGAGATATGGACCGTCCACGTACTAAGTGGCCACTCTGTATATTGTGTATATTATAATATATTATATTATATTATATTATAAAACAAACTTTAGATAAAGTAATAAAAGCTGAACCGTCGTCTACCTAGCAGCAACTGGCGCAAATATACGAGGAGCTTAAATACAAAATGAATAATATCCATTTTTAACTTATTGGAGAAAGCAAAGATTTTTCAATAGCGGCAATACTGAAAATCATAAAAAACAAATACATGCAAGGAACTACTCCGTTGAATTTCAGGAGGTGATAGTGATTTTAACAGAAATTGGAAATTACCAGTGGCGGACTTCTTGCAAAATAGAACTGGATAAAACTCTTTTTCAACTAAAAACCAGGATAAAACTTCATTGGAATAGAAATTGAACCGTGAAAAAGTGTTGGTATAGGTAAATTGTGTCGTCTTTTCCTACTTCCCTGACGACTACTACTCACACTCAAAACTTCAAATTCTATTTTTAACCGTAGAATACTAACGTTACTGGAATTAATAGTTTACTGTCGAGCAAAATTCGACACTGTGGCCGATATTGCTGATATTACGGTTTACAGATAAGAGCTAGGAGTTCCTGCTCATTTTGCTTTTATTTATTTATATTATAGATCCTAAACAGTGCTACTAAAAATTCCAAACGTCGCATTTAATATTGTTAGTTAAGTTCGTCGATGCTGATACCTAAATTTGAACGTGCAGATGTTTAATTTTGTTGAAATAAATATGGCTTCGAAGCTTTTCGACCTAAAAAATTCAGACCGTTTACTGAAAATAGGTGACTCTATTGAAGCAAGTAAGAAATTGTTCGATGAGCACTGGTTTACAGCGAGTTAATAGCTTCTTATCTGTAATTTAATACGATTCAAAACATAAAAACTAAAGTCGCTTAGTGTATGTAAGCAAATCGTCAAATTGACGATCGTTAGCAATCAATGGTTAATATGGACAGTCAGCGATTTTAGTCGATATATTTTGAATTTTATTGAGATAAGAAGCTGTTGACTCGCTCGAAATCAGTAAGCATCAAACAATTTTGTACTTCCTTCGATAGTCACCTATCTTTAAGAAATGGTCTGAATTTTTGTCGAAAAGTTTGGAAGCCAAACTCGAGCATCTGTACGTTCAAATTTATCTATTAACATCGACAAATGTAACTCTAATAATTAAATGTAATGTTAGGAATGTTTACTACTACTACTATTTCGGATTTATAATCGAAATAAATAAATTGAAAATAGCAGAAACTCCCAGCTCTTATCTTCAAACCGTAGTCAGCTAGAGGATTAAGGGAAGTTCGACAATCGAATAATGTATATTGAACAAAAGTAATTCATTCACTGGTTAAGAACTGGTAAAGTAAGAACCAGTAAATGAACATCTGTTCATTCACTGGAATTATCAATTTTGGCATCCAGTATGTGAACACTTTGAAATAACAGAAATTCACAATGTTATCTTAACGTATTTTAGTATTTTCTACTCCAGGAACACTTTACTAACATAAAAATGTAAAAAAAGCAAAATTAAGTTAATAAAAGTACTCCAAAATTATGTTCAAAGATACCATGAAATAGTAGGACCAGCCTCTACATTTGATTACAATGCGCAACCAACTGTTGATTTGAGCAATGTCTTTTTCTGGAATGGACTGATAAGAAAAAAATCATATCTGTAGAGACCTAATGGAACTATTTCGCGCTCAAGATAGTTCGAAAATGCTCCACTGTTCTTAATAATTCAGTTTATTTGAGCAGTGTTCGTTCACTGGACGGTTCACGATAATTGAAATTATCCATCTGATACTCTTTAAGAGGATTCTTACGAATATAAATTGAGCATAATAATAATAATGAAAATAATATATAGGTGGGTGCATTTTATTTAATACAATTTATCGCAGCTGTGTCGTCACTTCGATGTGTATGCAAACTTCGAAAGATTCCGATGATAAAAAAAATTTCAACTGTCCCCGTGCATTTCGGAGATGATATTATATTTTGATGATATAGGCGTTCGCACGCACGTGTCGAGGAAAATTCGGCAAAAAAATACGAGATAAAAAAATGCAAAGCTCGAGTTATATGTATATTCGATTAGATTATTAACCTTGGAGTCATGATGTCCTGTATAATATGTATGTCACACGGACCGACTTTTTTGTAAATTTTGAATAACTTTTTACTATTTTAACAAATTTTTCCGATTCTTTGGGCAGCTGCTTGATTTTGGTCATTGGTGTCTTCTTCAGTCGTCGGGGTCATAGCATCATCATAGCCACGTGAGCAATTAATTTTTACGGCATATTTTTAGACTAACCTCCTCCTCCTCTTCCTCCTCCTTACCTATGCATTTTTTTATTTATTACTATTTTCTGTGTTCTTACTGTTTTTTTAGCACAAATAATTTTACGTGTACTGTGCGACCTCGGTAATCCAATAACTAATAAGGATAAGTAAATAATTCGGATTACATAGTACTGAAGCGGGACGGCTTTATTTTTATTGAAAAGAAAAACATTTAATGCAAAGCGACTAGAAAATAGTACGTAAACAATAAACTTAATAAATTTTAGGGACGACAGTCCTTCTTTTGCAAGTTCTGTGTCCTTCCTCGAAAAGTGTCCTCCTATAATTATGTCCTCCTTTTCAATATTTCAAGACTAATCTGTAAATCTTCGTATTCGAACGATGCCAGGCCGATCCGTTGCGCGTGATGTAACGAATTTTTGTATTCTCTATTTTTGTTCAATTTACTGCTGCCCTCGAACTGATTGATGCAACAGTTGAGAGAGTTTTTTCTTTTGTTAATGATTTTTGGACAATTCAATATGAAAGATATTTCTTTTATTCAAGCGGGAATTCGCAGTTTGAATAAACAAATGTTTCGAGTAGGCGACGACGCGTTGCTTAAGGGGGGGAAATTTCCAAGTATTCGCACAATTCTTCCGCTCAGGGACCACCAATTTTGCCCCTTAAAATAAAAAAAGGTTAGGCAACCAAAGACGTGTGTGTGTGTGTGTGTGTGTGTGTGAAGTAGCTACCGGCATGTAGGAATCTACAGATACCGTACAGGACAGCACAATTCCACCACGGAAAAATGTAAATATTATTCATGCGTGGCAACGTAAAATTGCATGTAACATTATGTTATAGATACTACATAAAGATAAAAAGTTAAAAAATATTAATACTTTAAAACATCTTCATGAGTAAAAAATGTTTCATTACGAAATGTCGTTCAATTTGTATTTTTCCGGGAGCGCGGGACGCTTACTTACAATGTTTATTTCGTCTTATCAGTTACAGCTGATTTATATAAACAGTATCAGATTGCTGGCAAGCGTCAATGTTGGTTGGTAAAAAATAATATGTAGTCATCAAAACTTTAGAAGAATTTAATCATACACACTCTAAATTAACATAAACAATTTAAAAAATTTAATAATAGGAAAATTAACAAAAATTAAGAAAATCAGATAATTATGCGTAAACTAAAAAAATTGTCCACCTAATCACGATCACAAAACTTTGCAAAGTGTAGACATGTCTAAAAACATATTAATTCCAATGCTTTCCATAGATTTAATAAATAAATAAATAAATAAATTTAATAACTGCATTTTAAATATTTTCAACGTAAATTGCGGGAAAAATAAATGTAAAACCGGGTATTATCTGCATTAAGGGCGAGTCGTACCCTCAGAACGTTGATATGTTTAAATCTAAAATTTGGCGTTTTAGCAATAAATGAAAGAATGTTTAAATGTTACTCCTGATCGTAGTGGATTTTTCCTTGCTTCGCTTCTGTGCCTCCAAGATATATGGGGGATCAATGCATCTTAAACCTTTCTTCAAATTTCCTGTGACAATTTCTGGTAACATACACTGTGTGTAGAACCTAACGAGCTTCTCCAACATAACGTCATACCAAAAATTATCATCTGTAGCTATTTCTTCCACAAATAGGTCGTGTTCATCGTTAATGTACACTACATTGTCCTGCCGGTTATATGTAATTGCCCCTGGATCTAAATTGAAATAAATTATTTTATTGTGCGATTACAGTCGAGTTAGAATCATTTTAACGTTACACACCTGAAAGTAATAATCGTGATTTCGTTTCAATTGAATACATCCATCATTAATTTCAAGGCATAAGGTCTTATCTTGCCTAATAGCTTCGTTCAGCGAGATACCCAAATTGGCAATTTGGAATAAACACTTTACTTCAACTAGTGTAGAATCACCGATTAAACCTAAATAACAAATAAACAAATTATATTTTATACGTATAAAACAAATAACATACCATATGGGGAAGCACCTAGAAACGGATGAACCAAATCTATAAATAACCCCCCACCAGGATGAACAGTGACATTTAATTTGTCTTCTAGCAAAGAAAGTGCGACGGACTCTTTAATTTTCCCATTTCCCATTTGTTTGAAAATCCTCCAAGCAGACTCTACACGATATCCGTGCCGTATTTCGACCTTTATCCATTTTTACGTCACAGGATTTTTCATGATTGCAAAAAGGGCAATTGAATTGTTGATCCAACGGTTCGATCGCTTTTCTTTTCGGCGGTGGCTTTCTTTTCGATTTACGACGGCCCATTTTAACAAAAACTCAGTATTTTTCGGCTACTAAACTGGGGTTCGTCAAAACAATAGCTGGAGTTGAAATTTGTTTAGTTGAAAAAATAGTTTTCAACAATCCGTGACATGACGTGACATCACGTCGTTTAATAACTGCACCAAATTTCGATGCTGTTAGACGGTGCCTTCGATGATCCCTATACAGTTCATTATCAAACTGTCCAATTGTATTCTTAGCAATGTGGTCTCTTTCTTCTCGTGTTATCTAAGATATGACCTTCAATATGACTATTTACATAAAATACTATTTTACCTGCATGGATTCTAAAATTCGCTCACACTATGCATCTGTTTGCTCCTGAGAAATTTGAGGTTGCAATGCCAATGGACCATAATCTGTTGTGGATTTTGAAGTTACCGGCTTTGAAACTGATTTGGACGGTCGGCGTCTGAAAATTATTTTCCTTCTGCATCTGTTGGCATCTTCCCTCGCAATAAATTTTTTAAAATACGTCCCAGGACTTCTGTTTGTAATTTTTTTCCACGGCAGTGAATGCCAAGATGGTCCTAAAATGCCATTTATAGAAAATGATATAAAGAACAAATTATCAGTAATAAACCTTGATTGTACCGTAAAGCGGACACAAGTATGCTCTGGTTTGATAAGAGCCTCTTTGAATCAAGTTCGTTCGCTTGCCCATCACGGCTTTTGCGACTAAACTCATAAATAATTCTGCTCGGTTATTTGTTTCACTGTCAATTAAATTATTGGCTTTTCGGATTACTAAGTTAACAGCTCCTGAAACAATATCAACAATGAATATCCCATTGCTTCATTATAATTTCAATATACAAGTACTTACCACTTATATGTCTAAGTAAACCACTAGCCCTCACTTCCGTCATTGTTGAGTTATTGTTCTTCCCTACCGACGAACAAAAATGGTCTTTACAATTTGCATGATTATTAAAAACGTGATGAGGCCCATTCACTAAATCTTCAATTAGCGTTCCAATGTCCCCATGGGCGTTATCATAAATCGCTTTTTGTGCTATTCTTTGCAATTCCACAATTGAAGGGTGCGCTCGAATAACGCTGTATGTTACAATCCAATAATCTTTGAGAAAACGTTAAAAACATGTAAAAACAAACCTTTTTTTATTATTATATCACATTTTTAATAAAACAAAATGCAATCTACATACTTACTGTGGCGAAATTTGAAACTTCCTTCTAGTATAAGCATTCGGCATGTGTCATGCAGCCTTTTTTCCACCAATAACTCAATTTACCAAAAAATGTACCATACAGCGTTATTCGAGCGCACCCTTCAATTTTCTTTTGGGTCAACAATTTACGAGCAGCAAGAGACAAACCTGTTCTGTCACTTTTAAATGAATAAAGTTTTTTACCATAATTTTTTATAACATGGTTTGTGCATTCAACCTTTGATACCTATAACAAAACAATTCTGTTTAGATATATTACAAAGTTTAGATTTTCGACTCTTTACTTGTTTTCCATACGGCACTTTCTCTTGAATTTTGGCGAAAACACTGGAATCTCCATCAGCAATGTATTTTTTATATCGCACCCCGGCATCGAACTTCAAAACAATGGTCTCTGAACGTGCAGTCGAATATTATTTGTTTCATAAACATTTTCTTCCTAGAAACACCGATAGCGGTATTTGGACAACGATGCAGAAAATATGTGGGTTTAATTATGGCATGCTGTTTTATTATCAAATAATAAACGTCACAAGTAAATTGAATGCGATCAATTAACTAAAGAGGAAATATCGCCGGCCGTTTTATATAAATTGTTTTCTGCTAAAGAAAGCTTGGTTCAGTAAAACAAGAGAAATTTACAGGTTTTCCGGGTTTTCTCCGGCTTTAATTATTCGATCGGGACATTCGACCTCTCCTTCTCTTCGTAATTTAATTCTCTACAATTCGTCTATTGACAACATTAAGATTGCTTCATTAGTTTCCATTTTACAAGCAAAGAACTAAAAAAAACGCGACTTTTCTTCTAAATTGTTCATAGCAAATTAAAAATTATGATCCTCGAGTGGGAAATTATGCCAAATTGATCTACTAACTGTCCTTTATGTAATCGCACAGTCGGTTTCCGGGTAGTATTTATGGCAAATTATGAAATTTATTTTGCTCCGTTGCTTGGCCTACGTGTGCAGGTAGGTTTATTTATAACTTAAACGATACAAAGCTTCATTATCGATGTGTAACGTTAAATGTCACATTGTCTCGGTACTTTTTAGTACGTAGGATACGTACGATAGACCGGCCGACTTTGGATGATAGTTATTAACAGCCCTAAGTCGTCCCACGATTAAGGGATTACGGGTCTGGCAGTACACACAACTACAGTAAAACCTCTAGTAACGAACACCGTTCCGTGCAACGGACACTTTTCAACGCACCAAAGCGATACGTCTGATTACAGCGGACGCAGACACCCTCACAACAACCCGATATCGCCGTACAACGATCAATTTTAATTTCCCCGTGGGCTCCCGCCCGATACGTTACGGAGAGGTTTCACCGTACCACCGTTTACAATCGCGTCTTGTTAATTTTGCTGACAGTTCGATTCAATTCGCCCAAAACATAGACACCGTGTTTGCAGTCGAGCTATAGATATGGTTTTATTTTTAAAGTGTCTAGTTACGTTTGTATAATAAATATTATGTGTTATTCGTTTAGGTTTTATTAATTTCAAGAAGGGCCTTTGTTTAACTTCTGTCATTTTGATAGTTTGCAAATACTGAAAATATATCGTAATTTATGGTATTGTACGAGTATGTATCTCCTTATCCATATGTTTTACCGAATCTCTGTTTTATTGCTTACAGGCATACAATCGATCTAAACAATCTCTCATACAGGGTGAGTTAAGTTTTACCGCCCGTGACAAAATAGGCCTTTAAAATAATTTGTCAATTCTCATAAATTGCATGAGTAATTTTATATTATTAAGGTACATAGAAACCAAGAAAAAATTATCTTTTTTTTATCAGGTAAAATTTTGGCTTTCTTTCCATTACTGATTGTTCAATTTATTAGTTTTTTTTTTTATGAACGAACAGTAAAATATTTTCACACAATTTAATGCAATTGAAATAATTTTACTAATTTGCGTTCATTAAATAAAGCCATTTCCGTATTAGAGGGTATTTTTTTTAAATGATTTACGACATAAGCTGACCAATCCATCTTACAATGGTATTGGTTTTGGGTACTTGACTGATTATTTATGACAGTCATAAAGTTAAGTTAAAAAGTGCAACGTTACATTTTACAGGACCGAAATAAGGGTCTTGGCTATTTCTTTAAAAGTTCACAGCATCGTAACTAACAGCTACACGGTAATTATAATCATAATAAAAAATAATTTTTGCAATATTAGATTTTAAACTTGATAAGAAAATCGCTTATCAGCTTCTAATTTTCGTTAGTATATCTGTCTACAATTTTGTGTTTTAATTTTGCCGTCTGCAAAGTCAATATACCTATCGGTCATTGAACCTTCCTATTAAATAAAGTTCATATTTACCTATTAAAAACTTATTTTATTTTTCTCACAAATTCCAGAATACGGGTCTGGTAGAGTTTGACTAAAAATATTCTGCGTTTATGACTTTAAACCGCAATCAACTTTTAGTGATGATAATGAGGGTTCACTGCAGGGTGCGACACATCTGGTTGCTTTGAAAAATATTTTTGTAGATACTTCAGAACCGTACTTAAATATTTCAACTTTAGTTAAGTTCAGAACAAATAATCAAATACAAGTCATAGAATTCAACAAGTATTTAAGTTAATCAATAACCCCACATACCTACCTAATTATTACAAAAGGTTACTCATATTTAAATCTAAGCATCAAGAAATTTATAAAAATTTACCAAATACAGCCCTGGCCACTTCTGCCCATGCTGATTATTACGGCTTACCTACTTTTATGGCCGGATCACTTATAGTATTGTAAAAGGCACAGTCATAAACGGAGAATAAGTTTAGACAAACTCTAACATCATTATGGGTCCATCATGAGGTATTGTTACGCGACAGACCGTATTATCCATTGTTGGAAAGTCATAAATAAAAGTATTTTTCGTGCTTTATGTTAAATTTGATTTAACTCAAAAAGTAATCATTTTTTTACGAATCTAATTGCAGATATTAATTCTACGAATAATTTGACAAATTTTGAAATAAAAAACCAAACATGGAAATTTTACCCGAAACTCTTTGTTTTACTTTTTTGGCTTCAAATAAAAATGATTTGGAAAACTTGTGGCACTAATCGAAAGTGTAAACTTCAACTGATGTAACATGTAAATTGCATACTTTCCCCTCAATCTTTAATAGGTATTATGGCCCGGGCGGTAAAACTTAACTCACCCTGTACAACTAAATAGGTAGGTACAGAGTTCTGATTTTGACGTACGTAAATGTACCTACTGCTTATTCAAACTTGGCAAGGTCAAACGCAATAATTTATAAAAATGACGAGTTTGTAAAGGGAACCGCGGAATTGTTGCCTCCCGATGATTCATTTTCTACCATTCGGTAGGTAGGTAGGTAATATGTCGGTGATGGGGCTTGATCTTTCCGAATCAAATAGAAGGAAGTTTACAAGAACGCATACGAAGCCGCACCCGAGATCGCACTGCGTATAATAATCCAGCGCAAATAATGTTTTCAATTTTATTTCTTTTTCATTATTATGTAAATTGCAAACTCATTTGAATAACGCACAAACGCAACAATCTGTATTTATTTTTATTTATATTTTCATACGCAAGAAGGTATTAAGTAGTAGGTACATACGTGACGAACGGTAATTTTATTTTATTTTATTTTTTTTTTTTTGTTTTAGCGGCAAGTGCACCACCGTCTTATAAAGAGCGCTACAAAAAGTCTTTGCGTTGCGTGATTTGGATTTTTAAAAGTAATTGTTAAATTGTGTCGACGAACAAGAACTAACGGGGATGATCGGAAAAACTTTTATGGTGCAATAAGTACATCTTTCGTGAATTGATATGCGCCGCTGTGATATAGCTCGAATGAACGTTGCATTTTTGCAGATCGGACGGGAATTGTTGGCGGTTTCATCGATCGGAGGTTCAGGTTGAACTGCGATCTGCCCGATGACACCTTCGAAGATCGCTTTAGGGCCGTCCAACTGCGAAAACGGCCTCTTGAAGTCTCCGGATCGCCGGTTCTACTCGCGTACGCTTCCATTACTGGTCGATTTTTGCGATTTCCGCTGCCGATATACCGACTTATTAACACGGGTACGGCAGGGCGGTTATCCTGACAGACTCTCGAAACGGCCGTCGCAGATGAGAACGTCTTCGTCACCGTCGCGGCGGATCCGATGCAAAAGGTGCAAACACGACGGTTCAGTTTGAATCGACGGGCCTCGTTCAATCCGAAAGCTTTCCCGTTCCGTCGACGGTGCGTGCGTGCAGGTACCGTAGGTCGAAATACATGGCCCGTTTGAAAAAATTATCGCGTTAGATTTACGTTTTCTCGATAAGTATCGAACAGTGAAATGGCCGATGTATCTGCACAACCGACTGCGGGCGCCGGTTCGCCGGCCACGCAAACGTCGCCGAAGAAAGCGACCGGCGGCGGAGCTCAGAAAAAAACTAAGAATCCGAGGTCGAAACCCGCTCACCCTCCTACTTCTGAAATGGTGAACAACGCCATCAAGAGCCTCAAAGAACGCGGCGGTTCTTCTCTGCAAGCCATAAAGAAGTACGTTTCTGCCAATTACAAAGTTGACGCCGAGAAGATGTCTCCTTTCATCAAGAAATACCTGAAGGCCGCAGTCGCTTCGGGGGCCCTAGTTCAGACCAAGGGCAAAGGCGCCTCCGGTTCTTTTAAACTCGCTTCCTCCGCTTCGTCCAAGTCCCAGACTTCGGCGTCCGGTGGTTCGTCGTCTATTAAATCTCCGGCATCGAAATCGAAGGCCGCACCGGCGACTACAACGACCAAACGATCCGCAGCCGCTGCAAAGCAAAAGACGTCTGCCGCTGCCAAGAAAGCTGCCATCACCAAAGCCAAAAAGTCCGTGGCCGAAAAGAAACCGACAGCGGTGGCCGCCACCGGTTCCAGGGGAACGAAAAGAGCACCACCAGCAAGTCCAGCCGAAAAGAAAGCTGCTGCGGCGGCAGCGGCAGCTGCTGCCAGCTCCCCCTCCAAGGTGAAAGGTAAATCACCGTCTAAAACTAAACGGACGACCAAGGGACCGACTAAAAAACCTAAGGCACCCAAACCGAAGAAGACGAAAGCTACTCCGGCAGGAGGCGGTTCCGGCAAGCCGGCTCGCAAGGCTGCTTCCCCGAAAAAGAAGTGAAGAAAAAAGGTGCGCTCAGGCAGACAGAAGATTATCCTTCGCTGCAAGGCAGCAACGCAATGGCCCTTTTCAGGGCCGCAAATTGAATTCAATTCTTAAAAAGAACAGCAAAGTACGTTTGTAATGATAAAAATTAAAAATGCGCCCACAGGGGAAACAATCACCGTAAAGTTAATATTATCGAGTCTCTTCTTTTTTTTTTTCTCTTTGCACCGTCTATTCTTCTAATCTGGAACGTGCGAAAGCCCACTTAGGACACGAAACTGTCTATACGTAATTTCGACTTCGTTATCTATGGTATAAACCCGAAAAGAAAAATTAATGAACAGTTTTGAATCGCGACGCGGCGGTTAACTTCATACAGATAAACATACAGATGAACGTAAACAAAGGTAAATCTGGCGTTAAATTGAGAATTCTTTTCGAGGCGATGGTAATTTGGTGGTTCTGAAAAGAACCGTTTTTAAAATTTTTCTGTAGTTTCCAATTCGTTCCTCCCGGAAAGGAAACCAACCGACGCGGCGCTGAGAAGTCTGTAGATTTAAGCCCGTTCTCCTCGAATTCGTCTGGCAAGTTGGATATCTTTCGGCATGATGGTCACACGTTTGGCGTGAATCGCGCACAGGTTTGTATCTTCGAATAAACCGACCAGATACGCTTCGCTGGCTTCTTGCAAAGCCATCACGGCAGAGCTCTGGAAACGCAAGTCGGTTTTGAAATCTTGGGCGATTTCTCGGACCAAACGCTGGAACGGCAACTTGCGTATCAATAACTCTGTACTCTTCTGATAACGCCTGATTTCTCGGAGCGCCACAGTACCGGGCCTGTAACGATGAGGCTTCTTGACGCCTCCGGTTGCCGGAGCGCTCTTTCTGGCTGCCTTCGTCGCAAGCTGTTTCCTCGGAGCCTTACCTCCGGTAGACTTGCGGGCTGTCTGCTTGGTACGGGCCATGTTTCGTTAATACGTTCTGATCGACCGGTCTGATACGGACTGAGGAGAATTTTTTTGCCCCTGCTACAACGGCAGCTATATATAACCTCCATGCGCAGACCCGAAGGCGTCTTCGGGCGAACGATCGGTCCCTCTCGTTAGGTTGAAATCTATATATATAACGCGACTGCAATTCTGGAAAAAAAATTTCCTCCAGTATCGGTTGCCGTGCAGTAGTCGCAGCATCGTACTAAAGTGCCTTTTGCTTCGCAATCGACAGTTTGTTTGTTTGTTTGTTTATTTTTTTGAGAGTATATCGACCGAATAAAATCATCACTCGAAATGACCGGTCGAGGAAAAGGAGGCAAAGGTTTGGGGAAAGGAGGAGCGAAACGTCACAGGAAAGTTCTTCGCGATAACATCCAGGGAATAACGAAACCGGCCATAAGACGTCTGGCTCGTCGCGGAGGAGTGAAACGTATTTCCGGCTTGATCTACGAAGAAACTCGCGGCGTCCTGAAAGTGTTCCTGGAGAACGTGATCAGGGATGCTGTTACCTACACCGAACACGCGAAGAGAAAAACCGTGACCGCAATGGACGTAGTTTACGCTCTCAAGCGTCAAGGCCGCACTCTGTACGGTTTTGGCGGTTAAAACGTGCGTGCGACCTGGAAGTTCTGTCTGCGGTCGTCGTCGTCGCCAAACCAATTAAAATCGGTTCTTTTCAGAACCACCACGCAAATCTCATCAAAGATTCGCAGCAACGCTTTTGTCACTTTTTCGATGCTTTCTCGTGTTTTCTTTTCTCTTTTCTTTTTAGATGGGCCACCCCGTTTCACGTCCGGACGGTCAATTGAAAACTTATAAGTACATCATGGCAGGCGGCGTTCCGTAGCGTGAATATAGCCGATAAAAAAAACGGACGCATCGTCGGTCGATAATTTTTTTGTTTTTTTAATTTTTACGACACCAACGCTAAATGTCAACGACGTACAGAAAAAATAGATTAATTGACCTCTATCTAGTAGGTAGGGTAGTTAAGAGGTGGCTTTTGACGAAGTTTGCAAGATGACGTGGCAAATTGCAATTCATCTGCCCAGATAGGTGGTGGTGGTGGTGTACCTAGGTAAATGAGATGGCGCAAGAGCGATATTCTTTTTTAAACGAAATCAATGATGGCCCTCAGAAGGGCCGTTTGGTTTTTGGTTTCCAAGTCCCGAGCAAAATAGAGAAATAGTTAATTTCCCGCTCAGGCTTTCTTTTCCGTCTTCTTGGGCAGGAGAACTGCCTGTATGTTCGGCAGGACGCCTCCTTGGGCGATCGTCACCCCGGAGAGCAGCTTGTTCAATTCCTCGTCGTTGCGTATCGCCAGCTGCAGATGACGGGGTATGATGCGCGTCTTTTTGTTGTCTCGGGCCGCGTTGCCGGCCAATTCGAGCACTTCGGCGGCCAAGTACTCCATCACAGCGGCCAGATAGACCGGAGCTCCTGCACCGACCCTCTCGGCGTAGTTGCCCTTGCGAAGCAAACGGTGAATTCTGCCGACTGGAAACTGCAGACCTGCCCTGTTCGACCTGGACTTCGCCTTCCCTTTGACTTTGCCTCCTTTACCGCGACCTGACATTGTATTGTAATGTTATATTTGACTGACGACTGTTCGTTCGCTCGTTATCTCGAGCGAGTGAAGGCAATTTTTTGGTGAACTTGGTTATATCTCTGCATATATAGTATTCGCATTCGGCCAATGACGCCGGTATTATGCTGCGTTGGGAGGAGCCTGTCAGCGACGGTGTTTTATAATAAATACACCTGGAAATACTGCTTGCATTCATAATTTCCCTGCTGTCCGTTCCGTTCGGTTGTGGCTGTTGTTGTTGTATTTTTCGAATCGAGTCCGTCGTGTCCTCCTCCGTTCGAGAAGATGCCTCCGAAAACTAGCGGCAAAGCTGCCAAAAAAGCCGGTAAAGCGCAGAAGAACATTTCGAAAACCGACAAGAAAAAGAAACGACGCAGGAAGGAAAGCTACGCGATCTACATTTACAAAGTGCTGAAACAAGTCCATCCCGACACCGGCATATCCAGCAAGGCGATGAGTATCATGAACAGCTTCGTGAACGACATATTCGAGCGCATTGCTGCGGAAGCGTCGCGTCTGGCCCACTACAACAAACGCTCGACCATCACCAGCAGGGAAATCCAGACTGCCGTGCGTCTTTTGCTGCCGGGAGAGTTGGCCAAGCACGCCGTCAGTGAAGGCACCAAAGCCGTCACCAAGTACACCAGTTCGAAATAGAGCTGATGCGCTGGGACGACGGCGGCGGCGGCGATTGCGTTCTCTCCGAGGGCGAGAACGCGTTTAATTTTAACAATCGGTTCTTTTCAGAACCACAAATTTCTGTCGATAAAAGAAAGCGTTCGCTAGTTGCGTTTACCTTTTTCATCCTTCCTTCGTTCGTTCATTATTATTGTTTTCATTATCACTACTAATTTCAGCGATTATTTATTTTATTTTATTTTTTTTTATACGTATCGATTATATTTTATGATTTATTCCCGCTGCGCATTCCGACGTGTGATTTTTTTTAAATGGCAAACCAAATTTTTTTTTACAGAATAGAATTCAGCATAAAATTATTACATTTAAACTAGTGATTTTTTTAACGACTTTTTGGATAGGTTGTTTTTTCCACATTTTTTTGTAAATTACATGTAACTTGGCAACACCGCAACGAACCTTACATTAAAATACTGTACCATACGTAGAATTTTATGCTGAATTCCATTCTGTACAAAAAAATTTGGGTTGGCATTTAAAAATAAGTACCTTTCTGGCGCCCCGCTTTTTTGGGACACTCGGTATACTAGAAAATATTTCACGAATGTGCATCTCCACGGATCCTATAACTTTTGTACATAATATTTTTCCATGGTTCTTTTAACAACGGAGATATGGACCGTCCACGTACTAAGTGGCCACTCTGTATATTGTGTATATTATAATATATTATATTATATTATATTATAAAACAAACTTTAGATAAAGTAATAAAAGCTGAACCGTCGTCTACCTAGCAGCAACTGGCGCAAATATACGAGGAGCTTAAATACAAAATGAATAATATCCATTTTTAACTTATTGGAGAAAGCAAAGATTTTTCAATAGCGGCAATACTGAAAATCATAAAAAACAAATACATGCAAGGAACTACTCCGTTGAATTTCAGGAGGTGATAGTGATTTTAACAGAAATTGGAAATTACCAGTGGCGGACTTCTTGCAAAATAGAACTGGATAAAACTCTTTTTCAACTAAAAACCAGGATAAAACTTCATTGGAATAGAAATTGAACCGTGAAAAAGTGTTGGTATAGGTAAATTGTGTCGTCTTTTCCTACTTCCCTGACGACTACTACTCACACTCAAAACTTCAAATTCTATTTTTAACCGTAGAATACTAACGTTACTGGAATTAATAGTTTACTGTCGAGCAAAATTCGACACTGTGGCCGATATTGCTGATATTACGGTTTACAGATAAGAGCTAGGAGTTCCTGCTCATTTTGCTTTTATTTATTTATATTATAGATCCTAAACAGTGCTACTAAAAATTCCAAACGTCGCATTTAATATTGTTAGTTAAGTTCGTCGATGCTGATACCTAAATTTGAACGTGCAGATGTTTAATTTTGTTGAAATAAATATGGCTTCGAAGCTTTTCGACCTAAAAAATTCAGACCGTTTACTGAAAATAGGTGACTCTATTGAAGCAAGTAAGAAATTGTTCGATGAGCACTGGTTTACAGCGAGTTAATAGCTTCTTATCTGTAATTTAATACGATTCAAAACATAAAAACTAAAGTCGCTTAGTGTATGTAAGCAAATCGTCAAATTGACGATCGTTAGCAATCAATGGTTAATATGGACAGTCAGCGATTTTAGTCGATATATTTTGAATTTTATTGAGATAAGAAGCTGTTGACTCGCTCGAAATCAGTAAGCATCAAACAATTTTGTACTTCCTTCGATAGTCACCTATCTTTAAGAAATGGTCTGAATTTTTGTCGAAAAGTTTGGAAGCCAAACTCGAGCATCTGTACGTTCAAATTTATCTATTAACATCGACAAATGTAACTCTAATAATTAAATGTAATGTTAGGAATGTTTACTACTACTACTATTTCGGATTTATAATCGAAATAAATAAATTGAAAATAGCAGAAACTCCCAGCTCTTATCTTCAAACCGTAGTCAGCTAGAGGATTAAGGGAAGTTCGACAATCGAATAATGTATATTGAACAAAAGTAATTCATTCACTGGTTAAGAACTGGTAAAGTAAGAACCAGTAAATGAACATCTGTTCATTCACTGGAATTATCAATTTTGGCATCCAGTATGTGAACACTTTGAAATAACAGAAATTCACAATGTTATCTTAACGTATTTTAGTATTTTCTACTCCAGGAACACTTTACTAACATAAAAATGTAAAAAAAGCAAAATTAAGTTAATAAAAGTACTCCAAAATTATGTTCAAAGATACCATGAAATAGTAGGACCAGCCTCTACATTTGATTACAATGCGCAACCAACTGTTGATTTGAGCAATGTCTTTTTCTGGAATGGACTGATAAGAAAAAAATCATATCTGTAGAGACCTAATGGAACTATTTCGCGCTCAAGATAGTTCGAAAATGCTCCACTGTTCTTAATAATTCAGTTTATTTGAGCAGTGTTCGTTCACTGGACGGTTCACGATAATTGAAATTATCCATCTGATACTCTTTAAGAGGATTCTTACGAATATAAATTGAGCATAATAATAATAATGAAAATAATATATAGGTGGGTGCATTTTATTTAATACAATTTATCGCAGCTGTGTCGTCACTTCGATGTGTATGCAAACTTCGAAAGATTCCGATGATAAAAAAAATTTCAACTGTCCCCGTGCATTTCGGAGATGATATTATATTTTGATGATATAGGCGTTCGCACGCACGTGTCGAGGAAAATTCGGCAAAAAAATACGAGATAAAAAAATGCAAAGCTCGAGTTATATGTATATTCGATTAGATTATTAACCTTGGAGTCATGATGTCCTGTATAATATGTATGTCACACGGACCGACTTTTTTGTAAATTTTGAATAACTTTTTACTATTTTAACAAATTTTTCCGATTCTTTGGGCAGCTGCTTGATTTTGGTCATTGGTGTCTTCTTCAGTCGTCGGGGTCATAGCATCATCATAGCCACGTGAGCAATTAATTTTTACGGCATATTTTTAGACTAACCTCCTCCTCCTCTTCCTCCTCCTTACCTATGCATTTTTTTATTTATTACTATTTTCTGTGTTCTTACTGTTTTTTTAGCACAAATAATTTTACGTGTACTGTGCGACCTCGGTAATCCAATAACTAATAAGGATAAGTAAATAATTCGGATTACATAGTACTGAAGCGGGACGGCTTTATTTTTATTGAAAAGAAAAACATTTAATGCAAAGCGACTAGAAAATAGTACGTAAACAATAAACTTAATAAATTTTAGGGACGACAGTCCTTCTTTTGCAAGTTCTGTGTCCTTCCTCGAAAAGTGTCCTCCTATAATTATGTCCTCCTTTTCAATATTTCAAGACTAATCTGTAAATCTTCGTATTCGAACGATGCCAGGCCGATCCGTTGCGCGTGATGTAACGAATTTTTGTATTCTCTATTTTTGTTCAATTTACTGCTGCCCTCGAACTGATTGATGCAACAGTTGAGAGAGTTTTTTCTTTTGTTAATGATTTTTGGACAATTCAATATGAAAGATATTTCTTTTATTCAAGCGGGAATTCGCAGTTTGAATAAACAAATGTTTCGAGTAGGCGACGACGCGTTGCTTAAGGGGGGGAAATTTCCAAGTATTCGCACAATTCTTCCGCTCAGGGACCACCAATTTTGCCCCTTAAAATAAAAAAAGGTTAGGCAACCAAAGACGTGTGTGTGTGTGTGTGTGTGTGTGTGAAGTAGCTACCGGCATGTAGGAATCTACAGATACCGTACAGGACAGCACAATTCCACCACGGAAAAATGTAAATATTATTCATGCGTGGCAACGTAAAATTGCATGTAACATTATGTTATAGATACTACATAAAGATAAAAAGTTAAAAAATATTAATACTTTAAAACATCTTCATGAGTAAAAAATGTTTCATTACGAAATGTCGTTCAATTTGTATTTTTCCGGGAGCGCGGGACGCTTACTTACAATGTTTATTTCGTCTTATCAGTTACAGCTGATTTATATAAACAGTATCAGATTGCTGGCAAGCGTCAATGTTGGTTGGTAAAAAATAATATGTAGTCATCAAAACTTTAGAAGAATTTAATCATACACACTCTAAATTAACATAAACAATTTAAAAAATTTAATAATAGGAAAATTAACAAAAATTAAGAAAATCAGATAATTATGCGTAAACTAAAAAAATTGTCCACCTAATCACGATCACAAAACTTTGCAAAGTGTAGACATGTCTAAAAACATATTAATTCCAATGCTTTCCATAGATTTAATAAATAAATAAATAAATAAATTTAATAACTGCATTTTAAATATTTTCAACGTAAATTGCGGGAAAAATAAATGTAAAACCGGGTATTATCTGCATTAAGGGCGAGTCGTACCCTCAGAACGTTGATATGTTTAAATCTAAAATTTGGCGTTTTAGCAATAAATGAAAGAATGTTTAAATGTTACTCCTGATCGTAGTGGATTTTTCCTTGCTTCGCTTCTGTGCCTCCAAGATATATGGGGGATCAATGCATCTTAAACCTTTCTTCAAATTTCCTGTGACAATTTCTGGTAACATACACTGTGTGTAGAACCTAACGAGCTTCTCCAACATAACGTCATACCAAAAATTATCATCTGTAGCTATTTCTTCCACAAATAGGTCGTGTTCATCGTTAATGTACACTACATTGTCCTGCCGGTTATATGTAATTGCCCCTGGATCTAAATTGAAATAAATTATTTTATTGTGCGATTACAGTCGAGTTAGAATCATTTTAACGTTACACACCTGAAAGTAATAATCGTGATTTCGTTTCAATTGAATACATCCATCATTAATTTCAAGGCATAAGGTCTTATCTTGCCTAATAGCTTCGTTCAGCGAGATACCCAAATTGGCAATTTGGAATAAACACTTTACTTCAACTAGTGTAGAATCACCGATTAAACCTAAATAACAAATAAACAAATTATATTTTATACGTATAAAACAAATAACATACCATATGGGGAAGCACCTAGAAACGGATGAACCAAATCTATAAATAACCCCCCACCAGGATGAACAGTGACATTTAATTTGTCTTCTAGCAAAGAAAGTGCGACGGACTCTTTAATTTTCCCATTTCCCATTTGTTTGAAAATCCTCCAAGCAGACTCTACACGATATCCGTGCCGTATTTCGACCTTTATCCATTTTTACGTCACAGGATTTTTCATGATTGCAAAAAGGGCAATTGAATTGTTGATCCAACGGTTCGATCGCTTTTCTTTTCGGCGGTGGCTTTCTTTTCGATTTACGACGGCCCATTTTAACAAAAACTCAGTATTTTTCGGCTACTAAACTGGGGTTCGTCAAAACAATAGCTGGAGTTGAAATTTGTTTAGTTGAAAAAATAGTTTTCAACAATCCGTGACATGACGTGACATCACGTCGTTTAATAACTGCACCAAATTTCGATGCTGTTAGACGGTGCCTTCGATGATCCCTATACAGTTCATTATCAAACTGTCCAATTGTATTCTTAGCAATGTGGTCTCTTTCTTCTCGTGTTATCTAAGATATGACCTTCAATATGACTATTTACATAAAATACTATTTTACCTGCATGGATTCTAAAATTCGCTCACACTATGCATCTGTTTGCTCCTGAGAAATTTGAGGTTGCAATGCCAATGGACCATAATCTGTTGTGGATTTTGAAGTTACCGGCTTTGAAACTGATTTGGACGGTCGGCGTCTGAAAATTATTTTCCTTCTGCATCTGTTGGCATCTTCCCTCGCAATAAATTTTTTAAAATACGTCCCAGGACTTCTGTTTGTAATTTTTTTCCACGGCAGTGAATGCCAAGATGGTCCTAAAATGCCATTTATAGAAAATGATATAAAGAACAAATTATCAGTAATAAACCTTGATTGTACCGTAAAGCGGACACAAGTATGCTCTGGTTTGATAAGAGCCTCTTTGAATCAAGTTCGTTCGCTTGCCCATCACGGCTTTTGCGACTAAACTCATAAATAATTCTGCTCGGTTATTTGTTTCACTGTCAATTAAATTATTGGCTTTTCGGATTACTAAGTTAACAGCTCCTGAAACAATATCAACAATGAATATCCCATTGCTTCATTATAATTTCAATATACAAGTACTTACCACTTATATGTCTAAGTAAACCACTAGCCCTCACTTCCGTCATTGTTGAGTTATTGTTCTTCCCTACCGACGAACAAAAATGGTCTTTACAATTTGCATGATTATTAAAAACGTGATGAGGCCCATTCACTAAATCTTCAATTAGCGTTCCAATGTCCCCATGGGCGTTATCATAAATCGCTTTTTGTGCTATTCTTTGCAATTCCACAATTGAAGGGTGCGCTCGAATAACGCTGTATGTTACAATCCAATAATCTTTGAGAAAACGTTAAAAACATGTAAAAACAAACCTTTTTTTATTATTATATCACATTTTTAATAAAACAAAATGCAATCTACATACTTACTGTGGCGAAATTTGAAACTTCCTTCTAGTATAAGCATTCGGCATGTGTCATGCAGCCTTTTTTCCACCAATAACTCAATTTACCAAAAAATGTACCATACAGCGTTATTCGAGCGCACCCTTCAATTTTCTTTTGGGTCAACAATTTACGAGCAGCAAGAGACAAACCTGTTCTGTCACTTTTAAATGAATAAAGTTTTTTACCATAATTTTTTATAACATGGTTTGTGCATTCAACCTTTGATACCTATAACAAAACAATTCTGTTTAGATATATTACAAAGTTTAGATTTTCGACTCTTTACTTGTTTTCCATACGGCACTTTCTCTTGAATTTTGGCGAAAACACTGGAATCTCCATCAGCAATGTATTTTTTATATCGCACCCCGGCATCGAACTTCAAAACAATGGTCTCTGAACGTGCAGTCGAATATTATTTGTTTCATAAACATTTTCTTCCTAGAAACACCGATAGCGGTATTTGGACAACGATGCAGAAAATATGTGGGTTTAATTATGGCATGCTGTTTTATTATCAAATAATAAACGTCACAAGTAAATTGAATGCGATCAATTAACTAAAGAGGAAATATCGCCGGCCGTTTTATATAAATTGTTTTCTGCTAAAGAAAGCTTGGTTCAGTAAAACAAGAGAAATTTACAGGTTTTCCGGGTTTTCTCCGGCTTTAATTATTCGATCGGGACATTCGACCTCTCCTTCTCTTCGTAATTTAATTCTCTACAATTCGTCTATTGACAACATTAAGATTGCTTCATTAGTTTCCATTTTACAAGCAAAGAACTAAAAAAAACGCGACTTTTCTTCTAAATTGTTCATAGCAAATTAAAAATTATGATCCTCGAGTGGGAAATTATGCCAAATTGATCTACTAACTGTCCTTTATGTAATCGCACAGTCGGTTTCCGGGTAGTATTTATGGCAAATTATGAAATTTATTTTGCTCCGTTGCTTGGCCTACGTGTGCAGGTAGGTTTATTTATAACTTAAACGATACAAAGCTTCATTATCGATGTGTAACGTTAAATGTCACATTGTCTCGGTACTTTTTAGTACGTAGGATACGTACGATAGACCGGCCGACTTTGGATGATAGTTATTAACAGCCCTAAGTCGTCCCACGATTAAGGGATTACGGGTCTGGCAGTACACACAACTACAGTAAAACCTCTAGTAACGAACACCGTTCCGTGCAACGGACACTTTTCAACGCACCAAAGCGATACGTCTGATTACAGCGGACGCAGACACCCTCACAACAACCCGATATCGCCGTACAACGATCAATTTTAATTTCCCCGTGGGCTCCCGCCCGATACGTTACGGAGAGGTTTCACCGTACCACCGTTTACAATCGCGTCTTGTTAATTTTGCTGACAGTTCGATTCAATTCGCCCAAAACATAGACACCGTGTTTGCAGTCGAGCTATAGATATGGTTTTATTTTTAAAGTGTCTAGTTACGTTTGTATAATAAATATTATGTGTTATTCGTTTAGGTTTTATTAATTTCAAGAAGGGCCTTTGTTTAACTTCTGTCATTTTGATAGTTTGCAAATACTGAAAATATATCGTAATTTATGGTATTGTACGAGTATGTATCTCCTTATCCATATGTTTTACCGAATCTCTGTTTTATTGCTTACAGGCATACAATCGATCTAAACAATCTCTCATACAGGGTGAGTTAAGTTTTACCGCCCGTGACAAAATAGGCCTTTAAAATAATTTGTCAATTCTCATAAATTGCATGAGTAATTTTATATTATTAAGGTACATAGAAACCAAGAAAAAATTATCTTTTTTTTATCAGGTAAAATTTTGGCTTTCTTTCCATTACTGATTGTTCAATTTATTAGTTTTTTTTTTTATGAACGAACAGTAAAATATTTTCACACAATTTAATGCAATTGAAATAATTTTACTAATTTGCGTTCATTAAATAAAGCCATTTCCGTATTAGAGGGTATTTTTTTTAAATGATTTACGACATAAGCTGACCAATCCATCTTACAATGGTATTGGTTTTGGGTACTTGACTGATTATTTATGACAGTCATAAAGTTAAGTTAAAAAGTGCAACGTTACATTTTACAGGACCGAAATAAGGGTCTTGGCTATTTCTTTAAAAGTTCACAGCATCGTAACTAACAGCTACACGGTAATTATAATCATAATAAAAAATAATTTTTGCAATATTAGATTTTAAACTTGATAAGAAAATCGCTTATCAGCTTCTAATTTTCGTTAGTATATCTGTCTACAATTTTGTGTTTTAATTTTGCCGTCTGCAAAGTCAATATACCTATCGGTCATTGAACCTTCCTATTAAATAAAGTTCATATTTACCTATTAAAAACTTATTTTATTTTTCTCACAAATTCCAGAATACGGGTCTGGTAGAGTTTGACTAAAAATATTCTGCGTTTATGACTTTAAACCGCAATCAACTTTTAGTGATGATAATGAGGGTTCACTGCAGGGTGCGACACATCTGGTTGCTTTGAAAAATATTTTTGTAGATACTTCAGAACCGTACTTAAATATTTCAACTTTAGTTAAGTTCAGAACAAATAATCAAATACAAGTCATAGAATTCAACAAGTATTTAAGTTAATCAATAACCCCACATACCTACCTAATTATTACAAAAGGTTACTCATATTTAAATCTAAGCATCAAGAAATTTATAAAAATTTACCAAATACAGCCCTGGCCACTTCTGCCCATGCTGATTATTACGGCTTACCTACTTTTATGGCCGGATCACTTATAGTATTGTAAAAGGCACAGTCATAAACGGAGAATAAGTTTAGACAAACTCTAACATCATTATGGGTCCATCATGAGGTATTGTTACGCGACAGACCGTATTATCCATTGTTGGAAAGTCATAAATAAAAGTATTTTTCGTGCTTTATGTTAAATTTGATTTAACTCAAAAAGTAATCATTTTTTTACGAATCTAATTGCAGATATTAATTCTACGAATAATTTGACAAATTTTGAAATAAAAAACCAAACATGGAAATTTTACCCGAAACTCTTTGTTTTACTTTTTTGGCTTCAAATAAAAATGATTTGGAAAACTTGTGGCACTAATCGAAAGTGTAAACTTCAACTGATGTAACATGTAAATTGCATACTTTCCCCTCAATCTTTAATAGGTATTATGGCCCGGGCGGTAAAACTTAACTCACCCTGTACAACTAAATAGGTAGGTACAGAGTTCTGATTTTGACGTACGTAAATGTACCTACTGCTTATTCAAACTTGGCAAGGTCAAACGCAATAATTTATAAAAATGACGAGTTTGTAAAGGGAACCGCGGAATTGTTGCCTCCCGATGATTCATTTTCTACCATTCGGTAGGTAGGTAGGTAATATGTCGGTGATGGGGCTTGATCTTTCCGAATCAAATAGAAGGAAGTTTACAAGAACGCATACGAAGCCGCACCCGAGATCGCACTGCGTATAATAATCCAGCGCAAATAATGTTTTCAATTTTATTTCTTTTTCATTATTATGTAAATTGCAAACTCATTTGAATAACGCACAAACGCAACAATCTGTATTTATTTTTATTTATATTTTCATACGCAAGAAGGTATTAAGTAGTAGGTACATACGTGACGAACGGTAATTTTATTTTATTTTATTTTTTTTTTTTTGTTTTAGCGGCAAGTGCACCACCGTCTTATAAAGAGCGCTACAAAAAGTCTTTGCGTTGCGTGATTTGGATTTTTAAAAGTAATTGTTAAATTGTGTCGACGAACAAGAACTAACGGGGATGATCGGAAAAACTTTTATGGTGCAATAAGTACATCTTTCGTGAATTGATATGCGCCGCTGTGATATAGCTCGAATGAACGTTGCATTTTTGCAGATCGGACGGGAATTGTTGGCGGTTTCATCGATCGGAGGTTCAGGTTGAACTGCGATCTGCCCGATGACACCTTCGAAGATCGCTTTAGGGCCGTCCAACTGCGAAAACGGCCTCTTGAAGTCTCCGGATCGCCGGTTCTACTCGCGTACGCTTCCATTACTGGTCGATTTTTGCGATTTCCGCTGCCGATATACCGACTTATTAACACGGGTACGGCAGGGCGGTTATCCTGACAGACTCTCGAAACGGCCGTCGCAGATGAGAACGTCTTCGTCACCGTCGCGGCGGATCCGATGCAAAAGGTGCAAACACGACGGTTCAGTTTGAATCGACGGGCCTCGTTCAATCCGAAAGCTTTCCCGTTCCGTCGACGGTGCGTGCGTGCAGGTACCGTAGGTCGAAATACATGGCCCGTTTGAAAAAATTATCGCGTTAGATTTACGTTTTCTCGATAAGTATCGAACAGTGAAATGGCCGATGTATCTGCACAACCGACTGCGGGCGCCGGTTCGCCGGCCACGCAAACGTCGCCGAAGAAAGCGACCGGCGGCGGAGCTCAGAAAAAAACTAAGAATCCGAGGTCGAAACCCGCTCACCCTCCTACTTCTGAAATGGTGAACAACGCCATCAAGAGCCTCAAAGAACGCGGCGGTTCTTCTCTGCAAGCCATAAAGAAGTACGTTTCTGCCAATTACAAAGTTGACGCCGAGAAGATGTCTCCTTTCATCAAGAAATACCTGAAGGCCGCAGTCGCTTCGGGGGCCCTAGTTCAGACCAAGGGCAAAGGCGCCTCCGGTTCTTTTAAACTCGCTTCCTCCGCTTCGTCCAAGTCCCAGACTTCGGCGTCCGGTGGTTCGTCGTCTATTAAATCTCCGGCATCGAAATCGAAGGCCGCACCGGCGACTACAACGACCAAACGATCCGCAGCCGCTGCAAAGCAAAAGACGTCTGCCGCTGCCAAGAAAGCTGCCATCACCAAAGCCAAAAAGTCCGTGGCCGAAAAGAAACCGACAGCGGTGGCCGCCACCGGTTCCAGGGGAACGAAAAGAGCACCACCAGCAAGTCCAGCCGAAAAGAAAGCTGCTGCGGCGGCAGCGGCAGCTGCTGCCAGCTCCCCCTCCAAGGTGAAAGGTAAATCACCGTCTAAAACTAAACGGACGACCAAGGGACCGACTAAAAAACCTAAGGCACCCAAACCGAAGAAGACGAAAGCTACTCCGGCAGGAGGCGGTTCCGGCAAGCCGGCTCGCAAGGCTGCTTCCCCGAAAAAGAAGTGAAGAAAAAAGGTGCGCTCAGGCAGACAGAAGATTATCCTTCGCTGCAAGGCAGCAACGCAATGGCCCTTTTCAGGGCCGCAAATTGAATTCAATTCTTAAAAAGAACAGCAAAGTACGTTTGTAATGATAAAAATTAAAAATGCGCCCACAGGGGAAACAATCACCGTAAAGTTAATATTATCGAGTCTCTTCTTTTTTTTTTTCTCTTTGCACCGTCTATTCTTCTAATCTGGAACGTGCGAAAGCCCACTTAGGACACGAAAATGTCTATACGTAATTTCGACTTCGTTATCTATGGTATAAACCCGAAAAGAAAAATTAATGAACAGTTTTGAATCGCGACGCGGCGGTTAACTTCATACAGATAAACATACAGATGAACGTAAACAAAGGTAAATCTGGCGTTAAATTGAGAATTCTTTTCGAGGCGATGGTAATTTGGTGGTTCTGAAAAGAACCGTTTTTAAAATTTTTCTGTAGTTTCCAATTCGTTCCTCCCGGAAAGGAAACCAACCGACGCGGCGCTGAGAAGTCTGTAGATTTAAGCCCGTTCTCCTCGAATTCGTCTGGCAAGTTGGATATCTTTCGGCATGATGGTCACACGTTTGGCGTGAATCGCGCACAGGTTTGTATCTTCGAATAAACCGACCAGATACGCTTCGCTGGCTTCTTGCAAAGCCATCACGGCAGAGCTCTGGAAACGCAAGTCGGTTTTGAAATCTTGGGCGATTTCTCGGACCAAACGCTGGAACGGCAACTTGCGTATCAATAACTCTGTACTCTTCTGATAACGCCTGATTTCTCGGAGCGCCACAGTACCGGGCCTGTAACGATGAGGCTTCTTGACGCCTCCGGTTGCCGGAGCGCTCTTTCTGGCTGCCTTCGTCGCAAGCTGTTTCCTCGGAGCCTTACCTCCGGTAGACTTGCGGGCTGTCTGCTTGGTACGGGCCATGTTTCGTTAATACGTTCTGATCGACCGGTCTGATACGGACTGAGGAGAATTTTTTTGCCCCTGCTACAACGGCAGCTATATATAACCTCCATGCGCAGACCCGAAGGCGTCTTCGGGCGAACGATCGGTCCCTCTCGTTAGGTTGAAATCTATATATATAACGCGACTGCAATTCTGGAAAAAAAATTTCCTCCAGTATCGGTTGCCGTGCAGTAGTCGCAGCATCGTACTAAAGTGCCTTTTGCTTCGCAATCGACAGTTTGTTTGTTTGTTTGTTTATTTTTTGAGAGTATATCGACCGAATAAAATCATCACTCGAAATGACCGGTCGAGGAAAAGGAGGCAAAGGTTTGGGGAAAGGAGGAGCGAAACGTCACAGGAAAGTTCTTCGCGATAACATCCAGGGAATAACGAAACCGGCCATAAGACGTCTGGCTCGTCGCGGAGGAGTGAAACGTATTTCCGGCTTGATCTACGAAGAAACTCGCGGCGTCCTGAAAGTGTTCCTGGAGAACGTGATCAGGGATGCTGTTACCTACACCGAACACGCGAAGAGAAAAACCGTGACCGCAATGGACGTAGTTTACGCTCTCAAGCGTCAAGGCCGCACTCTGTACGGTTTTGGCGGTTAAAACGTGCGTGCGACCTGGAAGTTCTGTCTGCGGTCGTCGTCGTCGCCAAACCAATTAAAATCGGTTCTTTTCAGAACCACCACGCAAATCTCATCAAGATTCGCAGCAACGCTTTTGTCACTTTTTCGATGCTTTCTCGTGTTTTCTTTTCTCTTTTCTTTTTAGATGGGCCACCCCGTTTCACGTCCGGACGGTCAATTGAAAACTTATAAGTACATCATGGCAGGCGGCGTTCCGTAGCGTGAATATAGCCGATAAAAAAAACGGACGCATCGTCGGTCGATAATTTTTTTGTTTTTTTAATTTTTACGACACCAACGCTAAATGTCAACGACGTACAGAAAAAATAGATTAATTGACCTCTATCTAGTAGGTAGGGTAGTTAAGAGGTGGCTTTTGACGAAGTTTGCAAGATGACGTGGCAAATTGCAATTCATCTGCCCAGATAGGTGGTGGTGGTGGTGTACCTAGGTAAATGAGATGGCGCAAGAGCGATATTCTTTTTTAAACGAAATCAATGATGGCCCTCAGAAGGGCCGTTTGGTTTTTGGTTTCCAAGTCCCTGAGCAAAATAGAGAAATAGTTAATTTCCCGCTCAGGCTTTCTTTTCCGTCTTCTTGGGCAGGAGAACTGCCTGTATGTTCGGCAGGACGCCTCCTTGGGCGATCGTCACCCCGGAGAGCAGCTTGTTCAATTCCTCGTCGTTGCGTATCGCCAGCTGCAGATGACGGGTATGATTGCGCGTCTTTTTGTTGTCTCGGGCCGCGTTGCCGGCCAATTCGAGCACTTCGGCGGCCAAGTACTCCATCACAGCGGCCAGATAGACCGGAGCTCCTGCACCGACCCTCTCGGCGTAGTTTGCCCTTGCGAAGCAAACGGTGAATTCTGCCGACTGGAAACTGCAGACCTGCCCTGTTCGACCTGGACTTCGCCTTCCCTTTGACTTTGCCTCCTTTACCGCGACCTGACATTGTATTGTAATGTTATATTTGACTGACGACTGTTCGTTCGCTCGTTATCTCGAGCGAGTGAAGGCAATTTTTTGGTGAACTTGGTTATATCTCTGCATATATAGTATTCGCATTCGGCCAATGACGCCGGTATTATGCTGCGTTGGGGAGGAGCCTGTCAGCGACGGTGTTTTATAATAAATACACCTGGAAATACTGCTTGCATTCATAATTTCCCTGCTGTCCGTTCCGTTCGGTTGTGGCTGTTGTTGTTGTATTTTTCGAATCGAGTCCGTCGTGTCCTCCTCCGTTCGAGAAGATGCCTCCGAAAACTAGCGGCAAAGCTGCCAAAAAAGCCGGTAAAGCGCAGAAGAACATTTCGAAAACCGACAAGAAAAAGAAACGACGCAGGAAGGAAAGCTACGCGATCTACATTTACAAAGTGCTGAAACAAGTCCATCCCGACACCGGCATATCCAGCAAGGCGATGAGTATCATGAACAGCTTCGTGAACGACATATTCGAGCGCATTGCTGCGGAAGCGTCGCGTCTGGCCCACTACAACAAACGCTCGACCATCACCAGCAGGGAAATCCAGACTGCCGTGCGTCTTTTGCTGCCGGGAGAGTTGGCCAAGCACGCCGTCAGTGAAGGCACCAAAGCCGTCACCAAGTACACCAGTTCGAAATAGAGCTGATGCGCTGGGACGACGGCGGCGGCGGCGATTGCGTTCTCTCCGAGGGCGAGAACGCGTTTAATTTTAACAATCGGTTCTTTTCAGAACCACAAATTTCTGTCGATAAAAGAAAGCGTTCGCTAGTTGCGTTTACCTTTTTCATCCTTCCTTCGTTCGTTCATTATTATTGTTTTCATTATCACTACTAATTTCAGCGATTATTTATTTTATTTTATTTTTTTTTATACGTATCGATTATATTTTATGATTTATTCCCGCTGCGCATTCCGACGTGTGATTTTTTTTAAATGGCAAACCAAATTTTTTTTTACAGAATAGAATTCAGCATAAAATTATTACATTTAAACTAGTGATTTTTTTTAACGACTTTTTGGATAGGTTGTTTTTTCCACATTTTTTTGTAAATTACATGTAACTTGGCAACACCGCAACGAACCTTACATTAAAATACTGTACCATACGTAGAATTTTATGCTGAATTCCATTCTGTACAAAAAAATTTGGGTTGGCATTTAAAAATAAGTACCTTTCTGGCGCCCCGCTTTTTTGGGACACTCGGTATACTAGAAAATATTTCACGAATGTGCATCTCCACGGATCCTATAACTTTTGTACATAATATTTTTCCATGGTTCTTTTAACAACGGAGATATGGACCGTCCACGTACTAAGTGGCCACTCTGTATATTGTGTATATTATAATATATTATATTATATTATATTATAAAACAAACTTTAGATAAAGTAATAAAAGCTGAACCGTCGTCTACCTAGCAGCAACTGGCGCAAATATACGAGGAGCTTAAATACAAAATGAATAATATCCATTTTTAACTTATTGGAGAAAGCAAAGATTTTTCAATAGCGGCAATACTGAAAATCATAAAAAACAAATACATGCAAGGACTCCGTTGAATTTCAGGAGGTGATAGTGATTTTAACAGAAATTGGAAATTACCAGTGGCGGACTTCTTGCAAAATAGAACTGGATAAAACTCTTTTTCAACTAAAAACCAGGATAAAACTTCATTGGAATAGAAATTGAACCGTGAAAAAGTGTTGGTATAGGTAAATTGTGTCGTCTTTTCCTACTTCCCTGACGACTACTACTCACACTCAAAACTTCAAATTCTATTTTTAACCGTAGAATACTAACGTTACTGGAATTAATAGTTTACTGTCGAGCAAAATTCGACACTGTGGCCGATATTGCTGATATTACGGTTTACAGATAAGAGCTAGGAGTTCCTGCTCATTTTGCTTTTATTTATTTATATTATAGATCCTAAACAGTGCTACTAAAAATTCCAAACGTCGCATTTAATATTGTTAGTTAAGTTCGTCGATGCTGATACCTAAATTTGAACGTGCAGATGTTTAATTTTGTTGAAATAAATATGGCTTCGAAGCTTTTCGACCTAAAAAATTCAGACCGTTTACTGAAAATAGGTGACTCTATTGAAGCAAGTAAGAAATTGTTCGATGAGCACTGGTTTACAGCGAGTTAATAGCTTCTTATCTGTAATTTAATACGATTCAAAACATAAAAACTAAAGTCGCTTAGTGTATGTAAGCAAATCGTCAAATTGACGATCGTTAGCAATCAATGGTTAATATGGACAGTCAGCGATTTTAGTCGATATATTTTGAATTTTATTGAGATAAGAAGCTGTTGACTCGCTCGAAATCAGTAAGCATCAAACAATTTTGTACTTCCTTCGATAGTCACCTATCTTTAAGAAATGGTCTGAATTTTTGTCGAAAAGTTTGGAAGCCAAACTCGAGCATCTGTACGTTCAAATTTATCTATTAACATCGACAAATGTAACTCTAATAATTAAATGTAATGTTAGGAATGTTTACTACTACTACTATTTCGGATTTATAATCGAAATAAATAAATTGAAAATAGCAGAAACTCCCAGCTCTTATCTTCAAACCGTAGTCAGCTAGAGGATTAAGGGAAGTTCGACAATCGAATAATGTATATTGAACAAAAGTAATTCATTCACTGGTTAAGAACTGGTAAAGTAAGAACCAGTAAATGAACATCTGTTCATTCACTGGAATTATCAATTTTGGCATCCAGTATGTGAACACTTTGAAATAACAGAAATTCACAATGTTATCTTAACGTATTTTAGTATTTTCTACTCCAGGAACACTTTACTAACATAAAAAAAAAAGCAAAATTAAGTTAATAAAAGTACTCCAAAATTATGTTCAAAGATACCATGAAATAGTAGGACCAGCCTCTACATTTGATTACAATGCGCAACCAACTGTTGATTTGAGCAATGTCTTTTTCTGGAATGGACTGATAAGAAAAAAATCATATCTGTAGAGACCTAATGGAACTATTTCGCGCTCAAGATAGTTCGAAAATGCTCCACTGTTCTTAATAATTCAGTTTATTTGAGCAGTGTTCGTTCACTGGACGGTTCACGATAATTGAAATTATCCATCTGATACTCTTTAAGAGGATTCTTACGAATATAAATTGAGCATAATAATAATAATGAAAATAATATATAGGTGGGTGCATTTTATTTAATACAATTTATCGCAGCTGTGTCGTCACTTCGATGTGTATGCAAACTTCGAAAGATTCCGATGATAAAAAAAATTTCAACTGTCCCCGTGCATTTCGGAGATGATATTATATTTTGATGATATAGGCGTTCGCACGCACGTGTCGAGGAAAATTCGGCAAAAAAATACGAGATAAAAAAATGCAAAGCTCGAGTTATATGTATATTCGATTAGATTATTAACCTTGGAGTCATGATGTCCTGTATAATATGTATGTCACACGGACCGACTTTTTTGTAAATTTTGAATAACTTTTTACTATTTTAACAAATTTTTCCGATTCTTTGGGCAGCTGCTTGATTTTGGTCATTGGTGTCTTCTTCAGTCGTCGGGGTCATAGCATCATCATAGCCACGTGAGCAATTAATTTTTACGGCATATTTTTAGACTAACCTCCTCCTCCTCTTCCTCCTCCTTACCTATGCATTTTTTTATTTATTACTATTTTCTGTGTTCTTACTGTTTTTTTAGCACAAATAATTTTACGTGTACTGTGCGACCTCGGTAATCCAATAACTAATAAGGATAAGTAAATAATTCGGATTACATAGTACTGAAGCGGGACGGCTTTATTTTTATTGAAAAGAAAAACATTTAATGCAAAGCGACTAGAAAATAGTACGTAAACAATAAACTTGATAAATTTTAGGGACGACAGTCCTTCTTTTGCAAGTTCTGTGTCCTTCCTCGAAAAGTGTCCTCCTATAATTATGTCCTCCTTTTCAATATTTCAAGACTAATCTGTAAATCTTCGTATTCGAACGATGCCAGGCCGATCCGTTGCGCGTGATGTAACGAATTTTTGTATTCTCTATTTTTGTTCAATTTACTGCTGCCCTCGAACTGATTGATGCAACAGTTGAGAGAGTTTTTTCTTTTGTTAATGATTTTTGGACAATTCAATATGAAAGATATTTCTTTTATTCAAGCGGGAATTCGCAGTTTGAATAAACAAATGTTTCGAGTAGGCGACGACGCGTTGCTTAAGGGGGGGAAATTTCCAAGTATTCGCACAATTCTTCCGCTCAGGGACCACCAATTTTGCCCCTTAAAATAAAAAAAGGTTAGGCAACCAAAGACGTGTGTGTGTGTGTGTGTGTGTGTGTGAAGTAGCTACCGGCATGTAGGAATCTACAGATACCGTACAGGACAGCACAATTCCACCACGGAAAAATGTAAATATTATTCATGCGTGGCAACGTAAAATTGCATGTAACATTATGTTATAGATACTACATAAAGATAAAAAGTTAAAAAATATTAATACTTTAAAACATCTTCATGAGTAAAAAATGTTTCATTACGAAATGTCGTTCAATTTGTATTTTTCCGGGAGCGCGGGACGCTTACTTACAATGTTTATTTCGTCTTATCAGTTACAGCTGATTTATATAAACAGTATCAGATTGCTGGCAAGCGTCAATGTTGGTTGGTAAAAAATAATATGTAGTCATCAAAACTTTAGAAGAATTTAATCATACACACTCTAAATTAACATAAACAATTTAAAAAATTTAATAATAGGAAAATTAACAAAAATTAAGAAAATCAGATAATTATGCGTAAACTAAAAAAATTGTCCACCTAATCACGATCACAAAACTTTGCAAAGTGTAGACATGTCTAAAAACATATTAATTCCAATGCTTTCCATAGATTTAATAAATAAATAAATAAATAAATTTAATAACTGCATTTTAAATATTTTCAACGTAAATTGCGGGAAAAATAAATGTAAAACCGGGTATTATCTGCATTAAGGGCGAGTCGTACCCTCAGAACGTTGATATGTTTAAATCTAAAATTTGGCGTTTTAGCAATAAATGAAAGAATGTTTAAATGTTACTCCTGATCGTAGTGGATTTTTCCTTGCTTCGCTTCTGTGCCTCCAAGATATATGGGGGATCAATGCATCTTAAACCTTTCTTCAAATTTCCTGTGACAATTTCTGGTAACATACACTGTGTGTAGAACCTAACGAGCTTCTCCAACATAACGTCATACCAAAAATTATCATCTGTAGCTATTTCTTCCACAAATAGGTCGTGTTCATCGTTAATGTACACTACATTGTCCTGCCGGTTATATGTAATTGCCCCTGGATCTAAATTGAAATAAATTATTTTATTGTGCGATTACAGTCGAGTTAGAATCATTTTAACGTTACACACCTGAAAGTAATAATCGTGATTTCGTTTCAATTGAATACATCCATCATTAATTTCAAGGCATAAGGTCTTATCTTGCCTAATAGCTTCGTTCAGCGAGATACCCAAATTGGCAATTTGGAATAAACACTTTACTTCAACTAGTGTAGAATCACCGATTAAACCTAAATAACAAATAAACAAATTATATTTTATACGTATAAAACAAATAACATACCATATGGGGAAGCACCTAGAAACGGATGAACCAAATCTATAAATAACCCCCCACCAGGATGAACAGTGACATTTAATTTGTCTTCTAGCAAAGAAAGTGCGACGGACTCTTTAATTTTCCCATTTCCCATTTGTTTGAAAATCCTCCAAGCAGACTCTACACGATATCCGTGCCGTATTTCGACCTTTATCCATTTTTACGTCACAGGATTTTTCATGATTGCAAAAAGGGCAATTGAATTGTTGATCCAACGGTTCGATCGCTTTTCTTTTCGGCGGTGGCTTTCTTTTCGATTTACGACGGCCCATTTTAACAAAAACTCAGTATTTTTCGGCTACTAAACTGGGGTTCGTCAAAACAATAGCTGGAGTTGAAATTTGTTTAGTTGAAAAAATAGTTTTCAACAATCCGTGACATGACGTGACATCACGTCGTTTAATAACTGCACCAAATTTCGATGCTGTTAGACGGTGCCTTCGATGATCCCTATACAGTTCATTATCAAACTGTCCAATTGTATTCTTAGCAATGTGGTCTCTTTCTTCTCGTGTTATCTAAGATATGACCTTCAATATGACTATTTACATAAAATACTATTTTACCTGCATGGATTCTAAAATTCGCTCACACTATGCATCTGTTTGCTCCTGAGAAATTTGAGGTTGCAATGCCAATGGACCATAATCTGTTGTGGATTTTGAAGTTACCGGCTTTGAAACTGATTTGGACGGTCGGCGTCTGAAAATTATTTTCCTTCTGCATCTGTTGGCATCTTCCCTCGCAATAAATTTTTTAAAATACGTCCCAGGACTTCTGTTTGTAATTTTTTTCCACGGCAGTGAATGCCAAGATGGTCCTAAAATGCCATTTATAGAAAATGATATAAAGAACAAATTATCAGTAATAAACCTTGATTGTACCGTAAAGCGGACACAAGTATGCTCTGGTTTGATAAGAGCCTCTTTGAATCAAGTTCGTTCGCTTGCCCATCACGGCTTTTGCGACTAAACTCATAAATAATTCTGCTCGGTTATTTGTTTCACTGTCAATTAAATTATTGGCTTTTCGGATTACTAAGTTAACAGCTCCTGAAACAATATCAACAATGAATATCCCATTGCTTCATTATAATTTCAATATACAAGTACTTACCACTTATATGTCTAAGTAAACCACTAGCCCTCACTTCCGTCATTGTTGAGTTATTGTTCTTCCCTACCGACGAACAAAAATGGTCTTTACAATTTGCATGATTATTAAAAACGTGATGAGGCCCATTCACTAAATCTTCAATTAGCGTTCCAATGTCCCCATGGGCGTTATCATAAATCGCTTTTTGTGCTATTCTTTGCAATTCCACAATTGAAGGGTGCGCTCGAATAACGCTGTATGTTACAATCCAATAATCTTTGAGAAAACGTTAAAAACATGTAAAAACAAACCTTTTTTTATTATTATATCACATTTTTAATAAAACAAAATGCAATCTACATACTTACTGTGGCGAAATTTGAAACTTCCTTCTAGTATAAGCATTCGGCATGTGTCATGCAGCCTTTTTTCCACCAATAACTCAATTTACCAAAAAATGTACCATACAGCGTTATTCGAGCGCACCCTTCAATTTTCTTTTGGGTCAACAATTTACGAGCAGCAAGAGACAAACCTGTTCTGTCACTTTTAAATGAATAAAGTTTTTTACCATAATTTTTTATAACATGGTTTGTGCATTCAACCTTTGATACCTATAACAAAACAATTCTGTTTAGATATATTACAAAGTTTAGATTTTCGACTCTTTACTTGTTTTCCATACGGCACTTTCTCTTGAATTTTGGCGAAAACACTGGAATCTCCATCAGCAATGTATTTTTTATATCGCACCCCGGCATCGAACTTCAAAACAATGGTCTCTGAACGTGCAGTCGAATATTATTTGTTTCATAAACATTTTCTTCCTAGAAACACCGATAGCGGTATTTGGACAACGATGCAGAAAATATGTGGGTTTAATTATGGCATGCTGTTTTATTATCAAATAATAAACGTCACAAGTAAATTGAATGCGATCAATTAACTAAAGAGGAAATATCGCCGGCCGTTTTATATAAATTGTTTTCTGCTAAAGAAAGCTTGGTTCAGTAAAACAAGAGAAATTTACAGGTTTTCCGGGTTTTCTCCGGCTTTAATTATTCGATCGGGACATTCGACCTCTCCTTCTCTTCGTAATTTAATTCTCTACAATTCGTCTATTGACAACATTAAGATTGCTTCATTAGTTTCCATTTTACAAGCAAAGAACTAAAAAAAACGCGACTTTTCTTCTAAATTGTTCATAGCAAATTAAAAATTATGATCCTCGAGTGGGAAATTATGCCAAATTGATCTACTAACTGTCCTTTATGTAATCGCACAGTCGGTTTCCGGGTAGTATTTATGGCAAATTATGAAATTTATTTTGCTCCGTTGCTTGGCCTACGTGTGCAGGTAGGTTTATTTATAACTTAAACGATACAAAGCTTCATTATCGATGTGTAACGTTAAATGTCACATTGTCTCGGTACTTTTTAGTACGTAGGATACGTACGATAGACCGGCCGACTTTGGATGATAGTTATTAACAGCCCTAAGTCGTCCCACGATTAAGGGATTACGGGTCTGGCAGTACACACAACTACAGTAAAACCTCTAGTAACGAACACCGTTCCGTGCAACGGACACTTTTCAACGCACCAAAGCGATACGTCTGATTACAGCGGACGCAGACACCCTCACAACAACCCGATATCGCCGTACAACGATCAATTTTAATTTCCCCGTGGGCTCCCGCCCGATACGTTACGGAGAGGTTTCACCGTACCACCGTTTACAATCGCGTCTTGTTAATTTTGCTGACAGTTCGATTCAATTCGCCCAAAACATAGACACCGTGTTTGCAGTCGAGCTATAGATATGGTTTTATTTTTAAAGTGTCTAGTTACGTTTGTATAATAAATATTATGTGTTATTCGTTTAGGTTTTATTAATTTCAAGAAGGGCCTTTGTTTAACTTCTGTCATTTTGATAGTTTGCAAATACTGAAAATATATCGTAATTTATGGTATTGTACGAGTATGTATCTCCTTATCCATATGTTTTACCGAATCTCTGTTTTATTGCTTACAGGCATACAATCGATCTAAACAATCTCTCATACAGGGTGAGTTAAGTTTTACCGCCCGTGACAAAATAGGCCTTTAAAATAATTTGTCAATTCTCATAAATTGCATGAGTAATTTTATATTATTAAGGTACATAGAAACCAAGAAAAAATTATCTTTTTTTTATCAGGTAAAATTTTGGCTTTCTTTCCATTACTGATTGTTCAATTTATTAGTTTTTTTTTTTATGAACGAACAGTAAAATATTTTCACACAATTTAATGCAATTGAAATAATTTTACTAATTTGCGTTCATTAAATAAAGCCATTTCCGTATTAGAGGGTATTTTTTTTAAATGATTTACGACATAAGCTGACCAATCCATCTTACAATGGTATTGGTTTTGGGTACTTGACTGATTATTTATGACAGTCATAAAGTTAAGTTAAAAAGTGCAACGTTACATTTTACAGGACCGAAATAAGGGTCTTGGCTATTTCTTTAAAAGTTCACAGCATCGTAACTAACAGCTACACGGTAATTATAATCATAATAAAAAATAATTTTTGCAATATTAGATTTTAAACTTGATAAGAAAATCGCTTATCAGCTTCTAATTTTCGTTAGTATATCTGTCTACAATTTTGTGTTTTAATTTTGCCGTCTGCAAAGTCAATATACCTATCGGTCATTGAACCTTCCTATTAAATAAAGTTCATATTTACCTATTAAAAACTTATTTTATTTTTCTCACAAATTCCAGAATACGGGTCTGGTAGAGTTTGACTAAAAATATTCTGCGTTTATGACTTTAAACCGCAATCAACTTTTAGTGATGATAATGAGGGTTCACTGCAGGGTGCGACACATCTGGTTGCTTTGAAAAATATTTTTGTAGATACTTCAGAACCGTACTTAAATATTTCAACTTTAGTTAAGTTCAGAACAAATAATCAAATACAAGTCATAGAATTCAACAAGTATTTAAGTTAATCAATAACCCCACATACCTACCTAATTATTACAAAAGGTTACTCATATTTAAATCTAAGCATCAAGAAATTTATAAAAATTTACCAAATACAGCCCTGGCCACTTCTGCCCATGCTGATTATTACGGCTTACCTACTTTTATGGCCGGATCACTTATAGTATTGTAAAAGGCACAGTCATAAACGGAGAATAAGTTTAGACAAACTCTAACATCATTATGGGTCCATCATGAGGTATTGTTACGCGACAGACCGTATTATCCATTGTTGGAAAGTCATAAATAAAAGTATTTTTCGTGCTTTATGTTAAATTTGATTTAACTCAAAAAGTAATCATTTTTTTACGAATCTAATTGCAGATATTAATTCTACGAATAATTTGACAAATTTTGAAATAAAAAACCAAACATGGAAATTTTACCCGAAACTCTTTGTTTTACTTTTTTGGCTTCAAATAAAAATGATTTGGAAAACTTGTGGCACTAATCGAAAGTGTAAACTTCAACTGATGTAACATGTAAATTGCATACTTTCCCCTCAATCTTTAATAGGTATTATGGCCCGGGCGGTAAAACTTAACTCACCCTGTACAACTAAATAGGTAGGTACAGAGTTCTGATTTTGACGTACGTAAATGTACCTACTGCTTATTCAAACTTGGCAAGGTCAAACGCAATAATTTATAAAAATGACGAGTTTGTAAAGGGAACCGCGGAATTGTTGCCTCCCGATGATTCATTTTCTACCATTCGGTAGGTAGGTAGGTAATATGTCGGTGATGGGGCTTGATCTTTCCGAATCAAATAGAAGGAAGTTTACAAGAACGCATACGAAGCCGCACCCGAGATCGCACTGCGTATAATAATCCAGCGCAAATAATGTTTTCAATTTTATTTCTTTTTCATTATTATGTAAATTGCAAACTCATTTGAATAACGCACAAACGCAACAATCTGTATTTATTTTTATTTATATTTTCATACGCAAGAAGGTATTAAGTAGTAGGTACATACGTGACGAACGGTAATTTTATTTTATTTTATTTTTTTTTTTTTGTTTTAGCGGCAAGTGCACCACCGTCTTATAAAGAGCGCTACAAAAAGTCTTTGCGTTGCGTGATTTGGATTTTTAAAAGTAATTGTTAAATTGTGTCGACGAACAAGAACTAACGGGGATGATCGGAAAAACTTTTATGGTGCAATAAGTACATCTTTCGTGAATTGATATGCGCCGCTGTGATATAGCTCGAATGAACGTTGCATTTTTGCAGATCGGACGGGAATTGTTGGCGGTTTCATCGATCGGAGGTTCAGGTTGAACTGCGATCTGCCCGATGACACCTTCGAAGATCGCTTTAGGGCCGTCCAACTGCGAAAACGGCCTCTTGAAGTCTCCGGATCGCCGGTTCTACTCGCGTACGCTTCCATTACTGGTCGATTTTTGCGATTTCCGCTGCCGATATACCGACTTATTAACACGGGTACGGCAGGGCGGTTATCCTGACAGACTCTCGAAACGGCCGTCGCAGATGAGAACGTCTTCGTCACCGTCGCGGCGGATCCGATGCAAAAGGTGCAAACACGACGGTTCAGTTTGAATCGACGGGCCTCGTTCAATCCGAAAGCTTTCCCGTTCCGTCGACGGTGCGTGCGTGCAGGTACCGTAGGTCGAAATACATGGCCCGTTTGAAAAAATTATCGCGTTAGATTTACGTTTTCTCGATAAGTATCGAACAGTGAAATGGCCGATGTATCTGCACAACCGACTGCGGGCGCCGGTTCGCCGGCCACGCAAACGTCGCCGAAGAAAGCGACCGGCGGCGGAGCTCAGAAAAAAACTAAGAATCCGAGGTCGAAACCCGCTCACCCTCCTACTTCTGAAATGGTGAACAACGCCATCAAGAGCCTCAAAGAACGCGGCGGTTCTTCTCTGCAAGCCATAAAGAAGTACGTTTCTGCCAATTACAAAGTTGACGCCGAGAAGATGTCTCCTTTCATCAAGAAATACCTGAAGGCCGCAGTCGCTTCGGGGGCCCTAGTTCAGACCAAGGGCAAAGGCGCCTCCGGTTCTTTTAAACTCGCTTCCTCCGCTTCGTCCAAGTCCCAGACTTCGGCGTCCGGTGGTTCGTCGTCTATTAAATCTCCGGCATCGAAATCGAAGGCCGCACCGGCGACTACAACGACCAAACGATCCGCAGCCGCTGCAAAGCAAAAGACGTCTGCCGCTGCCAAGAAAGCTGCCATCACCAAAGCCAAAAAGTCCGTGGCCGAAAAGAAACCGACAGCGGTGGCCGCCACCGGTTCCAGGGGAACGAAAAGAGCACCACCAGCAAGTCCAGCCGAAAAGAAAGCTGCTGCGGCGGCAGCGGCAGCTGCTGCCAGCTCCCCCTCCAAGGTGAAAGGTAAATCACCGTCTAAAACTAAACGGACGACCAAGGGACCGACTAAAAAACCTAAGGCACCCAAACCGAAGAAGACGAAAGCTACTCCGGCAGGAGGCGGTTCCGGCAAGCCGGCTCGCAAGGCTGCTTCCCCGAAAAAGAAGTGAAGAAAAAAGGTGCGCTCAGGCAGACAGAAGATTATCCTTCGCTGCAAGGCAGCAACGCAATGGCCCTTTTCAGGGCCGCAAATTGAATTCAATTCTTAAAAAGAACAGCAAAGTACGTTTGTAATGATAAAAATTAAAAATGCGCCCACAGGGGAAACAATCACCGTAAAGTTAATATTATCGAGTCTCTTCTTTTTTTTTTTCTCTTTGCACCGTCTATTCTTCTAATCTGGAACGTGCGAAAGCCCACTTAGGACACGAAAATGTCTATACGTAATTTCGACTTCGTTATCTATGGTATAAACCCGAAAAGAAAAATTAATGAACAGTTTTGAATCGCGACGCGGCGGTTAACTTCATACAGATAAACATACAGATGAACGTAAACAAAGGTAAATCTGGCGTTAAATTGAGAATTCTTTTCGAGGCGATGGTAATTTGGTGGTTCTGAAAAGAACCGTTTTTAAAATTTTTCTGTAGTTTCCAATTCGTTCCTCCCGGAAAGGAAACCAACCGACGCGGCGCTGAGAAGTCTGTAGATTTAAGCCCGTTCTCCTCGAATTCGTCTGGCAAGTTGGATATCTTTCGGCATGATGGTCACACGTTTGGCGTGAATCGCGCACAGGTTTGTATCTTCGAATAAACCGACCAGATACGCTTCGCTGGCTTCTTGCAAAGCCATCACGGCAGAGCTCTGGAAACGCAAGTCGGTTTTGAAATCTTGGGCGATTTCTCGGACCAAACGCTGGAACGGCAACTTGCGTATCAATAACTCTGTACTCTTCTGATAACGCCTGATTTCTCGGCAGCGCCACAGTACCGGGCCTGTAACGATGAGGCTTCTTGACGCCTCCGGTTGCCGGAGCGCTCTTTCTGGCTGCCTTCGTCGCAAGCTGTTTCCTCGGAGCCTTACCTCCGGTAGACTTGCGGGCTGTCTGCTTGGTACGGGCCATGTTTCGTTAATACGTTCTGATCGACCGGTCTGATACGGACTGAGGAGAATTTTTTTGCCCCTGCTACAACGGCAGCTATATATAACCTCCATGCGCAGACCCGAAGGCGTCTTCGGGCGAACGATCGGTCCCTCTCGTTAGGTTGAAATCTATATATATAACGCGACTGCAATTCTGGAAAAAAAATTTCCTCCAGTATCGGTTGCCGTGCAGTAGTCGCAGCATCGTACTAAAGTGCCTTTTGCTTCGCAATCGACAGTTTGTTTGTTTGTTTGTTTATTTTTTTGAGAGTATATCGACCGAATAAAATCATCACTCGAAATGACCGGTCGAGGAAAAGGAGGCAAAGGTTTGGGGAAAGGAGGAGCGAAACGTCACAGGAAAGTTCTTCGCGATAACATCCAGGGAATAACGAAACCGGCCATAAGACGTCTGGCTCGTCGCGGAGGAGTGAAACGTATTTCCGGCTTGATCTACGAAGAAACTCGCGGCGTCCTGAAAGTGTTCCTGGAGAACGTGATCAGGGATGCTGTTACCTACACCGAACACGCGAAGAGAAAAACCGTGACCGCAATGGACGTAGTTTACGCTCTCAAGCGTCAAGGCCGCACTCTGTACGGTTTTGGCGGTTAAAACGTGCGTGCGACCTGGAAGTTCTGTCTGCGGTCGTCGTCGTCGCCAAACCAATTAAAATCGGTTCTTTCAGAACCACCACGCAAATCTCATCAAAGATTCGCAGCAACGCTTTTGTCACTTTTTCGATGCTTTCTCGTGTTTTCTTTTCTCTTTTCTTTTTAGATGGGCCACCCCGTTTCACGTCCGGACGGTCAATTGAAAACTTATAAGTACATCATGGCAGGCGGCGTTCCGTAGCGTGAATATAGCCGATAAAAAAAACGGACGCATCGTCGGTCGATAATTTTTTTGTTTTTTTAATTTTTACGACACCAACGCTAAATGTCAACGACGTACAGAAAAAATAGATTAATTGACCTCTATCTAGTAGGTAGGGTAGTTAAGAGGTGGCTTTTGACGAAGTTTGCAAGATGACGTGGCAAATTGCAATTCATCTGCCCAGATAGGTGGTGGTGGTGGTGTACCTAGGTAAATGAGATGGCGCAAGAGCGATATTCTTTTTTAAACGAAATCAATGATGGCCCTCAGAAGGGCCGTTTGGTTTTTGGTTTCCAAGTCCCGAGCAAAATAGAGAAATAGTTAATTTCCCGCTCAGGCTTTCTTTTCCGTCTTCTTGGGCAGGAGAACTGCCTGTATGTTCGGCAGGACGCCTCCTTGGGCGATCGTCACCCCGGAGAGCAGCTTGTTCAATTCCTCGTCGTTGCGTATCGCCAGCTGCAGATGACGGGGTATGATGCGCGTCTTTTTGTTGTCTCGGGCCGCGTTGCCGGCCAATTCGAGCACTTCGGCGGCCAAGTACTCCATCACAGCGGCCAGATAGACCGGAGCTCCTGCACCGACCCTCTCGGCGTAGTTGCCCTTGCGAAGCAAACGGTGAATTCTGCCGACTGGAAACTGCAGACCTGCCCTGTTCGACCTGGACTTCGCCTTCCCTTTGACTTTGCCTCCTTTACCGCGACCTGACATTGTATTGTAATGTTATATTTGACTGACGACTGTTCGTTCGCTCGTTATCTCGAGCGAGTGAAGGCAATTTTTTGGTGAACTTGGTTATATCTCTGCATATATAGTATTCGCATTCGGCCAATGACGCCGGTATTATGCTGCGTTGGGAGGAGCCTGTCAGCGACGGTGTTTTATAATAAATACACCTGGAAATACTGCTTGCATTCATAATTTCCCTGCTGTCCGTTCCGTTCGGTTGTGGCTGTTGTTGTTGTATTTTTCGAATCGAGTCCGTCGTGTCCTCCTCCGTTCGAGAAGATGCCTCCGAAAACTAGCGGCAAAGCTGCCAAAAAAGCCGGTAAAGCGCAGAAGAACATTTCGAAAACCGACAAGAAAAAGAAACGACGCAGGAAGGAAAGCTACGCGATCTACATTTACAAAGTGCTGAAACAAGTCCATCCCGACACCGGCATATTGTTACCGCCCACCTCCACGAATGACAACGGTCTCGCCCGACGACCCCCGATCCCAACAAAAACGCCTATAAAAGGTGGGGATTTTTGTACATTCGCCAGTTGAGCTCCGACTCTGACAGAGTCACTTCAATAAACAGTAACTATCTTAACCGTAGTTTCTTGTCGATAACCCCAACGTTCAGTTATCGTTCTTTTTAGAACGCTAGCCCCGTTTCGTGGCATAAAGAATTCGGCATACGCAACGTTCAGCTACCGTTCTTGTTAGAACCCTAGCACCTCTTCGAGGTATAAGAGTTCGGCGTGCGCAAACGTTCAGCTATCGTTCTTTTTAGAACACTAGCATCCCTTCGGGGCATAAGAATTCGGCAGGCGCCGAAAGAATTCGACACGCTTCCGTTGCTACGTGCCTTCGTTAAGCCCGTGGGTAACATTTGGCGCCCAAGCACGTGGGGCAAGAGTTTTTGAAAAAATTCACGAGGACCCACCCCACCCCGCAACATGACGACTCCTAGGCGTTGTACGAGGGCGCACCCGATGGACGACGTTATCACCGGAGAACCCTCCATAATCCAGGAAGACCTGCTGGGAGAGGTCCAAACCTCCCAGTGGCGCCCACAACAGTCAGCACAACAGCTGATACAACAACAAGAGAGAACCATCCGAATCCTCCAGGTCCAGATGGAGGAATTACAGAAGTCCATGGGAAGGATGTCCACTCCAAGGCCTTCACCTGCGATTCCGCCGAGGGTAAACCCTCCACCATTACCGGCGGTTCCCGTGGCAACTCCCGTCTTCTTCCCGGTCGCTCCTAGGCTCCCGAAGTTCGCGGGACGTGCGGAGGAGGATCCGCACGTATTCCTACAGCGTCTCGAGCGCTACTTCGAGATTTGCCAGGTGGATCCGGCAGACCAAGGGGAGATCGCAGCCGAACAGCTCCAAGCGGACGCGAGGAAGTGGTACGACGTAAACGTGCTGATGGGTTACTCCTTCGAGGACTTCCGAAGGATGTTCCAGCAGCAGTACTGCTCCAAAGCCGCAGACGCAAGACTCTCGGGCCGTTTCTACGGAGAAAAACAGCTCTCCTCGGAGTCCGTGGAAACTTTCCTCAAAAGGAAGCGGCGTTACCACGATCGACTGGGCCTGAAGTTAGCAGACGATACCCTGGTGAGCCTTCTTTCGCAGCAACTCGTGAAGGACTTCCAAAAGGTGCTGGTGTTCGGAGTCCCGGAGAGCTTTGAGGAGCTGCTAGCCATCGCGAGCCGTTACGAGGCCTTGCAAGAACAACCCCGCCATGGGACCGCTCCGACTGTCCCAACACGCCAAACCATGCCGGCGTGCAGACATTGTGGAGGGAACCACCTTCACAGGGAATGTCCAAACCGGTCCACCACCGCTTCGGGAAACGAACAAGCCACGACGTCCCGCCGCGAGACGCCGCAATAGGGCCACACGCGGTAACCATCAACGCCCTGTTTGGCCAGCAAGGACTTCCCCGAGTCCTACTCCAGGTGGGCAACAACTCATACGGCGCCTTGGTCGACACAGGAGCATCCGCCAACTTCGTACGGGACGGTCTTTTCCCATTCCTCGTTGGAAGAGATCCTGGGGCACGCTCACCACTCACCGTGGGCGTCTCCACGTTCACCACCAAACCCGTGGGAACAATACGTCTCGTTTACGAGCTAGGCAGCACCACCATGGCAGACGTCTTCCATGTCGTGGAAGATCTCGCGGAGGACATCATCCTCGGCCACTCCTGGCTTAAAAACCGCGACGCCGTCATCGACGTGGCCCGTGGTTGTGTACATTTCGGGACGAAACAGAGACAAACGTGTTTTTTCCAAACCGCGACCCCTGTGCGAAAAGACGCAATACCCCTAGTGAATATACCGAACAATTTTCCCCCAGCGCTCAAGGACGCACTACAAAACACTCTGGGAGTGCATGCACGCGTGTTCGCGGACAGTGCCGTTATAAAAGTGACGCGTTCGGCGGAACATGTGATTTCGCTCATAGACGAAAAACCCGTGCACCAGGCTCCTTACCGCTATAGTGACGCGAAGAAGCAAACCATCCTCGAACAGGTCCAGGAGATGTTAGCAGCTGGAGTGATTGAGCCAACCACTTCCGCGTACTGCTCGCCAGTTGTCCTGATCGGCAAAAAGGATGGAACGCCCCGTTTCTGTGTCGACTACCGTCGCCTGAACGCCGTCACAGTCAACGAGGCTGCACCGCTGCCCATCATCCAAGAGACGCTCCGAGATTTAGGACCAGCTAAGGTATTTAGCGTTCTCGATCTCAAGAGCGGGTATTGGCAGATTCCGGTCGCACCTCGATGTCGCCACTTGACCGCCTTCGCGACGCCACAGGGATCCAAGTATCAGTTCCGGGTAATGCCATTCGGGCTGAAAAACGCACCAACCACATTTCAGAGGTTCATGTCCCAGGAAGTCTTGGCAGGCTACCTACAAAAATTCGTCCTGGTATACCTTGACGATATCGTGATATACTCGGCGAACTACGAGGAACACCTCCAACACCTAGGGCTGGTGTTTGAACGACTAGGCATCCACGGCCTCCGATGCGCGCCGAAAAAGTGCCACCTGGGGACGAGCCGCATCGACTACCTCGGGCACATCATAAGCGACGCCGGAAACGAACCCCAACCCTGCCACCTGGAGCAAGTGGCCAAGGCGCGTCCACCAACCTCCAGAAAGGACCTTAAGCAGTTCCTGGGGATCTGCGGATGGCTCCGCGATTACGTCGCCAATTTCGCACAGATGGCGGCTCCCCTTACAGACCTGCTGTCTCCCAAGCAGAAATGGAGATGGGGACCGGCAGAAGAAGGCGCGTTTGCAGACGTAAAATCCGCCGTAGCCGCTCCACTTCGCCTGGCCCGTCCCGACCCGAGCAGGGAGTACGTCCTGCAGACCGACGCCAGCGGTGTCGGCATGGCCGCCGTCCTTTACCAGTTGGGCCCTGAAGGTAAAAAGGACATCGTGTCATATGGTAGCGCTCGATTCACCCAGACGGAGCGACGCTATCATATTAACGAACAAGAGTGCCTGGCCATTGTGTGGGCAGTGAAGAGGTATCGGCCGTACCTAGAGGACCGCCACTTCACCCTGGTGACGGACAACCGGGCATTGCTATGGCTTGCGAACGCCCGCGACAACGCGAAACTAACGCGTTGGTCACTGTTGCTCCAGCCATTCGCCTTCACGATAGTACACACTCCAGGGAAGGAAAACCAACTGGCGGACATCCTATCCAGGGACCCACTGCCGCAACATGGCAACGTCGACGCCCGGGACGAGGAACAGCTCGTGGCCCCAAGGACACGGGAACACACGGACCCGCCACCTGAAGCTCTAAACGCCCTCGTGTTTACCACCCTTCAGGAAGAAGTCCGTGTCGCCCAACGGAATGACCCCAGTTGTCGCCGTCTCGTGGAGAGATGGCATCGCGTCCAGAGGGACGGTCCACAACAACCAGGGGATCGTATGTACGGCACCATTTACCAGGTCCAGGGGGACCTCATTTACCGGGTCCAACCCGGAGGGTTGCGACTACTCGTGCCCCAAGCACTGCAGGAGCAGATCACGCAGTACCATCACGACTCCATTCTAGCCGGTCACCCCGGAGCTGAGGAAACGGAACGAGCGATCCAGGAAACGTTCCACTGGCCCGAGATGACAAGCTACGTACGGCGGTACGTGCAAACCTGCTTACTTTGTGCCCAGTACAAACGTAAGCCAAATCGGGAGCGAGCTCCTCAGAGGCCAAGACAACCTCGCACCCCGTGGGAGACCGTCGCTTGCGACCTCATGGGCCCTTACCCGGAAACGCCACGAGGACACCGCTTCATCTTTGTCGTTACAGATTTATTTTCACGTTGGGTCGAAGCTTTTCCGCTGGCGACCGGGACGTCCAGGACCGTTTGCAACCTCCTGGAGAAGGAAGTCTTCGGGCGATTTGGTTTCCCAAACACCATCATTACTGACAACGGGTCCCAGTTCACGTCCCACTGCTGGGAAAAATGTTGTCAGTCATGGCAAGCGGACCACTTCGCCACCGCAGTTTACCACCCCCAGGCTAACCCTACGGAGAGGAGGAACCAGGACGTCAAGAAGGGGCTGCGAATCCGCATGGCCAACCGCCGTCCGACCACCTGGGACCTCCACCTTCCGCCAGTCCTCTACAGCCTCAGACGAAGGCGTAACGCGGCAACGGGAAAAACTCCTGGGGAAGCACTCCTGGGATACAACCCCCGGCTCCCAGGTGCCTGGGACTCCGACGTCGAACGCCCCCCCACCCCGGACCTGGGGGACATCCGCGATGAGGCCCGCAACAACCAGCGGGCCTACCTGAATCGACGCCACCCCGAGCAGCCTCCGGCCAGGCCGTACCACGTAGGCGACCTCGTCCTAACCAAGGCAGCACCAGGAAGGCAGCGCTTTGGACCAGCCTGGCTAGGCCCGTACGCGATCGCCGCTGTCATCACCGATACCATCTTCATGGTAGACGTAGCAGGACATCAGGTCCGATACAGCGTCAACCGGATCCGTCCAGCACCGCCAACGCCACCGCAACCCCAGGACGAACCACCTCCCGCGGCTGCGCAGTAAAATGATTACCTGTATATATAATTGTAGAAAATTGTAATCATACTAGTTTAAGACCCGTCGCGCGACCGTTGCCTCAAAGGGGGGGCGACTGTTACCGCCCACCTCCACGAATGACAACGGTCTCGCCCGACGACCCCCGATCCCAACAAAAACGCCTATAAAAGGTGGGGATTTTTGTACATTCGCCAGTTGAGCTCCGACTCTGACAGAGTCACTTCAATAAACAGTAACTATCTTAACCGTAGTTTCTTGTCGATAACCCCAACGTTCAGTTATCGTTCTTTTTAGAACGCTAGCCCCGTTTCGTGGCATAAAGAATTCGGCATACGCAACGTTCAGCTACCGTTCTTGTTAGAACCCTAGCACCTCTTCGAGGTATAAGAGTTCGGCGTGCGCAAACGTTCAGCTATCGTTCTTTTTAGAACACTAGCATCCCTTCGGGGCATAAGAATTCGGCAGGCGCCGAAAGAATTCGACACGCTTCCGTTGCTACGTGCCTTCGTTAAGCCCGTGGGTAACAATATCCAGCAAGGCGATGAGTATCATGAACAGCTTCGTGAACGACATATTCGAGCGCATTGCTGCGGAAGCGTCGCGTCTGGCCCACTACAACAAACGCTCGACCATCACCAGCAGGGAAATCCAGACTGCCGTGCGTCTTTTGCTGCCGGGAGAGTTGGCCAAGCACGCCGTCAGTGAAGGCACCAAAGCCGTCACCAAGTACACCAGTTCGAAATAGAGCTGATGCGCTGGGACGACGGCGGCGGCGGCGATTGCGTTCTCTCCGAGGGCGAGAACGCGTTTAATTTTAACAATCGGTTCTTTTCAGAACCACAAATTTCTGTCGATAAAAGAAAGCGTTCGCTAGTTGCGTTTACCTTTTTCATCCTTCCTTCGTTCGTTCATTATTATTGTTTTCATTATCACTACTAATTTCAGCGATTATTTATTTTATTTTATTTTTTTTTATACGTATCGATTATATTTTATGATTTATTCCCGCTGCGCATTCCGACGTGTGATTTTTTTTAAATGGCAAACCAAATTTTTTTTTACAGAATAGAATTCAGCATAAAATTATTACATTTAAACTAGTGATTTTTTTAACGACTTTTTGGATAGGTTGTTTTTTCCACATTTTTTTGTAAATTACATGTAACTTGGCAACACCGCAACGAACCTTACATTAAAATACTGTACCATACGTAGAATTTTATGCTGAATTCCATTCTGTACAAAAAAATTTGGGTTGGCATTTAAAAATAAGTACCTTTCTGGCGCCCCGCTTTTTTGGGACACTCGGTATACTAGAAAATATTTCACGAATGTGCATCTCCACGGATCCTATAACTTTTGTACATAATATTTTTCCATGGTTCTTTTAACAACGGAGATATGGACCGTCCACGTACTAAGTGGCCACTCTGTATATTGTGTATATTATAATATATTATATTATATTATATTATAAAACAAACTTTAGATAAAGTAATAAAAGCTGAACCGTCGTCTACCTAGCAGCAACTGGCGCAAATATACGAGGAGCTTAAATACAAAATGAATAATATCCATTTTTAACTTATTGGAGAAAGCAAAGATTTTTCAATAGCGGCAATACTGAAAATCATAAAAAACAAATACATGCAAGGAACTACTCCGTTGAATTTCAGGAGGTGATAGTGATTTTAACAGAAATTGGAAATTACCAGTGGCGGACTTCTTGCAAAATAGAACTGGATAAAACTCTTTTTCAACTAAAAACCAGGATAAAACTTCATTGGAATAGAAATTGAACCGTGAAAAAGTGTTGGTATAGGTAAATTGTGTCGTCTTTTCCTACTTCCCTGACGACTACTACTCACACTCAAAACTTCAAATTCTATTTTTAACCGTAGAATACTAACGTTACTGGAATTAATAGTTTACTGTCGAGCAAAATTCGACACTGTGGCCGATATTGCTGATATTACGGTTTACAGATAAGAGCTAGGAGTTCCTGCTCATTTTGCTTTTATTTATTTATATTATAGATCCTAAACAGTGCTACTAAAAATTCCAAACGTCGCATTTAATATTGTTAGTTAAGTTCGTCGATGCTGATACCTAAATTTGAACGTGCAGATGTTTAATTTTGTTGAAATAAATATGGCTTCGAAGCTTTTCGACCTAAAAAATTCAGACCGTTTACTGAAAATAGGTGACTCTATTGAAGCAAGTAAGAAATTGTTCGATGAGCACTGGTTTACAGCGAGTTAATAGCTTCTTATCTGTAATTTAATACGATTCAAAACATAAAAACTAAAGTCGCTTAGTGTATGTAAGCAAATCGTCAAATTGACGATCGTTAGCAATCAATGGTTAATATGGACAGTCAGCGATTTTAGTCGATATATTTTGAATTTTATTGAGATAAGAAGCTGTTGACTCGCTCGAAATCAGTAAGCATCAAACAATTTTGTACTTCCTTCGATAGTCACCTATCTTTAAGAAATGGTCTGAATTTTTGTCGAAAAGTTTGGAAGCCAAACTCGAGCATCTGTACGTTCAAATTTATCTATTAACATCGACAAATGTAACTCTAATAATTAAATGTAATGTTAGGAATGTTTACTACTACTACTATTTCGGATTTATAATCGAAATAAATAAATTGAAAATAGCAGAAACTCCCAGCTCTTATCTTCAAACCGTAGTCAGCTAGAGGATTAAGGGAAGTTCGACAATCGAATAATGTATATTGAACAAAAGTAATTCATTCACTGGTTAAGAACTGGTAAAGTAAGAACCAGTAAATGAACATCTGTTCATTCACTGGAATTATCAATTTTGGCATCCAGTATGTGAACACTTTGAAATAACAGAAATTCACAATGTTATCTTAACGTATTTTAGTATTTTCTACTCCAGGAACACTTTACTAACATAAAAATGTAAAAAAAGCAAAATTAAGTTAATAAAAGTACTCCAAAATTATGTTCAAAGATACCATGAAATAGTAGGACCAGCCTCTACATTTGATTACAATGCGCAACCAACTGTTGATTTGAGCAATGTCTTTTTCTGGAATGGACTGATAAGAAAAAAATCATATCTGTAGAGACCTAATGGAACTATTTCGCGCTCAAGATAGTTCGAAAATGCTCCACTGTTCTTAATAATTCAGTTTATTTGAGCAGTGTTCGTTCACTGGACGGTTCACGATAATTGAAATTATCCATCTGATACTCTTTAAGAGGATTCTTACGAATATAAATTGAGCATAATAATAATAATGAAAATAATATATAGGTGGGTGCATTTTATTTAATACAATTTATCGCAGCTGTGTCGTCACTTCGATGTGTATGCAAACTTCGAAAGATTCCGATGATAAAAAAAATTTCAACTGTCCCCGTGCATTTCGGAGATGATATTATATTTTGATGATATAGGCGTTCGCACGCACGTGTCGAGGAAAATTCGGCAAAAAAATACGAGATAAAAAAATGCAAAGCTCGAGTTATATGTATATTCGATTAGATTATTAACCTTGGAGTCATGATGTCCTGTATAATATGTATGTCACACGGACCGACTTTTTTGTAAATTTTGAATAACTTTTTACTATTTTAACAAATTTTTCCGATTCTTTGGGCAGCTGCTTGATTTTGGTCATTGGTGTCTTCTTCAGTCGTCGGGGTCATAGCATCATCATAGCCACGTGAGCAATTAATTTTTACGGCATATTTTTAGACTAACCTCCTCCTCCTCTTCCTCCTCCTTACCTATGCATTTTTTTATTTATTACTATTTTCTGTGTTCTTACTGTTTTTTTAGCACAAATAATTTTACGTGTACTGTGCGACCTCGGTAATCCAATAACTAATAAGGATAAGTAAATAATTCGGATTACATAGTACTGAAGCGGGACGGCTTTATTTTTATTGAAAAGAAAAACATTTAATGCAAAGCGACTAGAAAATAGTACGTAAACAATAAACTTAATAAATTTTAGGGACGACAGTCCTTCTTTTGCAAGTTCTGTGTCCTTCCTCGAAAAGTGTCCTCCTATAATTATGTCCTCCTTTTCAATATTTCAAGACTAATCTGTAAATCTTCGTATTCGAACGATGCCAGGCCGATCCGTTGCGCGTGATGTAACGAATTTTTGTATTCTCTATTTTTGTTCAATTTACTGCTGCCCTCGAACTGATTGATGCAACAGTTGAGAGAGTTTTTTCTTTTGTTAATGATTTTTGGACAATTCAATATGAAAGATATTTCTTTTATTCAAGCGGGAATTCGCAGTTTGAATAAACAAATGTTTCGAGTAGGCGACGACGCGTTGCTTAAGGGGGGGAAATTTCCAAGTATTCGCACAATTCTTCCGCTCAGGGACCACCAATTTTGCCCCTTAAAATAAAAAAAGGTTAGGCAACCAAAGACGTGTGTGTGTGTGTGTGTGTGTGTGTGAAGTAGCTACCGGCATGTAGGAATCTACAGATACCGTACAGGACAGCACAATTCCACCACGGAAAAATGTAAATATTATTCATGCGTGGCAACGTAAAATTGCATGTAACATTATGTTATAGATACTACATAAAGATAAAAAGTTAAAAAATATTAATACTTTAAAACATCTTCATGAGTAAAAAATGTTTCATTACGAAATGTCGTTCAATTTGTATTTTTCCGGGAGCGCGGGACGCTTACTTACAATGTTTATTTCGTCTTATCAGTTACAGCTGATTTATATAAACAGTATCAGATTGCTGGCAAGCGTCAATGTTGGTTGGTAAAAAATAATATGTAGTCATCAAAACTTTAGAAGAATTTAATCATACACACTCTAAATTAACATAAACAATTTAAAAAATTTAATAATAGGAAAATTAACAAAAATTAAGAAAATCAGATAATTATGCGTAAACTAAAAAAATTGTCCACCTAATCACGATCACAAAACTTTGCAAAGTGTAGACATGTCTAAAAACATATTAATTCCAATGCTTTCCATAGATTTAATAAATAAATAAATAAATAAATTTAATAACTGCATTTTAAATATTTTCAACGTAAATTGCGGGAAAAATAAATGTAAAACCGGGTATTATCTGCATTAAGGGCGAGTCGTACCCTCAGAACGTTGATATGTTTAAATCTAAAATTTGGCGTTTTAGCAATAAATGAAAGAATGTTTAAATGTTACTCCTGATCGTAGTGGATTTTTCCTTGCTTCGCTTCTGTGCCTCCAAGATATATGGGGGATCAATGCATCTTAAACCTTTCTTCAAATTTCCTGTGACAATTTCTGGTAACATACACTGTGTGTAGAACCTAACGAGCTTCTCCAACATAACGTCATACCAAAAATTATCATCTGTAGCTATTTCTTCCACAAATAGGTCGTGTTCATCGTTAATGTACACTACATTGTCCTGCCGGTTATATGTAATTGCCCCTGGATCTAAATTGAAATAAATTATTTTATTGTGCGATTACAGTCGAGTTAGAATCATTTTAACGTTACACACCTGAAAGTAATAATCGTGATTTCGTTTCAATTGAATACATCCATCATTAATTTCAAGGCATAAGGTCTTATCTTGCCTAATAGCTTCGTTCAGCGAGATACCCAAATTGGCAATTTGGAATAAACACTTTACTTCAACTAGTGTAGAATCACCGATTAAACCTAAATAACAAATAAACAAATTATATTTTATACGTATAAAACAAATAACATACCATATGGGGAAGCACCTAGAAACGGATGAACCAAATCTATAAATAACCCCCCACCAGGATGAACAGTGACATTTAATTTGTCTTCTAGCAAAGAAAGTGCGACGGACTCTTTAATTTTCCCATTTCCCATTTGTTTGAAAATCCTCCAAGCAGACTCTACACGATATCCGTGCCGTATTTCGACCTTTATCCATTTTTACGTCACAGGATTTTTCATGATTGCAAAAAGGGCAATTGAATTGTTGATCCAACGGTTCGATCGCTTTTCTTTTCGGCGGTGGCTTTCTTTTCGATTTACGACGGCCCATTTTAACAAAAACTCAGTATTTTTCGGCTACTAAACTGGGGTTCGTCAAAACAATAGCTGGAGTTGAAATTTGTTTAGTTGAAAAAATAGTTTTCAACAATCCGTGACATGACGTGACATCACGTCGTTTAATAACTGCACCAAATTTCGATGCTGTTAGACGGTGCCTTCGATGATCCCTATACAGTTCATTATCAAACTGTCCAATTGTATTCTTAGCAATGTGGTCTCTTTCTTCTCGTGTTATCTAAGATATGACCTTCAATATGACTATTTACATAAAATACTATTTTACCTGCATGGATTCTAAAATTCGCTCACACTATGCATCTGTTTGCTCCTGAGAAATTTGAGGTTGCAATGCCAATGGACCATAATCTGTTGTGGATTTTGAAGTTACCGGCTTTGAAACTGATTTGGACGGTCGGCGTCTGAAAATTATTTTCCTTCTGCATCTGTTGGCATCTTCCCTCGCAATAAATTTTTTAAAATACGTCCCAGGACTTCTGTTTGTAATTTTTTTCCACGGCAGTGAATGCCAAGATGGTCCTAAAATGCCATTTATAGAAAATGATATAAAGAACAAATTATCAGTAATAAACCTTGATTGTACCGTAAAGCGGACACAAGTATGCTCTGGTTTGATAAGAGCCTCTTTGAATCAAGTTCGTTCGCTTGCCCATCACGGCTTTTGCGACTAAACTCATAAATAATTCTGCTCGGTTATTTGTTTCACTGTCAATTAAATTATTGGCTTTTCGGATTACTAAGTTAACAGCTCCTGAAACAATATCAACAATGAATATCCCATTGCTTCATTATAATTTCAATATACAAGTACTTACCACTTATATGTCTAAGTAAACCACTAGCCCTCACTTCCGTCATTGTTGAGTTATTGTTCTTCCCTACCGACGAACAAAAATGGTCTTTACAATTTGCATGATTATTAAAAACGTGATGAGGCCCATTCACTAAATCTTCAATTAGCGTTCCAATGTCCCCATGGGCGTTATCATAAATCGCTTTTTGTGCTATTCTTTGCAATTCCACAATTGAAGGGTGCGCTCGAATAACGCTGTATGTTACAATCCAATAATCTTTGAGAAAACGTTAAAAACATGTAAAAACAAACCTTTTTTTATTATTATATCACATTTTTAATAAAACAAAATGCAATCTACATACTTACTGTGGCGAAATTTGAAACTTCCTTCTAGTATAAGCATTCGGCATGTGTCATGCAGCCTTTTTTCCACCAATAACTCAATTTACCAAAAAATGTACCATACAGCGTTATTCGAGCGCACCCTTCAATTTTCTTTTGGGTCAACAATTTACGAGCAGCAAGAGACAAACCTGTTCTGTCACTTTTAAATGAATAAAGTTTTTTACCATAATTTTTTATAACATGGTTTGTGCATTCAACCTTTGATACCTATAACAAAACAATTCTGTTTAGATATATTACAAAGTTTAGATTTTCGACTCTTTACTTGTTTTCCATACGGCACTTTCTCTTGAATTTTGGCGAAAACACTGGAATCTCCATCAGCAATGTATTTTTTATATCGCACCCCGGCATCGAACTTCAAAACAATGGTCTCTGAACGTGCAGTCGAATATTATTTGTTTCATAAACATTTTCTTCCTAGAAACACCGATAGCGGTATTTGGACAACGATGCAGAAAATATGTGGGTTTAATTATGGCATGCTGTTTTATTATCAAATAATAAACGTCACAAGTAAATTGAATGCGATCAATTAACTAAAGAGGAAATATCGCCGGCCGTTTTATATAAATTGTTTTCTGCTAAAGAAAGCTTGGTTCAGTAAAACAAGAGAAATTTACAGGTTTTCCGGGTTTTCTCCGGCTTTAATTATTCGATCGGGACATTCGACCTCTCCTTCTCTTCGTAATTTAATTCTCTACAATTCGTCTATTGACAACATTAAGATTGCTTCATTAGTTTCCATTTTACAAGCAAAGAACTAAAAAAAACGCGACTTTTCTTCTAAATTGTTCATAGCAAATTAAAAATTATGATCCTCGAGTGGGAAATTATGCCAAATTGATCTACTAACTGTCCTTTATGTAATCGCACAGTCGGTTTCCGGGTAGTATTTATGGCAAATTATGAAATTTATTTTGCTCCGTTGCTTGGCCTACGTGTGCAGGTAGGTTTATTTATAACTTAAACGATACAAAGCTTCATTATCGATGTGTAACGTTAAATGTCACATTGTCTCGGTACTTTTTAGTACGTAGGATACGTACGATAGACCGGCCGACTTTGGATGATAGTTATTAACAGCCCTAAGTCGTCCCACGATTAAGGGATTACGGGTCTGGCAGTACACACAACTACAGTAAAACCTCTAGTAACGAACACCGTTCCGTGCAACGGACACTTTTCAACGCACCAAAGCGATACGTCTGATTACAGCGGACGCAGACACCCTCACAACAACCCGATATCGCCGTACAACGATCAATTTTAATTTCCCCGTGGGCTCCCGCCCGATACGTTACGGAGAGGTTTCACCGTACCACCGTTTACAATCGCGTCTTGTTAATTTTGCTGACAGTTCGATTCAATTCGCCCAAAACATAGACACCGTGTTTGCAGTCGAGCTATAGATATGGTTTTATTTTTAAAGTGTCTAGTTACGTTTGTATAATAAATATTATGTGTTATTCGTTTAGGTTTTATTAATTTCAAGAAGGGCCTTTGTTTAACTTCTGTCATTTTGATAGTTTGCAAATACTGAAAATATATCGTAATTTATGGTATTGTACGAGTATGTATCTCCTTATCCATATGTTTTACCGAATCTCTGTTTTATTGCTTACAGGCATACAATCGATCTAAACAATCTCTCATACAGGGTGAGTTAAGTTTTACCGCCCGTGACAAAATAGGCCTTTAAAATAATTTGTCAATTCTCATAAATTGCATGAGTAATTTTATATTATTAAGGTACATAGAAACCAAGAAAAAATTATCTTTTTTTTATCAGGTAAAATTTTGGCTTTCTTTCCATTACTGATTGTTCAATTTATTAGTTTTTTTTTTTATGAACGAACAGTAAAATATTTTCACACAATTTAATGCAATTGAAATAATTTTACTAATTTGCGTTCATTAAATAAAGCCATTTCCGTATTAGAGGGTATTTTTTTTAAATGATTTACGACATAAGCTGACCAATCCATCTTACAATGGTATTGGTTTTGGGTACTTGACTGATTATTTATGACAGTCATAAAGTTAAGTTAAAAAGTGCAACGTTACATTTTACAGGACCGAAATAAGGGTCTTGGCTATTTCTTTAAAAGTTCACAGCATCGTAACTAACAGCTACACGGTAATTATAATCATAATAAAAAATAATTTTTGCAATATTAGATTTTAAACTTGATAAGAAAATCGCTTATCAGCTTCTAATTTTCGTTAGTATATCTGTCTACAATTTTGTGTTTTAATTTTGCCGTCTGCAAAGTCAATATACCTATCGGTCATTGAACCTTCCTATTAAATAAAGTTCATATTTACCTATTAAAAACTTATTTTATTTTTCTCACAAATTCCAGAATACGGGTCTGGTAGAGTTTGACTAAAAATATTCTGCGTTTATGACTTTAAACCGCAATCAACTTTTAGTGATGATAATGAGGGTTCACTGCAGGGTGCGACACATCTGGTTGCTTTGAAAAATATTTTTGTAGATACTTCAGAACCGTACTTAAATATTTCAACTTTAGTTAAGTTCAGAACAAATAATCAAATACAAGTCATAGAATTCAACAAGTATTTAAGTTAATCAATAACCCCACATACCTACCTAATTATTACAAAAGGTTACTCATATTTAAATCTAAGCATCAAGAAATTTATAAAAATTTACCAAATACAGCCCTGGCCACTTCTGCCCATGCTGATTATTACGGCTTACCTACTTTTATGGCCGGATCACTTATAGTATTGTAAAAGGCACAGTCATAAACGGAGAATAAGTTTAGACAAACTCTAACATCATTATGGGTCCATCATGAGGTATTGTTACGCGACAGACCGTATTATCCATTGTTGGAAAGTCATAAATAAAAGTATTTTTCGTGCTTTATGTTAAATTTGATTTAACTCAAAAAGTAATCATTTTTTTACGAATCTAATTGCAGATATTAATTCTACGAATAATTTGACAAATTTTGAAATAAAAAACCAAACATGGAAATTTTACCCGAAACTCTTTGTTTTACTTTTTTGGCTTCAAATAAAAATGATTTGGAAAACTTGTGGCACTAATCGAAAGTGTAAACTTCAACTGATGTAACATGTAAATTGCATACTTTCCCCTCAATCTTTAATAGGTATTATGGCCCGGGCGGTAAAACTTAACTCACCCTGTACAACTAAATAGGTAGGTACAGAGTTCTGATTTTGACGTACGTAAATGTACCTACTGCTTATTCAAACTTGGCAAGGTCAAACGCAATAATTTATAAAAATGACGAGTTTGTAAAGGGAACCGCGGAATTGTTGCCTCCCGATGATTCATTTTCTACCATTCGGTAGGTAGGTAGGTAATATGTCGGTGATGGGGCTTGATCTTTCCGAATCAAATAGAAGGAAGTTTACAAGAACGCATACGAAGCCGCACCCGAGATCGCACTGCGTATAATAATCCAGCGCAAATAATGTTTTCAATTTTATTTCTTTTTCATTATTATGTAAATTGCAAACTCATTTGAATAACGCACAAACGCAACAATCTGTATTTATTTTTATTTATATTTTCATACGCAAGAAGGTATTAAGTAGTAGGTACATACGTGACGAACGGTAATTTTATTTTATTTTATTTTTTTTTTTTTGTTTTAGCGGCAAGTGCACCACCGTCTTATAAAGAGCGCTACAAAAAGTCTTTGCGTTGCGTGATTTGGATTTTTAAAAGTAATTGTTAAATTGTGTCGACGAACAAGAACTAACGGGGATGATCGGAAAAACTTTTATGGTGCAATAAGTACATCTTTCGTGAATTGATATGCGCCGCTGTGATATAGCTCGAATGAACGTTGCATTTTTGCAGATCGGACGGGAATTGTTGGCGGTTTCATCGATCGGAGGTTCAGGTTGAACTGCGATCTGCCCGATGACACCTTCGAAGATCGCTTTAGGGCCGTCCAACTGCGAAAACGGCCTCTTGAAGTCTCCGGATCGCCGGTTCTACTCGCGTACGCTTCCATTACTGGTCGATTTTTGCGATTTCCGCTGCCGATATACCGACTTATTAACACGGGTACGGCAGGGCGGTTATCCTGACAGACTCTCGAAACGGCCGTCGCAGATGAGAACGTCTTCGTCACCGTCGCGGCGGATCCGATGCAAAAGGTGCAAACACGACGGTTCAGTTTGAATCGACGGGCCTCGTTCAATTGTTACCCACGGGCTTAACGAAGGCACGTAGCAACGGAAGCGTGTCGAATTCTTTCGGCGCCTGCCGAATTCTTATGCCCCGAAGGGATGCTAGTGTTCTAAAAAGAACGATAGCTGAACGTTTGCGCACGCCGAACTCTTATACCTCGAAGAGGTGCTAGGGTTCTAACAAGAACGGTAGCTGAACGTTGCGTATGCCGAATTCTTTATGCCACGAAACGGGGCTAGCGTTCTAAAAAGAACGATAACTGAACGTTGGGGTTATCGACAAGAAACTACGGTTAAGATAGTTACTGTTTATTGAAGTGACTCTGTCAGAGTCGGAGCTCAACTGGCGAATGTACAAAAATCCCCACCTTTTATAGGCGTTTTTGTTGGGATCGGGGGTCGTCGGGCGAGACCGTTGTCATTCGTGGAGGTGGGCGGTAACAGTCGCCCCCCCTTTGAGGCAACGGTCGCGCGACGGGTCTTAAACTAGTATGATTACAATTTTCTACAATTATATATACAGGTAATCATTTTACTGCGCAGCCGCGGGAGGTGGTTCGTCCTGGGGTTGCGGTGGCGTTGGCGGTGCTGGACGGATCCGGTTGACGCTGTATCGGACCTGATGTCCTGCTACGTCTACCATGAAGATGGTATCGGTGATGACAGCGGCGATCGCGTACGGGCCTAGCCAGGCTGGTCCAAAGCGCTGCCTTCCTGGTGCTGCCTTGGTTAGGACGAGGTCGCCTACGTGGTACGGCCTGGCCGGAGGCTGCTCGGGGTGGCGTCGATTCAGGTAGGCCCGCTGGTTGTTGCGGGCCTCATCGCGGATGTCCCCCAGGTCCGGGGTGGGGGGGCGTTCGACGTCGGAGTCCCAGGCACCTGGGAGCCGGGGGTTGTATCCCAGGAGTGCTTCCCCAGGAGTTTTTCCCGTTGCCGCGTTACGCCTTCGTCTGAGGCTGTAGAGGACTGGCGGAAGGTGGAGGTCCCAGGTGGTCGGACGGCGGTTGGCCATGCGGATTCGCAGCCCCTTCTTGACGTCCTGGTTCCTCCTCTCCGTAGGGTTAGCCTGGGGGTGGTAAACTGCGGTGGCGAAGTGGTCCGCTTGCCATGACTGACAACATTTTTCCCAGCAGTGGGACGTGAACTGGGACCCGTTGTCAGTAATGATGGTGTTTGGGAAACCAAATCGCCCGAAGACTTCCTTCTCCAGGAGGTTGCAAACGGTCCTGGACGTCCCGGTCGCCAGCGGAAAAGCTTCGACCCAACGTGAAAATAAATCTGTAACGACAAAGATGAAGCGGTGTCCTCGTGGCGTTTCCGGGTAAGGGCCCATGAGGTCGCAAGCGACGGTCTCCCACGGGGTGCGAGGTTGTCTTGGCCTCTGAGGAGCTCGCTCCCGATTTGGCTTACGTTTGTACTGGGCACAAAGTAAGCAGGTTTGCACGTACCGCCGTACGTAGCTTGTCATCTCGGGCCAGTGGAACGTTTCCTGGATCGCTCGTTCCGTTTCCTCAGCTCCGGGGTGACCGGCTAGAATGGAGTCGTGATGGTACTGCGTGATCTGCTCCTGCAGTGCTTGGGGCACGAGTAGTCGCAACCCTCCGGGTTGGACCCGGTAAATGAGGTCCCCCTGGACCTGGTAAATGGTGCCGTACATACGATCCCCTGGTTGTTGTGGACCGTCCCTCTGGACGCGATGCCATCTCTCCACGAGACGGCGACAACTGGGGTCATTCCGTTGGGCGACACGGACTTCTTCCTGAAGGGTGGTAAACACGAGGGCGTTTAGAGCTTCAGGTGGCGGGTCCGTGTGTTCCCGTGTCCTTGGGGCCACGAGCTGTTCCTCGTCCCGGGCGTCGACGTTGCCATGTTGCGGCAGTGGGTCCCTGGATAGGATGTCCGCCAGTTGGTTTTCCTTCCCTGGAGTGTGTACTATCGTGAAGGCGAATGGCTGGAGCAACAGTGACCAACGCGTTAGTTTCGCGTTGTCGCGGGCGTTCGCAAGCCATAGCAATGCCCGGTTGTCCGTCACCAGGGTGAAGTGGCGGTCCTCTAGGTACGGCCGATACCTCTTCACTGCCCACACAATGGCCAGGCACTCTTGTTCGTTAATATGATAGCGTCGCTCCGTCTGGGTGAATCGAGCGCTACCATATGACACGATGTCCTTTTTACCTTCAGGGCCCAACTGGTAAAGGACGGCGGCCATGCCGACACCGCTGGCGTCGGTCTGCAGGACGTACTCCCTGCTCGGGTCGGGACGGGCCAGGCGAAGTGGAGCGGCTACGGCGGATTTTACGTCTGCAAACGCGCCTTCTTCTGCCGGTCCCCATCTCCATTTCTGCTTGGGAGACAGCAGGTCTGTAAGGGGAGCCGCCATCTGTGCGAAATTGGCGACGTAATCGCGGAGCCATCCGCAGATCCCCAGGAACTGCTTAAGGTCCTTTCTGGAGGTTGGTGGACGCGCCTTGGCCACTTGCTCCAGGTGGCAGGGTTGGGGTTCGTTTCCGGCGTCGCTTATGATGTGCCCGAGGTAGTCGATGCGGCTCGTCCCCAGGTGGCACTTTTTCGGCGCGCATCGGAGGCCGTGGATGCCTAGTCGTTCAAACACCAGCCCTAGGTGTTGGAGGTGTTCCTCGTAGTTCGCCGAGTATATCACGATATCGTCAAGGTATACCAGGACGAATTTTTGTAGGTAGCCTGCCAAGACTTCCTGGGACATGAACCTCTGAAATGTGGTTGGTGCGTTTTTCAGCCCGAATGGCATTACCCGGAACTGATACTTGGATCCCTGTGGCGTCGCGAAGGCGGTCAAGTGGCGACATCGAGGTGCGACCGGAATCTGCCAATACCCGCTCTTGAGATCGAGAACGCTAAATACCTTAGCTGGTCCTAAATCTCGGAGCGTCTCTTGGATGATGGGCAGCGGTGCAGCCTCGTTGACTGTGACGGCGTTCAGGCGACGGTAGTCGACACAGAAACGGGGCGTTCCATCCTTTTTGCCGATCAGGACAACTGGCGAGCAGTACGCGGAAGTGGATGGCTCAATCACTCCAGCTGCTAACATCTCCTGGACCTGTTCGAGGATGGTTTGCTTCTTCGCGTCACTATAGCGGTAAGGAGCCTGGTGCACGGGTTTTTCGTCTATGAGCGAAATCACATGTTCCGCCGAACGCGTCACTTTTATAACGGCACTGTCCGCGAACACGCGTGCATGCACTCCCAGAGTGTTTTGTAGTGCGTCCTTGAGCGCTGGGGGAAAATTGTTCGGTATATTCACTAGGGGTATTGCGTCTTTTCGCACAGGGGTCGCGGTTTGGAAAAAACACGTTTGTCTCTGTTTCGTCCCGAAATGTACACAACCACGGGCCACGTCGATGACGGCGTCGCGGTTTTTAAGCCAGGAGTGGCCGAGGATGATGTCCTCCGCGAGATCTTCCACGACATGGAAGACGTCTGCCATGGTGGTGCTGCCTAGCTCGTAAACGAGACGTATTGTTCCCACGGGTTTGGTGGTGAACGTGGAGACGCCCACGGTGAGTGGTGAGCGTGCCCCAGGATCTCTTCCAACGAGGAATGGGAAAAGACCGTCCCGTACGAAGTTGGCGGATGCTCCTGTGTCGACCAAGGCGCCGTATGAGTTGTTGCCCACCTGGAGTAGGACTCGGGGAAGTCCTTGCTGGCCAAACAGGGCGTTGATGGTTACCGCGTGTGGCCCTATTGCGGCGTCTCGCGGCGGGACGTCGTGGCTTGTTCGTTTCCCGAAGCGGTGGTGGACCGGTTTGGACATTCCCTGTGAAGGTGGTTCCCTCCACAATGTCTGCACGCCGGCATGGTTTGGCGTGTTGGGACAGCCGGAGCGGTCCCATGGCGGGGTTGTTCTTGCAAGGCCTCGTAACGGCTCGCGATGGCTAGCAGCTCCTCAAAGCTCTCCGGGACTCCGAACACCAGCACCTTTTGGAAGTCCTTCACGAGTTGCTGCGAAAGAAGGCTCACCAGGGTATCGTCTGCTAACTTCAGGCCCAGTCGATCGTGGTAACGCCGCTTCCTTTTGAGGAAAGTTTCCACGGACTCCGAGGAGAGCTGTTTTTCTCCGTAGAAACGGCCCGAGAGTCTTGCGTCTGCGGCTTTGGAGCAGTACTGCTGCTGGAACATCCTTCGGAAGTCCTCGAAGGAGTAACCCATCAGCACGTTTACGTCGTACCACTTCCTCGCGTCCGCTTGGAGCTGTTCGGCTGCGATCTCCCCTTGGTCTGCCGGATCCACCTGGCAAATCTCGAAGTAGCGCTCGAGACGCTGTAGGAATACGTGCGGATCCTCCTCCGCACGTCCCGCGAACTTCGGGAGCCTAGGAGCGACCGGGAAGAAGACGGGAGTTGCCACGGGAACCGCCGGTAATGGTGGAGGGTTTACCCTCGGCGGAATCGCAGGTGAAGGCCTTGGAGTGGACATCCTTCCCATGGACTTCTGTAATTCCTCCATCTGGACCTGGAGGATTCGGATGGTTCTCTCTTGTTGTTGTATCAGCTGTTGTGCTGACTGTTGTGGGCGCCACTGGGAGGTTTGGACCTCTCCCAGCAGGTCTTCCTGGATTATGGAGGGTTCTCCTGTGATAACGTCGTCCATCGGGTGCGCCCTCGTACAACGCCTAGGAGTCGTCATGTTGCGGGGTGGGGTGGGTCCTCGTGAATTTTTTCAAAAACTCTTGCCCCACGTGCTTGGGCGCCAAATGTTACCCACGGGCTTAACGAAGGCACGTAGCAACGGAAGCGTGTCGAATTCTTTCGGCGCCTGCCGAATTCTTATGCCCCGAAGGGATGCTAGTGTTCTAAAAAGAACGATAGCTGAACGTTTGCGCACGCCGAACTCTTATACCTCGAAGAGGTGCTAGGGTTCTAACAAGAACGGTAGCTGAACGTTGCGTATGCCGAATTCTTTATGCCACGAAACGGGGCTAGCGTTCTAAAAAGAACGATAACTGAACGTTGGGGTTATCGACAAGAAACTACGGTTAAGATAGTTACTGTTTATTGAAGTGACTCTGTCAGAGTCGGAGCTCAACTGGCGAATGTACAAAAATCCCCACCTTTTATAGGCGTTTTTGTTGGGATCGGGGGTCGTCGGGCGAGACCGTTGTCATTCGTGGAGGTGGGCGGTAACACGCTCTCGCTCGAAATCAGTAAGCATCAAACAATTTTGTACTTCCTTCGATAGTCACCTATCTTTAAGAAATGGTCTGAATTTTTGTCGAAAAGTTTGGAAGCCAAACTCGAGCATCTGTACGTTCAAATTTATCTATTAACATCGACAAATGTAACTCTAATAATTAAATGTAATGTTAGGAATGTTTACTACTACTACTATTTCGGATTTATAATCGAAATAAATAAATTGAAAATAGCAGAAACTCCCAGCTCTTATCTTCAAACCGTAGTCAGCTAGAGGATTAAGGGAAGTTCGACAATCGAATAATGTATATTGAACAAAAGTAATTCATTCACTGGTTAAGAACTGGTAAAGTAAGAACCAGTAAATGAACATCTGTTCATTCACTGGAATTATCAATTTTGGCATCCAGTATGTGAACACTTTGAAATAACAGAAATTCACAATGTTATCTTAACGTATTTTAGTATTTTCTACTCCAGGAACACTTTACTAACATAAAAATGTAAAAAAAGCAAAATTAAGTTAATAAAAGTACTCCAAAATTATGTTCAAAGATACCATGAAATAGTAGGACCAGCCTCTACATTTGATTACAATGCGCAACCAACTGTTGATTTGAGCAATGTCTTTTTCTGGAATGGACTGATAAGAAAAAAATCATATCTGTAGAGACCTAATGGAACTATTTCGCGCTCAAGATAGTTCGAAAATGCTCCACTGTTCTTAATAATTCAGTTTATTTGAGCAGTGTTCGTTCACTGGACGGTTCACGATAATTGAAATTATCCATCTGATACTCTTTAAGAGGATTCTTACGAATATAAATTGAGCATAATAATAATAATGAAAATAATATATAGGTGGGTGCATTTTATTTAATACAATTTATCGCAGCTGTGTCGTCACTTCGATGTGTATGCAAACTTCGAAAGATTCCGATGATAAAAAAAATTTCAACTGTCCCCGTGCATTTCGGAGATGATATTATATTTTGATGATATAGGCGTTCGCACGCACGTGTCGAGGAAAATTCGGCAAAAAAATACGAGATAAAAAAATGCAAAGCTCGAGTTATATGTATATTCGATTAGATTATTAACCTTGGAGTCATGATGTCCTGTATAATATGTATGTCACACGGACCGACTTTTTTGTAAATTTTGAATAACTTTTTACTATTTTAACAAATTTTTCCGATTCTTTGGGCAGCTGCTTGATTTTGGTCATTGGTGTCTTCTTCAGTCGTCGGGGTCATAGCATCATCATAGCCACGTGAGCAATTAATTTTTACGGCATATTTTTAGACTAACCTCCTCCTCCTCTTCCTCCTCCTTACCTATGCATTTTTTTATTTATTACTATTTTCTGTGTTCTTACTGTTTTTTTAGCACAAATAATTTTACGTGTACTGTGCGACCTCGGTAATCCAATAACTAATAAGGATAAGTAAATAATTCGGATTACATAGTACTGAAGCGGGACGGCTTTATTTTTATTGAAAAGAAAAACATTTAATGCAAAGCGACTAGAAAATAGTACGTAAACAATAAACTTAATAAATTTTAGGGACGACAGTCCTTCTTTTGCAAGTTCTGTGTCCTTCCTCGAAAAGTGTCCTCCTATAATTATGTCCTCCTTTTCAATATTTCAAGACTAATCTGTAAATCTTCGTATTCGAACGATGCCAGGCCGATCCGTTGCGCGTGATGTAACGAATTTTTGTATTCTCTATTTTTGTTCAATTTACTGCTGCCCTCGAACTGATTGATGCAACAGTTGAGAGAGTTTTTTCTTTTGTTAATGATTTTTGGACAATTCAATATGAAAGATATTTCTTTTATTCAAGCGGGAATTCGCAGTTTGAATAAACAAATGTTTCGAGTAGGCGACGACGCGTTGCTTAAGGGGGGGAAATTTCCAAGTATTCGCACAATTCTTCCGCTCAGGGACCACCAATTTTGCCCCTTAAAATAAAAAAAGGTTAGGCAACCAAAGACGTGTGTGTGTGTGTGTGTGTGTGTGTGAAGTAGCTACCGGCATGTAGGAATCTACAGATACCGTACAGGACAGCACAATTCCACCACGGAAAAATGTAAATATTATTCATGCGTGGCAACGTAAAATTGCATGTAACATTATGTTATAGATACTACATAAAGATAAAAAGTTAAAAAATATTAATACTTTAAAACATCTTCATGAGTAAAAAATGTTTCATTACGAAATGTCGTTCAATTTGTATTTTTCCGGGAGCGCGGGACGCTTACTTACAATGTTTATTTCGTCTTATCAGTTACAGCTGATTTATATAAACAGTATCAGATTGCTGGCAAGCGTCAATGTTGGTTGGTAAAAAATAATATGTAGTCATCAAAACTTTAGAAGAATTTAATCATACACACTCTAAATTAACATAAACAATTTAAAAAATTTAATAATAGGAAAATTAACAAAAATTAAGAAAATCAGATAATTATGCGTAAACTAAAAAAATTGTCCACCTAATCACGATCACAAAACTTTGCAAAGTGTAGACATGTCTAAAAACATATTAATTCCAATGCTTTCCATAGATTTAATAAATAAATAAATAAATAAATTTAATAACTGCATTTTAAATATTTTCAACGTAAATTGCGGGAAAAATAAATGTAAAACCGGGTATTATCTGCATTAAGGGCGAGTCGTACCCTCAGAACGTTGATATGTTTAAATCTAAAATTTGGCGTTTTAGCAATAAATGAAAGAATGTTTAAATGTTACTCCTGATCGTAGTGGATTTTTCCTTGCTTCGCTTCTGTGCCTCCAAGATATATGGGGGATCAATGCATCTTAAACCTTTCTTCAAATTTCCTGTGACAATTTCTGGTAACATACACTGTGTGTAGAACCTAACGAGCTTCTCCAACATAACGTCATACCAAAAATTATCATCTGTAGCTATTTCTTCCACAAATAGGTCGTGTTCATCGTTAATGTACACTACATTGTCCTGCCGGTTATATGTAATTGCCCCTGGATCTAAATTGAAATAAATTATTTTATTGTGCGATTACAGTCGAGTTAGAATCATTTTAACGTTACACACCTGAAAGTAATAATCGTGATTTCGTTTCAATTGAATACATCCATCATTAATTTCAAGGCATAAGGTCTTATCTTGCCTAATAGCTTCGTTCAGCGAGATACCCAAATTGGCAATTTGGAATAAACACTTTACTTCAACTAGTGTAGAATCACCGATTAAACCTAAATAACAAATAAACAAATTATATTTTATACGTATAAAACAAATAACATACCATATGGGGAAGCACCTAGAAACGGATGAACCAAATCTATAAATAACCCCCCACCAGGATGAACAGTGACATTTAATTTGTCTTCTAGCAAAGAAAGTGCGACGGACTCTTTAATTTTCCCATTTCCCATTTGTTTGAAAATCCTCCAAGCAGACTCTACACGATATCCGTGCCGTATTTCGACCTTTATCCATTTTTACGTCACAGGATTTTTCATGATTGCAAAAAGGGCAATTGAATTGTTGATCCAACGGTTCGATCGCTTTTCTTTTCGGCGGTGGCTTTCTTTTCGATTTACGACGGCCCATTTTAACAAAAACTCAGTATTTTTCGGCTACTAAACTGGGGTTCGTCAAAACAATAGCTGGAGTTGAAATTTGTTTAGTTGAAAAAATAGTTTTCAACAATCCGTGACATGACGTGACATCACGTCGTTTAATAACTGCACCAAATTTCGATGCTGTTAGACGGTGCCTTCGATGATCCCTATACAGTTCATTATCAAACTGTCCAATTGTATTCTTAGCAATGTGGTCTCTTTCTTCTCGTGTTATCTAAGATATGACCTTCAATATGACTATTTACATAAAATACTATTTTACCTGCATGGATTCTAAAATTCGCTCACACTATGCATCTGTTTGCTCCTGAGAAATTTGAGGTTGCAATGCCAATGGACCATAATCTGTTGTGGATTTTGAAGTTACCGGCTTTGAAACTGATTTGGACGGTCGGCGTCTGAAAATTATTTTCCTTCTGCATCTGTTGGCATCTTCCCTCGCAATAAATTTTTTAAAATACGTCCCAGGACTTCTGTTTGTAATTTTTTTCCACGGCAGTGAATGCCAAGATGGTCCTAAAATGCCATTTATAGAAAATGATATAAAGAACAAATTATCAGTAATAAACCTTGATTGTACCGTAAAGCGGACACAAGTATGCTCTGGTTTGATAAGAGCCTCTTTGAATCAAGTTCGTTCGCTTGCCCATCACGGCTTTTGCGACTAAACTCATAAATAATTCTGCTCGGTTATTTGTTTCACTGTCAATTAAATTATTGGCTTTTCGGATTACTAAGTTAACAGCTCCTGAAACAATATCAACAATGAATATCCCATTGCTTCATTATAATTTCAATATACAAGTACTTACCACTTATATGTCTAAGTAAACCACTAGCCCTCACTTCCGTCATTGTTGAGTTATTGTTCTTCCCTACCGACGAACAAAAATGGTCTTTACAATTTGCATGATTATTAAAAACGTGATGAGGCCCATTCACTAAATCTTCAATTAGCGTTCCAATGTCCCCATGGGCGTTATCATAAATCGCTTTTTGTGCTATTCTTTGCAATTCCACAATTGAAGGGTGCGCTCGAATAACGCTGTATGTTACAATCCAATAATCTTTGAGAAAACGTTAAAAACATGTAAAAACAAACCTTTTTTTATTATTATATCACATTTTTAATAAAACAAAATGCAATCTACATACTTACTGTGGCGAAATTTGAAACTTCCTTCTAGTATAAGCATTCGGCATGTGTCATGCAGCCTTTTTTCCACCAATAACTCAATTTACCAAAAAATGTACCATACAGCGTTATTCGAGCGCACCCTTCAATTTTCTTTTGGGTCAACAATTTACGAGCAGCAAGAGACAAACCTGTTCTGTCACTTTTAAATGAATAAAGTTTTTTACCATAATTTTTTATAACATGGTTTGTGCATTCAACCTTTGATACCTATAACAAAACAATTCTGTTTAGATATATTACAAAGTTTAGATTTTCGACTCTTTACTTGTTTTCCATACGGCACTTTCTCTTGAATTTTGGCGAAAACACTGGAATCTCCATCAGCAATGTATTTTTTATATCGCACCCCGGCATCGAACTTCAAAACAATGGTCTCTGAACGTGCAGTCGAATATTATTTGTTTCATAAACATTTTCTTCCTAGAAACACCGATAGCGGTATTTGGACAACGATGCAGAAAATATGTGGGTTTAATTATGGCATGCTGTTTTATTATCAAATAATAAACGTCACAAGTAAATTGAATGCGATCAATTAACTAAAGAGGAAATATCGCCGGCCGTTTTATATAAATTGTTTTCTGCTAAAGAAAGCTTGGTTCAGTAAAACAAGAGAAATTTACAGGTTTTCCGGGTTTTCTCCGGCTTTAATTATTCGATCGGGACATTCGACCTCTCCTTCTCTTCGTAATTTAATTCTCTACAATTCGTCTATTGACAACATTAAGATTGCTTCATTAGTTTCCATTTTACAAGCAAAGAACTAAAAAAAACGCGACTTTTCTTCTAAATTGTTCATAGCAAATTAAAAATTATGATCCTCGAGTGGGAAATTATGCCAAATTGATCTACTAACTGTCCTTTATGTAATCGCACAGTCGGTTTCCGGGTAGTATTTATGGCAAATTATGAAATTTATTTTGCTCCGTTGCTTGGCCTACGTGTGCAGGTAGGTTTATTTATAACTTAAACGATACAAAGCTTCATTATCGATGTGTAACGTTAAATGTCACATTGTCTCGGTACTTTTTAGTACGTAGGATACGTACGATAGACCGGCCGACTTTGGATGATAGTTATTAACAGCCCTAAGTCGTCCCACGATTAAGGGATTACGGGTCTGGCAGTACACACAACTACAGTAAAACCTCTAGTAACGAACACCGTTCCGTGCAACGGACACTTTTCAACGCACCAAAGCGATACGTCTGATTACAGCGGACGCAGACACCCTCACAACAACCCGATATCGCCGTACAACGATCAATTTTAATTTCCCCGTGGGCTCCCGCCCGATACGTTACGGAGAGGTTTCACCGTACCACCGTTTACAATCGCGTCTTGTTAATTTTGCTGACAGTTCGATTCAATTCGCCCAAAACATAGACACCGTGTTTGCAGTCGAGCTATAGATATGGTTTTATTTTTAAAGTGTCTAGTTACGTTTGTATAATAAATATTATGTGTTATTCGTTTAGGTTTTATTAATTTCAAGAAGGGCCTTTGTTTAACTTCTGTCATTTTGATAGTTTGCAAATACTGAAAATATATCGTAATTTATGGTATTGTACGAGTATGTATCTCCTTATCCATATGTTTTACCGAATCTCTGTTTTATTGCTTACAGGCATACAATCGATCTAAACAATCTCTCATACAGGGTGAGTTAAGTTTTACCGCCCGTGACAAAATAGGCCTTTAAAATAATTTGTCAATTCTCATAAATTGCATGAGTAATTTTATATTATTAAGGTACATAGAAACCAAGAAAAAATTATCTTTTTTTTATCAGGTAAAATTTTGGCTTTCTTTCCATTACTGATTGTTCAATTTATTAGTTTTTTTTTTTATGAACGAACAGTAAAATATTTTCACACAATTTAATGCAATTGAAATAATTTTACTAATTTGCGTTCATTAAATAAAGCCATTTCCGTATTAGAGGGTATTTTTTTTAAATGATTTACGACATAAGCTGACCAATCCATCTTACAATGGTATTGGTTTTGGGTACTTGACTGATTATTTATGACAGTCATAAAGTTAAGTTAAAAAGTGCAACGTTACATTTTACAGGACCGAAATAAGGGTCTTGGCTATTTCTTTAAAAGTTCACAGCATCGTAACTAACAGCTACACGGTAATTATAATCATAATAAAAAATAATTTTTGCAATATTAGATTTTAAACTTGATAAGAAAATCGCTTATCAGCTTCTAATTTTCGTTAGTATATCTGTCTACAATTTTGTGTTTTAATTTTGCCGTCTGCAAAGTCAATATACCTATCGGTCATTGAACCTTCCTATTAAATAAAGTTCATATTTACCTATTAAAAACTTATTTTATTTTTCTCACAAATTCCAGAATACGGGTCTGGTAGAGTTTGACTAAAAATATTCTGCGTTTATGACTTTAAACCGCAATCAACTTTTAGTGATGATAATGAGGGTTCACTGCAGGGTGCGACACATCTGGTTGCTTTGAAAAATATTTTTGTAGATACTTCAGAACCGTACTTAAATATTTCAACTTTAGTTAAGTTCAGAACAAATAATCAAATACAAGTCATAGAATTCAACAAGTATTTAAGTTAATCAATAACCCCACATACCTACCTAATTATTACAAAAGGTTACTCATATTTAAATCTAAGCATCAAGAAATTTATAAAAATTTACCAAATACAGCCCTGGCCACTTCTGCCCATGCTGATTATTACGGCTTACCTACTTTTATGGCCGGATCACTTATAGTATTGTAAAAGGCACAGTCATAAACGGAGAATAAGTTTAGACAAACTCTAACATCATTATGGGTCCATCATGAGGTATTGTTACGCGACAGACCGTATTATCCATTGTTGGAAAGTCATAAATAAAAGTATTTTTCGTGCTTTATGTTAAATTTGATTTAACTCAAAAAGTAATCATTTTTTTACGAATCTAATTGCAGATATTAATTCTACGAATAATTTGACAAATTTTGAAATAAAAAACCAAACATGGAAATTTTACCCGAAACTCTTTGTTTTACTTTTTTGGCTTCAAATAAAAATGATTTGGAAAACTTGTGGCACTAATCGAAAGTGTAAACTTCAACTGATGTAACATGTAAATTGCATACTTTCCCCTCAATCTTTAATAGGTATTATGGCCCGGGCGGTAAAACTTAACTCACCCTGTACAACTAAATAGGTAGGTACAGAGTTCTGATTTTGACGTACGTAAATGTACCTACTGCTTATTCAAACTTGGCAAGGTCAAACGCAATAATTTATAAAAATGACGAGTTTGTAAAGGGAACCGCGGAATTGTTGCCTCCCGATGATTCATTTTCTACCATTCGGTAGGTAGGTAGGTAATATGTCGGTGATGGGGCTTGATCTTTCCGAATCAAATAGAAGGAAGTTTACAAGAACGCATACGAAGCCGCACCCGAGATCGCACTGCGTATAATAATCCAGCGCAAATAATGTTTTCAATTTTATTTCTTTTTCATTATTATGTAAATTGCAAACTCATTTGAATAACGCACAAACGCAACAATCTGTATTTATTTTTATTTATATTTTCATACGCAAGAAGGTATTAAGTAGTAGGTACATACGTGACGAACGGTAATTTTATTTTATTTTATTTTTTTTTTTTTGTTTTAGCGGCAAGTGCACCACCGTCTTATAAAGAGCGCTACAAAAAGTCTTTGCGTTGCGTGATTTGGATTTTTAAAAGTAATTGTTAAATTGTGTCGACGAACAAGAACTAACGGGGATGATCGGAAAAACTTTTATGGTGCAATAAGTACATCTTTCGTGAATTGATATGCGCCGCTGTGATATAGCTCGAATGAACGTTGCATTTTTGCAGATCGGACGGGAATTGTTGGCGGTTTCATCGATCGGAGGTTCAGGTTGAACTGCGATCTGCCCGATGACACCTTCGAAGATCGCTTTAGGGCCGTCCAACTGCGAAAACGGCCTCTTGAAGTCTCCGGATCGCCGGTTCTACTCGCGTACGCTTCCATTACTGGTCGATTTTTGCGATTTCCGCTGCCGATATACCGACTTATTAACACGGGTACGGCAGGGCGGTTATCCTGACAGACTCTCGAAACGGCCGTCGCAGATGAGAACGTCTTCGTCACCGTCGCGGCGGATCCGATGCAAAAGGTGCAAACACGACGGTTCAGTTTGAATCGACGGGCCTCGTTCAATTGTTACCCACGGGCTTAACGAAGGCACGTAGCAACGGAAGCGTGTCGAATTCTTTCGGCGCCTGCCGAATTCTTATGCCCCGAAGGGATGCTAGTGTTCTAAAAAGAACGATAGCTGAACGTTTGCGCACGCCGAACTCTTATACCTCGAAGAGGTGCTAGGGTTCTAACAAGAACGGTAGCTGAACGTTGCGTATGCCGAATTCTTTATGCCACGAAACGGGGCTAGCGTTCTAAAAAGAACGATAACTGAACGTTGGGGTTATCGACAAGAAACTACGGTTAAGATAGTTACTGTTTATTGAAGTGACTCTGTCAGAGTCGGAGCTCAACTGGCGAATGTACAAAAATCCCCACCTTTTATAGGCGTTTTTGTTGGGATCGGGGGTCGTCGGGCGAGACCGTTGTCATTCGTGGAGGTGGGCGGTAACAGTCGCCCCCCCTTTGAGGCAACGGTCGCGCGACGGGTCTTAAACTAGTATGATTACAATTTTCTACAATTATATATACAGGTAATCATTTTACTGCGCAGCCGCGGGAGGTGGTTCGTCCTGGGGTTGCGGTGGCGTTGGCGGTGCTGGACGGATCCGGTTGACGCTGTATCGGACCTGATGTCCTGCTACGTCTACCATGAAGATGGTATCGGTGATGACAGCGGCGATCGCGTACGGGCCTAGCCAGGCTGGTCCAAAGCGCTGCCTTCCTGGTGCTGCCTTGGTTAGGACGAGGTCGCCTACGTGGTACGGCCTGGCCGGAGGCTGCTCGGGGTGGCGTCGATTCAGGTAGGCCCGCTGGTTGTTGCGGGCCTCATCGCGGATGTCCCCCAGGTCCGGGGTGGGGGGGCGTTCGACGTCGGAGTCCCAGGCACCTGGGAGCCGGGGGTTGTATCCCAGGAGTGCTTCCCCAGGAGTTTTTCCCGTTGCCGCGTTACGCCTTCGTCTGAGGCTGTAGAGGACTGGCGGAAGGTGGAGGTCCCAGGTGGTCGGACGGCGGTTGGCCATGCGGATTCGCAGCCCCTTCTTGACGTCCTGGTTCCTCCTCTCCGTAGGGTTAGCCTGGGGGTGGTAAACTGCGGTGGCGAAGTGGTCCGCTTGCCATGACTGACAACATTTTTCCCAGCAGTGGGACGTGAACTGGGACCCGTTGTCAGTAATGATGGTGTTTGGGAAACCAAATCGCCCGAAGACTTCCTTCTCCAGGAGGTTGCAAACGGTCCTGGACGTCCCGGTCGCCAGCGGAAAAGCTTCGACCCAACGTGAAAATAAATCTGTAACGACAAAGATGAAGCGGTGTCCTCGTGGCGTTTCCGGGTAAGGGCCCATGAGGTCGCAAGCGACGGTCTCCCACGGGGTGCGAGGTTGTCTTGGCCTCTGAGGAGCTCGCTCCCGATTTGGCTTACGTTTGTACTGGGCACAAAGTAAGCAGGTTTGCACGTACCGCCGTACGTAGCTTGTCATCTCGGGCCAGTGGAACGTTTCCTGGATCGCTCGTTCCGTTTCCTCAGCTCCGGGGTGACCGGCTAGAATGGAGTCGTGATGGTACTGCGTGATCTGCTCCTGCAGTGCTTGGGGCACGAGTAGTCGCAACCCTCCGGGTTGGACCCGGTAAATGAGGTCCCCCTGGACCTGGTAAATGGTGCCGTACATACGATCCCCTGGTTGTTGTGGACCGTCCCTCTGGACGTGATGCCATCTCTCCACGAGACGGCGACAACTGGGGTCATTCCGTTGGGCGACACGGACTTCTTCCTGAAGGGTGGTAAACACGAGGGCGTTTAGAGCTTCAGGTGGCGGGTCCGTGTGTTCCCGTGTCCTTGGGGCCACGAGCTGTTCCTCGTCCCGGGCGTCGACGTTGCCATGTTGCGGCAGTGGGTCCCTGGATAGGATGTCCGCCAGTTGGTTTTCCTTCCCTGGAGTGTGTACTATCGTGAAGGCGAATGGCTGGAGCAACAGTGACCAACGCGTTAGTTTCGCGTTGTCGCGGGCGTTCGCAAGCCATAGCAATGCCCGGTTGTCCGTCACCAGGGTGAAGTGGCGGTCCTCTAGGTACGGCCGATACCTCTTCACTGCCCACACAATGGCCAGGCACTCTTGTTCGTTAATATGATAGCGTCGCTCCGTCTGGGTGAATCGAGCGCTACCATATGACACGATGTCCTTTTTACCTTCAGGGCCCAACTGGTAAAGGACGGCGGCCATGCCGACACCGCTGGCGTCGGTCTGCAGGACGTACTCCCTGCTCGGGTCGGGACGGGCCAGGCGAAGTGGAGCGGCTACGGCGGATTTTACGTCTGCAAACGCGCCTTCTTCTGCCGGTCCCCATCTCCATTTCTGCTTGGGAGACAGCAGGTCTGTAAGGGGAGCCGCCATCTGTGCGAAATTGGCGACGTAATCGCGGAGCCATCCGCAGATCCCCAGGAACTGCTTAAGGTCCTTTCTGGAGGTTGGTGGACGCGCCTTGGCCACTTGCTCCAGGTGGCAGGGTTGGGGTTCGTTTCCGGCGTCGCTTATGATGTGCCCGAGGTAGTCGATGCGGCTCGTCCCCAGGTGGCACTTTTTCGGCGCGCATCGGAGGCCGTGGATGCCTAGTCGTTCAAACACCAGCCCTAGGTGTTGGAGGTGTTCCTCGTAGTTCGCCGAGTATATCACGATATCGTCAAGGTATACCAGGACGAATTTTTGTAGGTAGCCTGCCAAGACTTCCTGGGACATGAACCTCTGAAATGTGGTTGGTGCGTTTTTCAGCCCGAATGGCATTACCCGGAACTGATACTTGGATCCCTGTGGCGTCGCGAAGGCGGTCAAGTGGCGACATCGAGGTGCGACCGGAATCTGCCAATACCCGCTCTTGAGATCGAGAACGCTAAATACCTTAGCTGGTCCTAAATCTCGGAGCGTCTCTTGGATGATGGGCAGCGGTGCAGCCTCGTTGACTGTGACGGCGTTCAGGCGACGGTAGTCGACACAGAAACGGGGCGTTCCATCCTTTTTGCCGATCAGGACAACTGGCGAGCAGTACGCGGACGTGGATGGCTCAATCACTCCAGCTGCTAACATCTCCTGGACCTGTTCGAGGATGGTTTGCTTCTTCGCGTCACTATAGCGGTAAGGAGCCTGGTGCACGGGTTTTTCGTCTATGAGCGAAATCACATGTTCCGCCGAACGCGTCACTTTTATAACGGCACTGTCCGCGAACACGCGTGCATGCACTCCCAGAGTGTTTTGTAGTGCGTCCTTGAGCGCTGGGGGAAAATTGTTCGGTATATTCACTAGGGGTATTGCGTCTTTTCGCACAGGGGTCGCGGTTTGGAAAAAACACGTTTGTCTCTGTTTCGTCCCGAAATGTACACAACCACGGGCCACGTCGATGACGGCGTCGCGGTTTTTAAGCCAGGAGTGGCCGAGGATGATGTCCTCCGCGAGATCTTCCACGACATGGAAGACGTCTGCCATGGTGGTGCTGCCTAGCTCGTAAACGAGACGTATTGTTCCCACGGGTTTGGTGGTGAACGTGGAGACGCCCACGGTGAGTGGTGAGCGTGCCCCAGGATCTCTTCCAACGAGGAATGGGAAAAGACCGTCCCGTACGAAGTTGGCGGATGCTCCTGTGTCGACCAAGGCGCCGTATGAGTTGTTGCCCACCTGGAGTAGGACTCGGGGAAGTCCTTGCTGGCCAAACAGGGCGTTGATGGTTACCGCGTGTGGCCCTATTGCGGCGTCTCGCGGCGGGACGTCGTGGCTTGTTCGTTTCCCGAAGCGGTGGTGGACCGGTTTGGACATTCCCTGTGAAGGTGGTTCCCTCCACAATGTCTGCACGCCGGCATGGTTTGGCGTGTTGGGACAGCCGGAGCGGTCCCATGGCGGGGTTGTTCTTGCAAGGCCTCGTAACGGCTCGCGATGGCTAGCAGCTCCTCAAAGCTCTCCGGGACTCCGAACACCAGCACCTTTTGGAAGTCCTTCACGAGTTGCTGCGAAAGAAGGCTCACCAGGGTATCGTCTGCTAACTTCAGGCCCAGTCGATCGTGGTAACGCCGCTTCCTTTTGAGGAAAGTTTCCACGGACTCCGAGGAGAGCTGTTTTTCTCCGTAGAAACGGCCCGAGAGTCTTGCGTCTGCGGCTTTGGAGCAGTACTGCTGCTGGAACATCCTTCGGAAGTCCTCGAAGGAGTAACCCATCAGCACGTTTACGTCGTACCACTTCCTCGCGTCCGCTTGGAGCTGTTCGGCTGCGATCTCCCCTTGGTCTGCCGGATCCACCTGGCAAATCTCGAAGTAGCGCTCGAGACGCTGTAGGAATACGTGCGGATCCTCCTCCGCACGTCCCGCGAACTTCGGGAGCCTAGGAGCGACCGGGAAGAAGACGGGAGTTGCCACGGGAACCGCCGGTAATGGTGGAGGGTTTACCCTCGGCGGAATCGCAGGTGAAGGCCTTGGAGTGGACATCCTTCCCATGGACTTCTGTAATTCCTCCATCTGGACCTGGAGGATTCGGATGGTTCTCTCTTGTTGTTGTATCAGCTGTTGTGCTGACTGTTGTGGGCGCCACTGGGAGGTTTGGACCTCTCCCAGCAGGTCTTCCTGGATTATGGAGGGTTCTCCGGTGATAACGTCGTCCATCGGGTGCGCCCTCGTACAACGCCTAGGAGTCGTCATGTTGCGGGGTGGGGTGGGTCCTCGTGAATTTTTTCAAAAACTCTTGCCCCACGTGCTTGGGCGCCAAATGTTACCCACGGGCTTAACGAAGGCACGTAGCAACGGAAGCGTGTCGAATTCTTTCGGCGCCTGCCGAATTCTTATGCCCCGAAGGGATGCTAGTGTTCTAAAAAGAACGATAGCTGAACGTTTGCGCACGCCGAACTCTTATACCTCGAAGAGGTGCTAGGGTTCTAACAAGAACGGTAGCTGAACGTTGCGTATGCCGAATTCTTTATGCCACGAAACGGGGCTAGCGTTCTAAAAAGAACGATAACTGAACGTTGGGGTTATCGACAAGAAACTACGGTTAAGATAGTTACTGTTTATTGAAGTGACTCTGTCAGAGTCGGAGCTCAACTGGCGAATGTACAAAAATCCCCACCTTTTATAGGCGTTTTTGTTGGGATCGGGGGTCGTCGGGCGAGACCGTTGTCATTCGTGGAGGTGGGCGGTAACAATATCCAGCAAGGCGATGAGTATCATGAACAGCTTCGTGAACGACATATTCGAGCGCATTGCTGCGGAAGCGTCGCGTCTGGCCCACTACAACAAACGCTCGACCATCACCAGCAGGGAAATCCAGACTGCCGTGCGTCTTTTGCTGCCGGGAGAGTTGGCCAAGCACGCCGTCAGTGAAGGCACCAAAGCCGTCACCAAGTACACCAGTTCGAAATAGAGCTGATGCGCTGGGACGACGGCGGCGGCGGCGATTGCGTTCTCTCCGAGGGCGAGAACGCGTTTAATTTTAACAATCGGTTCTTTTCAGAACCACAAATTTCTGTCGATAAAAGAAAGCGTTCGCTAGTTGCGTTTACCTTTTTCATCCTTCCTTCGTTCGTTCATTATTATTGTTTTCATTATCACTACTAATTTCAGCGATTATTTATTTTATTTTATTTTTTTTTATACGTATCGATTATATTTTATGATTTATTCCCGCTGCGCATTCCGACGTGTGATTTTTTTTAAATGGCAAACCAAATTTTTTTTTACAGAATAGAATTCAGCATAAAATTATTACATTTAAACTAGTGATTTTTTTAACGACTTTTTGGATAGGTTGTTTTTTCCACATTTTTTTGTAAATTACATGTAACTTGGCAACACCGCAACGAACCTTACATTAAAATACTGTACCATACGTAGAATTTTATGCTGAATTCCATTCTGTACAAAAAAATTTGGGTTGGCATTTAAAAATAAGTACCTTTCTGGCGCCCCGCTTTTTTGGGACACTCGGTATACTAGAAAATATTTCACGAATGTGCATCTCCACGGATCCTATAACTTTTGTACATAATATTTTTCCATGGTTCTTTTAACAACGGAGATATGGACCGTCCACGTACTAAGTGGCCACTCTGTATATTGTGTATATTATAATATATTATATTATATTATATTATAAAACAAACTTTAGATAAAGTAATAAAAGCTGAACCGTCGTCTACCTAGCAGCAACTGGCGCAAATATACGAGGAGCTTAAATACAAAATGAATAATATCCATTTTTAACTTATTGGAGAAAGCAAAGATTTTTCAATAGCGGCAATACTGAAAATCATAAAAAACAAATACATGCAAGGAACTACTCCGTTGAATTTCAGGAGGTGATAGTGATTTTAACAGAAATTGGAAATTACCAGTGGCGGACTTCTTGCAAAATAGAACTGGATAAAACTCTTTTTCAACTAAAAACCAGGATAAAACTTCATTGGAATAGAAATTGAACCGTGAAAAAGTGTTGGTATAGGTAAATTGTGTCGTCTTTTCCTACTTCCCTGACGACTACTACTCACACTCAAAACTTCAAATTCTATTTTTAACCGTAGAATACTAACGTTACTGGAATTAATAGTTTACTGTCGAGCAAAATTCGACACTGTGGCCGATATTGCTGATATTACGGTTTACAGATAAGAGCTAGGAGTTCCTGCTCATTTTGCTTTTATTTATTTATATTATAGATCCTAAACAGTGCTACTAAAAATTCCAAACGTCGCATTTAATATTGTTAGTTAAGTTCGTCGATGCTGATACCTAAATTTGAACGTGCAGATGTTTAATTTTGTTGAAATAAATATGGCTTCGAAGCTTTTCGACCTAAAAAATTCAGACCGTTTACTGAAAATAGGTGACTCTATTGAAGCAAGTAAGAAATTGTTCGATGAGCACTGGTTTACAGCGAGTTAATAGCTTCTTATCTGTAATTTAATACGATTCAAAACATAAAAACTAAAGTCGCTTAGTGTATGTAAGCAAATCGTCAAATTGACGATCGTTAGCAATCAATGGTTAATATGGACAGTCAGCGATTTTAGTCGATATATTTTGAATTTTATTGAGATAAGAAGCTGTTGACTCGCTCGAAATCAGTAAGCATCAAACAATTTTGTACTTCCTTCGATAGTCACCTATCTTTAAGAAATGGTCTGAATTTTTGTCGAAAAGTTTGGAAGCCAAACTCGAGCATCTGTACGTTCAAATTTATCTATTAACATCGACAAATGTAACTCTAATAATTAAATGTAATGTTAGGAATGTTTACTACTACTACTATTTCGGATTTATAATCGAAATAAATAAATTGAAAATAGCAGAAACTCCCAGCTCTTATCTTCAAACCGTAGTCAGCTAGAGGATTAAGGGAAGTTCGACAATCGAATAATGTATATTGAACAAAAGTAATTCATTCACTGGTTAAGAACTGGTAAAGTAAGAACCAGTAAATGAACATCTGTTCATTCACTGGAATTATCAATTTTGGCATCCAGTATGTGAACACTTTGAAATAACAGAAATTCACAATGTTATCTTAACGTATTTTAGTATTTTCTACTCCAGGAACACTTTACTAACATAAAAATGTAAAAAAAGCAAAATTAAGTTAATAAAAGTACTCCAAAATTATGTTCAAAGATACCATGAAATAGTAGGACCAGCCTCTACATTTGATTACAATGCGCAACCAACTGTTGATTTGAGCAATGTCTTTTTCTGGAATGGACTGATAAGAAAAAAATCATATCTGTAGAGACCTAATGGAACTATTTCGCGCTCAAGATAGTTCGAAAATGCTCCACTGTTCTTAATAATTCAGTTTATTTGAGCAGTGTTCGTTCACTGGACGGTTCACGATAATTGAAATTATCCATCTGATACTCTTTAAGAGGATTCTTACGAATATAAATTGAGCATAATAATAATAATGAAAATAATATATAGGTGGGTGCATTTTATTTAATACAATTTATCGCAGCTGTGTCGTCACTTCGATGTGTATGCAAACTTCGAAAGATTCCGATGATAAAAAAAATTTCAACTGTCCCCGTGCATTTCGGAGATGATATTATATTTTGATGATATAGGCGTTCGCACGCACGTGTCGAGGAAAATTCGGCAAAAAAATACGAGATAAAAAAATGCAAAGCTCGAGTTATATGTATATTCGATTAGATTATTAACCTTGGAGTCATGATGTCCTGTATAATATGTATGTCACACGGACCGACTTTTTTGTAAATTTTGAATAACTTTTTACTATTTTAACAAATTTTTCCGATTCTTTGGGCAGCTGCTTGATTTTGGTCATTGGTGTCTTCTTCAGTCGTCGGGGTCATAGCATCATCATAGCCACGTGAGCAATTAATTTTTACGGCATATTTTTAGACTAACCTCCTCCTCCTCTTCCTCCTCCTTACCTATGCATTTTTTTATTTATTACTATTTTCTGTGTTCTTACTGTTTTTTTAGCACAAATAATTTTACGTGTACTGTGCGACCTCGGTAATCCAATAACTAATAAGGATAAGTAAATAATTCGGATTACATAGTACTGAAGCGGGACGGCTTTATTTTTATTGAAAAGAAAAACATTTAATGCAAAGCGACTAGAAAATAGTACGTAAACAATAAACTTAATAAATTTTAGGGACGACAGTCCTTCTTTTGCAAGTTCTGTGTCCTTCCTCGAAAAGTGTCCTCCTATAATTATGTCCTCCTTTTCAATATTTCAAGACTAATCTGTAAATCTTCGTATTCGAACGATGCCAGGCCGATCCGTTGCGCGTGATGTAACGAATTTTTGTATTCTCTATTTTTGTTCAATTTACTGCTGCCCTCGAACTGATTGATGCAACAGTTGAGAGAGTTTTTTCTTTTGTTAATGATTTTTGGACAATTCAATATGAAAGATATTTCTTTTATTCAAGCGGGAATTCGCAGTTTGAATAAACAAATGTTTCGAGTAGGCGACGACGCGTTGCTTAAGGGGGGGAAATTTCCAAGTATTCGCACAATTCTTCCGCTCAGGGACCACCAATTTTGCCCCTTAAAATAAAAAAAGGTTAGGCAACCAAAGACGTGTGTGTGTGTGTGTGTGTGTGTGTGTGAAGTAGCTACCGGCATGTAGGAATCTACAGATACCGTACAGGACAGCACAATTCCACCACGGAAAAATGTAAATATTATTCATGCGTGGCAACGTAAAATTGCATGTAACATTATGTTATAGATACTACATAAAGATAAAAAGTTAAAAAATATTAATACTTTAAAACATCTTCATGAGTAAAAAATGTTTCATTACGAAATGTCGTTCAATTTGTATTTTTCCGGGAGCGCGGGACGCTTACTTACAATGTTTATTTCGTCTTATCAGTTACAGCTGATTTATATAAACAGTATCAGATTGCTGGCAAGCGTCAATGTTGGTTGGTAAAAAATAATATGTAGTCATCAAAACTTTAGAAGAATTTAATCATACACACTCTAAATTAACATAAACAATTTAAAAAATTTAATAATAGGAAAATTAACAAAAATTAAGAAAATCAGATAATTATGCGTAAACTAAAAAAATTGTCCACCTAATCACGATCACAAAACTTTGCAAAGTGTAGACATGTCTAAAAACATATTAATTCCAATGCTTTCCATAGATTTAATAAATAAATAAATAAATAAATTTAATAACTGCATTTTAAATATTTTCAACGTAAATTGCGGGAAAAATAAATGTAAAACCGGGTATTATCTGCATTAAGGGCGAGTCGTACCCTCAGAACGTTGATATGTTTAAATCTAAAATTTGGCGTTTTAGCAATAAATGAAAGAATGTTTAAATGTTACTCCTGATCGTAGTGGATTTTTCCTTGCTTCGCTTCTGTGCCTCCAAGATATATGGGGGATCAATGCATCTTAAACCTTTCTTCAAATTTCCTGTGACAATTTCTGGTAACATACACTGTGTGTAGAACCTAACGAGCTTCTCCAACATAACGTCATACCAAAAATTATCATCTGTAGCTATTTCTTCCACAAATAGGTCGTGTTCATCGTTAATGTACACTACATTGTCCTGCCGGTTATATGTAATTGCCCCTGGATCTAAATTGAAATAAATTATTTTATTGTGCGATTACAGTCGAGTTAGAATCATTTTAACGTTACACACCTGAAAGTAATAATCGTGATTTCGTTTCAATTGAATACATCCATCATTAATTTCAAGGCATAAGGTCTTATCTTGCCTAATAGCTTCGTTCAGCGAGATACCCAAATTGGCAATTTGGAATAAACACTTTACTTCAACTAGTGTAGAATCACCGATTAAACCTAAATAACAAATAAACAAATTATATTTTATACGTATAAAACAAATAACATACCATATGGGGAAGCACCTAGAAACGGATGAACCAAATCTATAAATAACCCCCCACCAGGATGAACAGTGACATTTAATTTGTCTTCTAGCAAAGAAAGTGCGACGGACTCTTTAATTTTCCCATTTCCCATTTGTTTGAAAATCCTCCAAGCAGACTCTACACGATATCCGTGCCGTATTTCGACCTTTATCCATTTTTACGTCACAGGATTTTTCATGATTGCAAAAAGGGCAATTGAATTGTTGATCCAACGGTTCGATCGCTTTTCTTTTCGGCGGTGGCTTTCTTTTCGATTTACGACGGCCCATTTTAACAAAAACTCAGTATTTTTCGGCTACTAAACTGGGGTTCGTCAAAACAATAGCTGGAGTTGAAATTTGTTTAGTTGAAAAAATAGTTTTCAACAATCCGTGACATGACGTGACATCACGTCGTTTAATAACTGCACCAAATTTCGATGCTGTTAGACGGTGCCTTCGATGATCCCTATACAGTTCATTATCAAACTGTCCAATTGTATTCTTAGCAATGTGGTCTCTTTCTTCTCGTGTTATCTAAGATATGACCTTCAATATGACTATTTACATAAAATACTATTTTACCTGCATGGATTCTAAAATTCGCTCACACTATGCATCTGTTTGCTCCTGAGAAATTTGAGGTTGCAATGCCAATGGACCATAATCTGTTGTGGATTTTGAAGTTACCGGCTTTGAAACTGATTTGGACGGTCGGCGTCTGAAAATTATTTTCCTTCTGCATCTGTTGGCATCTTCCCTCGCAATAAATTTTTTAAAATACGTCCCAGGACTTCTGTTTGTAATTTTTTTCCACGGCAGTGAATGCCAAGATGGTCCTAAAATGCCATTTATAGAAAATGATATAAAGAACAAATTATCAGTAATAAACCTTGATTGTACCGTAAAGCGGACACAAGTATGCTCTGGTTTGATAAGAGCCTCTTTGAATCAAGTTCGTTCGCTTGCCCATCACGGCTTTTGCGACTAAACTCATAAATAATTCTGCTCGGTTATTTGTTTCACTGTCAATTAAATTATTGGCTTTTCGGATTACTAAGTTAACAGCTCCTGAAACAATATCAACAATGAATATCCCATTGCTTCATTATAATTTCAATATACAAGTACTTACCACTTATATGTCTAAGTAAACCACTAGCCCTCACTTCCGTCATTGTTGAGTTATTGTTCTTCCCTACCGACGAACAAAAATGGTCTTTACAATTTGCATGATTATTAAAAACGTGATGAGGCCCATTCACTAAATCTTCAATTAGCGTTCCAATGTCCCCATGGGCGTTATCATAAATCGCTTTTTGTGCTATTCTTTGCAATTCCACAATTGAAGGGTGCGCTCGAATAACGCTGTATGTTACAATCCAATAATCTTTGAGAAAACGTTAAAAACATGTAAAAACAAACCTTTTTTTATTATTATATCACATTTTTAATAAAACAAAATGCAATCTACATACTTACTGTGGCGAAATTTGAAACTTCCTTCTAGTATAAGCATTCGGCATGTGTCATGCAGCCTTTTTTCCACCAATAACTCAATTTACCAAAAAATGTACCATACAGCGTTATTCGAGCGCACCCTTCAATTTTCTTTTGGGTCAACAATTTACGAGCAGCAAGAGACAAACCTGTTCTGTCACTTTTAAATGAATAAAGTTTTTTACCATAATTTTTTATAACATGGTTTGTGCATTCAACCTTTGATACCTATAACAAAACAATTCTGTTTAGATATATTACAAAGTTTAGATTTTCGACTCTTTACTTGTTTTCCATACGGCACTTTCTCTTGAATTTTGGCGAAAACACTGGAATCTCCATCAGCAATGTATTTTTTATATCGCACCCCGGCATCGAACTTCAAAACAATGGTCTCTGAACGTGCAGTCGAATATTATTTGTTTCATAAACATTTTCTTCCTAGAAACACCGATAGCGGTATTTGGACAACGATGCAGAAAATATGTGGGTTTAATTATGGCATGCTGTTTTATTATCAAATAATAAACGTCACAAGTAAATTGAATGCGATCAATTAACTAAAGAGGAAATATCGCCGGCCGTTTTATATAAATTGTTTTCTGCTAAAGAAAGCTTGGTTCAGTAAAACAAGAGAAATTTACAGGTTTTCCGGGTTTTCTCCGGCTTTAATTATTCGATCGGGACATTCGACCTCTCCTTCTCTTCGTAATTTAATTCTCTACAATTCGTCTATTGACAACATTAAGATTGCTTCATTAGTTTCCATTTTACAAGCAAAGAACTAAAAAAAACGCGACTTTTCTTCTAAATTGTTCATAGCAAATTAAAAATTATGATCCTCGAGTGGGAAATTATGCCAAATTGATCTACTAACTGTCCTTTATGTAATCGCACAGTCGGTTTCCGGGTAGTATTTATGGCAAATTATGAAATTTATTTTGCTCCGTTGCTTGGCCTACGTGTGCAGGTAGGTTTATTTATAACTTAAACGATACAAAGCTTCATTATCGATGTGTAACGTTAAATGTCACATTGTCTCGGTACTTTTTAGTACGTAGGATACGTACGATAGACCGGCCGACTTTGGATGATAGTTATTAACAGCCCTAAGTCGTCCCACGATTAAGGGATTACGGGTCTGGCAGTACACACAACTACAGTAAAACCTCTAGTAACGAACACCGTTCCGTGCAACGGACACTTTTCAACGCACCAAAGCGATACGTCTGATTACAGCGGACGCAGACACCCTCACAACAACCCGATATCGCCGTACAACGATCAATTTTAATTTCCCCGTGGGCTCCCGCCCGATACGTTACGGAGAGGTTTCACCGTACCACCGTTTACAATCGCGTCTTGTTAATTTTGCTGACAGTTCGATTCAATTCGCCCAAAACATAGACACCGTGTTTGCAGTCGAGCTATAGATATGGTTTTATTTTTAAAGTGTCTAGTTACGTTTGTATAATAAATATTATGTGTTATTCGTTTAGGTTTTATTAATTTCAAGAAGGGCCTTTGTTTAACTTCTGTCATTTTGATAGTTTGCAAATACTGAAAATATATCGTAATTTATGGTATTGTACGAGTATGTATCTCCTTATCCATATGTTTTACCGAATCTCTGTTTTATTGCTTACAGGCATACAATCGATCTAAACAATCTCTCATACAGGGTGAGTTAAGTTTTACCGCCCGTGACAAAATAGGCCTTTAAAATAATTTGTCAATTCTCATAAATTGCATGAGTAATTTTATATTATTAAGGTACATAGAAACCAAGAAAAAATTATCTTTTTTTTATCAGGTAAAATTTTGGCTTTCTTTCCATTACTGATTGTTCAATTTATTAGTTTTTTTTTTTATGAACGAACAGTAAAATATTTTCACACAATTTAATGCAATTGAAATAATTTTACTAATTTGCGTTCATTAAATAAAGCCATTTCCGTATTAGAGGGTATTTTTTTTAAATGATTTACGACATAAGCTGACCAATCCATCTTACAATGGTATTGGTTTTGGGTACTTGACTGATTATTTATGACAGTCATAAAGTTAAGTTAAAAAGTGCAACGTTACATTTTACAGGACCGAAATAAGGGTCTTGGCTATTTCTTTAAAAGTTCACAGCATCGTAACTAACAGCTACACGGTAATTATAATCATAATAAAAAATAATTTTTGCAATATTAGATTTTAAACTTGATAAGAAAATCGCTTATCAGCTTCTAATTTTCGTTAGTATATCTGTCTACAATTTTGTGTTTTAATTTTGCCGTCTGCAAAGTCAATATACCTATCGGTCATTGAACCTTCCTATTAAATAAAGTTCATATTTACCTATTAAAAACTTATTTTATTTTTCTCACAAATTCCAGAATACGGGTCTGGTAGAGTTTGACTAAAAATATTCTGCGTTTATGACTTTAAACCGCAATCAACTTTTAGTGATGATAATGAGGGTTCACTGCAGGGTGCGACACATCTGGTTGCTTTGAAAAATATTTTTGTAGATACTTCAGAACCGTACTTAAATATTTCAACTTTAGTTAAGTTCAGAACAAATAATCAAATACAAGTCATAGAATTCAACAAGTATTTAAGTTAATCAATAACCCCACATACCTACCTAATTATTACAAAAGGTTACTCATATTTAAATCTAAGCATCAAGAAATTTATAAAAATTTACCAAATACAGCCCTGGCCACTTCTGCCCATGCTGATTATTACGGCTTACCTACTTTTATGGCCGGATCACTTATAGTATTGTAAAAGGCACAGTCATAAACGGAGAATAAGTTTAGACAAACTCTAACATCATTATGGGTCCATCATGAGGTATTGTTACGCGACAGACCGTATTATCCATTGTTGGAAAGTCATAAATAAAAGTATTTTTCGTGCTTTATGTTAAATTTGATTTAACTCAAAAAGTAATCATTTTTTTACGAATCTAATTGCAGATATTAATTCTACGAATAATTTGACAAATTTTGAAATAAAAAACCAAACATGGAAATTTTACCCGAAACTCTTTGTTTTACTTTTTTGGCTTCAAATAAAAATGATTTGGAAAACTTGTGGCACTAATCGAAAGTGTAAACTTCAACTGATGTAACATGTAAATTGCATACTTTCCCCTCAATCTTTAATAGGTATTATGGCCCGGGCGGTAAAACTTAACTCACCCTGTACAACTAAATAGGTAGGTACAGAGTTCTGATTTTGACGTACGTAAATGTACCTACTGCTTATTCAAACTTGGCAAGGTCAAACGCAATAATTTATAAAAATGACGAGTTTGTAAAGGGAACCGCGGAATTGTTGCCTCCCGATGATTCATTTTCTACCATTCGGTAGGTAGGTAGGTAATATGTCGGTGATGGGGCTTGATCTTTCCGAATCAAATAGAAGGAAGTTTACAAGAACGCATACGAAGCCGCACCCGAGATCGCACTGCGTATAATAATCCAGCGCAAATAATGTTTTCAATTTTATTTCTTTTTCATTATTATGTAAATTGCAAACTCATTTGAATAACGCACAAACGCAACAATCTGTATTTATTTTTATTTATATTTTCATACGCAAGAAGGTATTAAGTAGTAGGTACATACGTGACGAACGGTAATTTTATTTTATTTTATTTTTTTTTTTTTGTTTTAGCGGCAAGTGCACCACCGTCTTATAAAGAGCGCTACAAAAAGTCTTTGCGTTGCGTGATTTGGATTTTTAAAAGTAATTGTTAAATTGTGTCGACGAACAAGAACTAACGGGGATGATCGGAAAAACTTTTATGGTGCAATAAGTACATCTTTCGTGAATTGATATGCGCCGCTGTGATATAGCTCGAATGAACGTTGCATTTTTGCAGATCGGACGGGAATTGTTGGCGGTTTCATCGATCGGAGGTTCAGGTTGAACTGCGATCTGCCCGATGACACCTTCGAAGATCGCTTTAGGGCCGTCCAACTGCGAAAACGGCCTCTTGAAGTCTCCGGATCGCCGGTTCTACTCGCGTACGCTTCCATTACTGGTCGATTTTTGCGATTTCCGCTGCCGATATACCGACTTATTAACACGGGTACGGCAGGGCGGTTATCCTGACAGACTCTCGAAACGGCCGTCGCAGATGAGAACGTCTTCGTCACCGTCGCGGCGGATCCGATGCAAAAGGTGCAAACACGACGGTTCAGTTTGAATCGACGGGCCTCGTTCAATCTGTTACCGCCCACCTCCACGAATGACAACGGTCTCGCCCGACGACCCCCGATCCCAACAAAAACGCCTATAAAAGGTGGGGATTTTTGTACATTCGCCAGTTGAGCTCCGACTCTGACAGAGTCACTTCAATAAACAGTAACTATCTTAACCGTAGTTTCTTGTCGATAACCCCAACGTTCAGTTATCGTTCTTTTTAGAACGCTAGCCCCGTTTCGTGGCATAAAGAATTCGGCATACGCAACGTTCAGCTACCGTTCTTGTTAGAACCCTAGCACCTCTTCGAGGTATAAGAGTTCGGCGTGCGCAAACGTTCAGCTATCGTTCTTTTTAGAACACTAGCATCCCTTCGGGGCATAAGAATTCGGCAGGCGCCGAAAGAATTCGACACGCTTCCGTTGCTACGTGCCTTCGTTAAGCCCGTGGGTAACATTTGGCGCCCAAGCACGTGGGGCAAGAGTTTTTGAAAAAATTCACGAGGACCCACCCCACCCCGCAACATGACGACTCCTAGGCGTTGTACGAGGGCGCACCCGATGGACGACGTTATCACCGGAGAACCCTCCATAATCCAGGAAGACCTGCTGGGAGAGGTCCAAACCTCCCAGTGGCGCCCACAACAGTCAGCACAACAGCTGATACAACAACAAGAGAGAACCATCCGAATCCTCCAGGTCCAGATGGAGGAATTACAGAAGTCCATGGGAAGGATGTCCACTCCAAGGCCTTCACCTGCGATTCCGCCGAGGGTAAACCCTCCACCATTACCGGCGGTTCCCGTGGCAACTCCCGTCTTCTTCCCGGTCGCTCCTAGGCTCCCGAAGTTCGCGGGACGTGCGGAGGAGGATCCGCACGTATTCCTACAGCGTCTCGAGCGCTACTTCGAGATTTGCCAGGTGGATCCGGCAGACCAAGGGGAGATCGCAGCCGAACAGCTCCAAGCGGACGCGAGGAAGTGGTACGACGTAAACGTGCTGATGGGTTACTCCTTCGAGGACTTCCGAAGGATGTTCCAGCAGCAGTACTGCTCCAAAGCCGCAGACGCAAGACTCTCGGGCCGTTTCTACGGAGAAAAACAGCTCTCCTCGGAGTCCGTGGAAACTTTCCTCAAAAGGAAGCGGCGTTACCACGATCGACTGGGCCTGAAGTTAGCAGACGATACCCTGGTGAGCCTTCTTTCGCAGCAACTCGTGAAGGACTTCCAAAAGGTGCTGGTGTTCGGAGTCCCGGAGAGCTTTGAGGAGCTGCTAGCCATCGCGAGCCGTTACGAGGCCTTGCAAGAACAACCCCGCCATGGGACCGCTCCGGCTGTCCCAACACGCCAAACCATGCCGGCGTGCAGACATTGTGGAGGGAACCACCTTCACAGGGAATGTCCAAACCGGTCCACCACCGCTTCGGGAAACGAACAAGCCACGACGTCCCGCCGCGAGACGCCGCAATAGGGCCACACGCGGTAACCATCAACGCCCTGTTTGGCCAGCAAGGACTTCCCCGAGTCCTACTCCAGGTGGGCAACAACTCATACGGCGCCTTGGTCGACACAGGAGCATCCGCCAACTTCGTACGGGACGGTCTTTTCCCATTCCTCGTTGGAAGAGATCCTGGGGCACGCTCACCACTCACCGTGGGCGTCTCCACGTTCACCACCAAACCCGTGGGAACAATACGTCTCGTTTACGAGCTAGGCAGCACCACCATGGCAGACGTCTTCCATGTCGTGGAAGATCTCGCGGAGGACATCATCCTCGGCCACTCCTGGCTTAAAAACCGCGACGCCGTCATCGACGTGGCCCGTGGTTGTGTACATTTCGGGACGAAACAGAGACAAACGTGTTTTTTCCAAACCGCGACCCCTGTGCGAAAAGACGCAATACCCCTAGTGAATATACCGAACAATTTTCCCCCAGCGCTCAAGGACGCACTACAAAACACTCTGGGAGTGCATGCACGCGTGTTCGCGGACAGTGCCGTTATAAAAGTGACGCGTTCGGCGGAACATGTGATTTCGCTCATAGACGAAAAACCCGTGCACCAGGCTCCTTACCGCTATAGTGACGCGAAGAAGCAAACCATCCTCGAACAGGTCCAGGAGATGTTAGCAGCTGGAGTGATTGAGCCATCCACTTCCGCGTACTGCTCGCCAGTTGTCCTGATCGGCAAAAAGGATGGAACGCCCCGTTTCTGTGTCGACTACCGTCGCCTGAACGCCGTCACAGTCAACGAGGCTGCACCGCTGCCCATCATCCAAGAGACGCTCCGAGATTTAGGACCAGCTAAGGTATTTAGCGTTCTCGATCTCAAGAGCGGGTATTGGCAGATTCCGGTCGCACCTCGATGTCGCCACTTGACCGCCTTCGCGACGCCACAGGGATCCAAGTATCAGTTCCGGGTAATGCCATTCGGGCTGAAAAACGCACCAACCACATTTCAGAGGTTCATGTCCCAGGAAGTCTTGGCAGGCTACCTACAAAAATTCGTCCTGGTATACCTTGACGATATCGTGATATACTCGGCGAACTACGAGGAACACCTCCAACACCTAGGGCTGGTGTTTGAACGACTAGGCATCCACGGCCTCCGATGCGCGCCGAAAAAGTGCCACCTGGGGACGAGCCGCATCGACTACCTCGGGCACATCATAAGCGACGCCGGAAACGAACCCCAACCCTGCCACCTGGAGCAAGTGGCCAAGGCGCGTCCACCAACCTCCAGAAAGGACCTTAAGCAGTTCCTGGGGATCTGCGGATGGCTCCGCGATTACGTCGCCAATTTCGCACAGATGGCGGCTCCCCTTACAGACCTGCTGTCTCCCAAGCAGAAATGGAGATGGGGACCGGCAGAAGAAGGCGCGTTTGCAGACGTAAAATCCGCCGTAGCCGCTCCACTTCGCCTGGCCCGTCCCGACCCGAGCAGGGAGTACGTCCTGCAGACCGACGCCAGCGGTGTCGGCATGGCCGCCGTCCTTTACCAGTTGGGCCCTGAAGGTAAAAAGGACATCGTGTCATATGGTAGCGCTCGATTCACCCAGACGGAGCGACGCTATCATATTAACGAACAAGAGTGCCTGGCCATTGTGTGGGCAGTGAAGAGGTATCGGCCGTACCTAGAGGACCGCCACTTCACCCTGGTGACGGACAACCGGGCATTGCTATGGCTTGCGAACGCCCGCGACAACGCGAAACTAACGCGTTGGTCACTGTTGCTCCAGCCATTCGCCTTCACGATAGTACACACTCCAGGGAAGGAAAACCAACTGGCGGACATCCTATCCAGGGACCCACTGCCGCAACATGGCAACGTCGACGCCCGGGACGAGGAACAGCTCGTGGCCCCAAGGACACGGGAACACACGGACCCGCCACCTGAAGCTCTAAACGCCCTCGTGTTTACCACCCTTCAGGAAGAAGTCCGTGTCGCCCAACGGAATGACCCCAGTTGTCGCCGTCTCGTGGAGAGATGGCATCGCGTCCAGAGGGACGGTCCACAACAACCAGGGGATCGTATGTACGGCACCATTTACCAGGTCCAGGGGGACCTCATTTACCGGGTCCAACCCGGAGGGTTGCGACTACTCGTGCCCCAAGCACTGCAGGAGCAGATCACGCAGTACCATCACGACTCCATTCTAGCCGGTCACCCCGGAGCTGAGGAAACGGAACGAGCGATCCAGGAAACGTTCCACTGGCCCGAGATGACAAGCTACGTACGGCGGTACGTGCAAACCTGCTTACTTTGTGCCCAGTACAAACGTAAGCCAAATCGGGAGCGAGCTCCTCAGAGGCCAAGACAACCTCGCACCCCGTGGGAGACCGTCGCTTGCGACCTCATGGGCCCTTACCCGGAAACGCCACGAGGACACCGCTTCATCTTTGTCGTTACAGATTTATTTTCACGTTGGGTCGAAGCTTTTCCGCTGGCGACCGGGACGTCCAGGACCGTTTGCAACCTCCTGGAGAAGGAAGTCTTCGGGCGATTTGGTTTCCCAAACACCATCATTACTGACAACGGGTCCCAGTTCACGTCCCACTGCTGGGAAAAATGTTGTCAGTCATGGCAAGCGGACCACTTCGCCACCGCAGTTTACCACCCCCAGGCTAACCCTACGGAGAGGAGGAACCAGGACGTCAAGAAGGGGCTGCGAATCCGCATGGCCAACCGCCGTCCGACCACCTGGGACCTCCACCTTCCGCCAGTCCTCTACAGCCTCAGACGAAGGCGTAACGCGGCAACGGGAAAAACTCCTGGGGAAGCACTCCTGGGATACAACCCCCGGCTCCCAGGTGCCTGGGACTCCGACGTCGAACGCCCCCCCACCCCGGACCTGGGGGACATCCGCGATGAGGCCCGCAACAACCAGCGGGCCTACCTGAATCGACGCCACCCCGAGCAGCCTCCGGCCAGGCCGTACCACGTAGGCGACCTCGTCCTAACCAAGGCAGCACCAGGAAGGCAGCGCTTTGGACCAGCCTGGCTAGGCCCGTACGCGATCGCCGCTGTCATCACCGATACCATCTTCATGGTAGACGTAGCAGGACATCAGGTCCGATACAGCGTCAACCGGATCCGTCCAGCACCGCCAACGCCACCGCAACCCCAGGACGAACCACCTCCCGCGGCTGCGCAGTAAAATGATTACCTGTATATATAATTGTAGAAAATTGTAATCATACTAGTTTAAGACCCGTCGCGCGACCGTTGCCTCAAAGGGGGGGCGACTGTTACCGCCCACCTCCACGAATGACAACGGTCTCGCCCGACGACCCCCGATCCCAACAAAAACGCCTATAAAAGGTGGGGATTTTTGTACATTCGCCAGTTGAGCTCCGACTCTGACAGAGTCACTTCAATAAACAGTAACTATCTTAACCGTAGTTTCTTGTCGATAACCCCAACGTTCAGTTATCGTTCTTTTTAGAACGCTAGCCCCGTTTCGTGGCATAAAGAATTCGGCATACGCAACGTTCAGCTACCGTTCTTGTTAGAACCCTAGCACCTCTTCGAGGTATAAGAGTTCGGCGTGCGCAAACGTTCAGCTATCGTTCTTTTTAGAACACTAGCATCCCTTCGGGGCATAAGAATTCGGCAGGCGCCGAAAGAATTCGACACGCTTCCGTTGCTACGTGCCTTCGTTAAGCCCGTGGGTAACACCAGCAAGGTAATAGTTTGCGGACCGTGAGAGATTTATTTTCCATAAAATATCCTGAAAGACCAATTCCTTGCATCAGAACTCTGCACAATATCGTTAAAAAATTTAATTCACAAGGCTGCATAGTAAATGGTCATACAAAGAAGATTAAAACCAATCATGTGTTGACTGAAGAATTAAAATTAAATATTTTATGCTACGTTGAGCAATATCCGATGGTATCCTTGCGAGAAGTAGCTGAATATTTCGTTGTATCAAAAACGTCAATATTTAAAACACTAAAAGAATTTAAGTACAAATCTTATAAATTTTCCAATCATCAAGAGTTATTTGAGGAGGATAAAACAAAAAGAACAAATTTTTGTGAAACTTTATTTAATTTGTTAAACGAACATGATGAAATTTTAGCGAAGATAGTTTTCACCGATGAAGCAACGTTCACATTAAATGGAGAGGTCAATTCCCAAAATTTCCGGTGTGCATCATAATTTCTTATTTATCCAATTTATTCTGTTAACCTTGTTCAAAATCAAAAATTTACCGCAATATCCAAATTTTAAATCTAGATGAATTAAAAGATCGTATACGAACTGAATGTAACGAACTGAATCCTGACATTCTCAGAAATGCCGTGCGTGCGTTCCAAGATCGGCTAGGATATTGTTTAGAAGTAGAAGGTGGACATTTTGAACACTTGCTATGACGCTATTTGTTTATTTTTTTCTGTTATGTACTTTCTGTTAATAACTTCTCAAATTTTGGGAAGTTATCCCATTTAATAGTTTTATTAAAATTGTTATTATTTTGATATTCAAATGATTTTAGATTCTATTCATAATACTATTCATGATACTTGAACATAACCTTTCACAATGAAAAATAATAACCTTGTGATTTGTGGTGTAATGTTGGTTGCCTATAGTTATCAATATGTTGACGCGTTTTTTTTTAAAGTAAACATAGGAGATATGTATACCTGTAAGATAATCTCCCGGTATAAATCGAACGGGAAGCGTTCGATATCCAAAACTAAACGCTCTGTCCAGAGCAATACGGCAATGGTTAGCGGCATCGTACATAGGTTCACGAGGAAATTGGCAAACGGATAGGGAATTTCGAACGCTCCCTACAGACACAGAATGGTCCTTTTGAAATAATAACCGGGAATCTTGTAAAGCCAGAAATAGACTTATTTGCTTCCAACTGTAATTCTAAATGGGTAAAATATGTTTCTTGGTTGAGAGATCTGGGGTCGGTCGCCGTCAACGCTTTCACAATCCGCTGAGAGCGCTTATATTTTTATGCCTTCCCTCCGTTTTTCCCTTATTTTGCGGTGTCTACAAAAAATCATAAAGGACAAGGCGGAGGGAATTTTAGTGGTACCTTGGGGGCGATCCCAATTTTGGTACCCACTGTTTGAGAAGTTGGCGGTCACCGACCTCGTGTTTTTACATCCGAATAAATTTTTACTGTCATCACCTTTCAGCAACAAACATCCTATGGCGGAGGACCTTACCCTGGTTGCTGCGAGGTTGTCCGCGCAGCCTTCAAGCTAAAATGCGTTCCGGTCTGCGCCGTTGATACACTTCTATCATCAATATGCAGCTCAACTTTAAGACAGTATAACAGTATGTACAGATTATGGTGAAACTTTTACCTCAAATCCGAAAGTTGTCCGTATCAGGGCGACGTGCAACTTGTAATTACGTTCCTTCAGGATATTCTCAACAGGGGAAAAAATTTATATGAGACATGTAACTCCCATCGATCGGAGTTGTCCTTGATTCTTCCAGGGGATATAGGTAACGATCTGCGGTTAAGACGGTTTTTGAGGGGCGTATCAAAGTTACGGCCAGCCGGCCCCAAATACAATTGTACATGGGACCCCGGAAGGGTACTGGACTACTTCGAAAAAGCTGTTACCACCAACTCGCTACCATTCTTGGCGAGGAAATTGGTCACTCTTCTAGTCCTTATAACCGGACATCGACTTCAGACCATTTCATTAATAAGACCAACAAACATTGTCGAGAATTCATCGGGCTTGCAAATATTCATAACCGACCCAATTAAAACTTCAGCAACCAGCAAAATTTATCCATGTCTTTACATTTTGGCGGAAAGCCCAAATTATGTGTCGCCGCTACTCTCAAAGAGTACCTAAACGCTACTAAAAATTTGCGCCAAGCGGATAAGAATTTCTTATTCGTAATCTGCAAAAACCATATAGGGCTGCCACAAAACAAACCTTAAGCCGTTGGGTAAAGGAAACCTTGGAACTGGCCGGAATCGGCACAACAAGTTTAAACCCCATTCAACAAAACATGCCTCAACGTCTGCAGCCTTTAGACAGGGTCTCTCTGTTGATGTTATTCGGAGCACAGCCGGCTGGACGCAACGCTCGGCCACATTTGCCCAATTTTATGATCGCCCACTATCACAAAAAGAGGCTTTCGCAATGACAATTGTAGGGTTTAATTCCGCATGCTAGTTACCGTAATTTCTATTACTTTGGTTATTATTCACTGCTTACAATTGGTATTGTAATGCTTTATAGGATCATACCTTTTATTAAAGCTCAGTCGTCTGGGTATTGTGCTTGTTTCAATCGCAACTAGCATCTCTAAAAAACTACATGTTAAACATGGTGATATCTTCGGACTGGACGCCGAAATATAATCATACGATCAAAAGAACTTACCTGAAGTTCGATCGTGATTTTATGAGGCGTCCAGTCCGAAGATATCACCACCCACCCTCTCCGGCCCGGAGTTGCGATTAAGGGTAATTTCAACAAAATGAGGTCCCAGTGGCCATGAGACAGAGAGGGGCAAGGAGTCTTTAAAATAGTGTGCGTAGCAGTAGTACAGAGACGGACTACATGTTAAACATGGTGATATCTTCGGACTGGACGCCTCATATAATCACGATCGAACTTCAGGTAAGTTCTTTTGATCGTATGATTTTTGGTTGCATCTAAGAAAATTTTAGAAATGGACCACAATTGGCTCGCGTTGTATAGTTGCAACTTCTGTTGGTGGGGAAAATTTCTGGGCATTGATGATGATGAATTGGCGTCGAAAATGAGAACGCTTCAGTTACAGCTTGAAGAATTCCAATTTAAATAATGTTTTTAATTTGAATTGAATTGAATTTTTATTAAAGAAATGCGAAATGTAAAGTTATTAGTTTGGACACTTAATAAATGAGTTTATAAATAAATCCAAATCTTGAGATAAGGATAAGAACTTATCATTCACAAAAACACACCTGATAAGAATGAATCAACATTCGTAAAACTGAAAAATGACCAATTTTTAAATTTGACCAAAAGAATGAACATTCCCAAAATGATAGAAATGATAGTGGCAAAAAAACGCTTTTACAAAAATATTTTTTTCAAAACTTTTTCGACAGTTTAGGATATTGAATTGTAACCTATTCGATAGTTTGAAGAATCTTCCAACTTTGCTCCAAAAATGGTTTAAATATTTTTATCAGAACAAAAGTTAACACGGGGTACAATTATTTTTACCATGCAATTCCCTGTGGCAAAAGTTAAAAAAACGCACTGAATATTTTAGTTGGGTACCGATTGTATCGGTTGTTCTGAAACTGGGCTTTGATGATGATGAATTGGCGTCGAAAATAAGAACGCTTAAATTACAGCTTGAAGAATTGCAATTTAAGTAATGTTTTTAATTTGAATTAAATTGAATTATGAACTTATTTATTTGCAAAAGGAGTGTACAGATAAATCAAATGCTTTAAATAAAGATAAAAACTTATCATTCACTGAAACACATCTGGTTTGGAGCATTTCAACGAAACATGTAAGTAAAAATTGCAATAAATGTTCACAGATTAAATTAATTTAGAACTAAATAATTCTTATTGGTTTTCAAATAAGGAAATTTTATTGTAATTTGATGCAAAGGTTTTGTAGGCGAAAATAAATATAAAATGAATGTACTTTGCTCAATCTAATCAATCTGATAAATGTAAGAATTGGATTTTAGTTTTTAAAATGTTTTCCTGTTCGCAGTTGATTTATTTAATAAAAGTTGATTCTCAGAATGTCGTCAAGTACGGAAAAGGAAGAAGTGATCGAGTTAAAAGGAATGCAAACTTTAAAATCTGAAAATCTGAAGTTAAAAACGAATTGGCAAGTTGTAAAGATGCAAGAACTGAACTAAACAAAATGATGACAGAAAAAGAGAAAGGAATTAATAAATTACAAAAAGAAGCAGCTGCTAAACTAGAGACACACACAATGGAATACCAAACTTTAAAATTTGGAAATCTGAAGTTAAAAAACAAATTGGTACGTTGTGAGAATGATGAAAGACTTGAAGTTAACAAAATGATGAGAGTGAAAGAGGAAGCAGTTCAGAAATTTCGAAAATTACAAGAAGAAGGCGCCGCTGAATTGGATACACACAAGAAAGGAATGCAATCTTTAAAATCTGAAAATCTGAAGTTAACAACCAAATTGGCAAGTTGTAAAGATGTAAGAACTGAACTAATGACAGAGAAAGCGACAGCAATTCAGAAATTAGAAAACGATATTAAAGTGGAAAAAGCAAGAACCGCATCAGTTGAGCAACGGTTGCAACAGCTACGGCCGAAAAGAATTACCTGAAATCTATCAAAGCAAAACTTGAAGAAAAAGTCAAAAAAACCGAACAACGCATAAAGCTGCTACAGACTGAAAATTTCGATTTACAGAAACAAATGGAAGAATTAGATCCAAACAAAAAAGAAATACAAATTTTAAAAAATAATCATAGTTTAAAAAAATTGAATGAAGTGGATCTGGAAACGCTACCTCAACCTCTTTCGACATACATAACAGAGAGATTAATTATGTGGCACCTGGCACCTTCGACAACCTCTCTTCACTCACTCAATTGGATTTTATTGGCAGCGGTCTGACCTTCCTCGAAAAAGGGGTTTTCAACAACTTGACCAATCTGATTCATTTGAAACTATCTGAAAACTATCTTACTTGTTTGGAGGGAAACGTCTTCGCGGGTTTGAAGAAATTGAAGTATATTTCTTTGTACAACAACAAGTTTACCAAGTTACCTCCCCAATTGTTTAGAGGGGTGGAGAGTTTGGAGCAAATCAGTTTGGGTTCTAATAAAATTTCCGTCCTTGATGAAGACTTGTTGGTGGGGTTGAATCGACTCACTCAATTTGGTGCTAATAATAATAACCTCGCAAGCATTCCCGAAAAGTTGTTTGGGAATTGTGTTCAGTTGGAAAAAGTCTGGCTTTTCAATAATAAAATCGTACGGTTGAATAAAACTATTTTTGATAGTTTGCACAATTTGAAGTTGCTGCATCTGTATAATAACCCGCTGAACGAGATGGATAAGAACGCATTCAAGATGTTAAAAATCGAGGATTTGCAATGTAACTTGGCGTAATTGCTTTATTATTATTCTTTATGCAATAATCTGGTTTTATATTTAAATTTGTATTGTTTCGATGTTAAATAAAGGTTCAGAAAATTATTAAATAAATGTTTTAAATGCAACTGTTTACATTTTTTATTGAATTTGGAACGAGTTGATACTCGTTATATATCGTGAGTTTTTTAAAATTGTTGTCATAGGGAATTGCATGCTAAAAATTGTACCACGTGTTGACCTTTCTTCTGATGAAAATCTTTAAACCATTTTTGGAACAAATTTGGAAGATTCTTTAAACTATCGAATAGATTACAATTCAATATCCTAAACTGTCGTTAAAGTTTTGAAAAAAATCTTTATATGAAAGTGTTTTCTTGCCCCACTATCAAAGTTCTAAAATAATTCAATCAGATTGTCAGCACTTTAGAAACATTCAAATCTCAAAATTCATAGATTCGGTTTATACGCGAAAAAATTAGAATCTTTTAAAAAAACATTTTTATGGATTTGGGTTATACGCAAAAAATAATAGAATCTTTTGTTTGAAAAAATATTGTTTTATGGAAAAATGCGCTTTTTTGTATTTAGTCGCATTAAGTGTTAAATTACATATATTTTGACTAAATTAAGAAACGAGCTGAAACTTAAAACGTGATTTTTCGTGATAAAAAGTCTTTGCGCCAAAAATGTAAAATAACATGACAAAATTTCTTTTCAAATTAAAAAAATTTGGAATTTAGATTGTACTAGTTTAGTTAATTTTTTAACACAAAAATAAACAACCTAACTGCACTTAGATTTGAAATAATTAAAATTCAAAATTACACGTGGAAATTGTAACAAAAACTTGTTCTAATTTTTAAATTTGCTATTATTACAGCATTGAATGGTTGAGTCAGTGTGGACGATTAGAGTTCGATAAAAACTGTGATTATTTTCATAAAAAATTAAAAGTATGTGCCAAACACTTGAAGCAACAATGGTTTTAAATAATCACAGGCGTAGATTACTTCTCCAATGCCAAACGGACACTTTATCTCCCCGAAATGTAAGTTAAAAATTGATTGTGATTTTATAATGTTGAAATGATGTTACTCTTTTTAATTTCAGTATTCCTCAACACGAATTGGTACAAAAGAACAACCAGTCTCAGTGCCGGCTGGTTGAGATTGTAAAGACACAGATGGATCTCAAAAATACACCAAAAAGGAATAGAAGGTACACTGAACAATAGAAACAATTTGCGCTTAAAAAACGATCATTTCGCCAAGTATCAACTTGTTCAGAAAACTACTGGAAAAATTAATTTTCATGTAGGTTTTAGTGATTCTTATTTGCAGCGTTCAAATTAAAATTAAATAGTTTGCCCGAAAAAGATAGAGACTGCACAATTTGTATCGACGAAATTAAAATGTTCTTTATTTTATAATCTCAGTAAAGATGAAATTATTGGCTTTCATAACAAAGGTGACGGAAACCCCAATAATTGTAGATAGAGGAATATTTAATAATTTTAAGCAACCCCTATGTGATTCTTTTACAAACATCACTTGCAAAGGTGAGAATTTAAAGTCAGTAGTTCTAAAGTGCGTACAAAAATTACAATTAGAGTCTGTTGTGCCAATGTAAGAACAGTTGTGTTGTGGGACCTCTGGAAAAGCGACAATTCTTCGTACAAATCTTTATTTTACGTAAATAACACTCATTAAATAAAAGTGACTAAAACTATAACTTAATAATACGTTATATGGTTATAGAGTGACTAATAGAGACTGACAACAGACTGTTATCAACCATCAAACTGAACTGTAATTAATTTGAATCCCTTTTGCAGGTAAAATTGATCTGTAAACAGGAAAAACAAGTGCATATAAACCACTAATAAACACAATAACAAATAAACAAAATGTTCTGCATGTTTATGTTTATGTAGTAACTTATAGGTTAAGTTCACTTTAAGTCGCCAGAATTGACGACTTTAAGTTAAGCATTTCTTATCGAGCTATGCTTAGGTATATGTACGGTGAGACACATAAAGACGTTCTTAGGGATTAAAGCAAGTCTTATATTTTAAGTAGCGTCGGTGAGATTGGCCATTAGTACCGAATTTCTGTCAGAGATGGAGCCACGCTCGGTTGTAAAATCTCTTTTTAAAACTGTTTTTATAAATTCAACTTATTTCAAAGAAATAGTTTTTGCACAATCAAATAAATTCATCAATTTTGTCAGCTTGAATTTCATGTTCGCAAAATTATCGTGAATTTCCTCAGTCATAAAATTAATGAATAAATCGTCGGAGTAGGCTTGTTCTCATTTACCGGCGAATTTTTAGGGAATTCTGGTTACATTTCGGTTTAATCTATGGTTTAATAATTAGTACCAACTTTCGATAACTGACGCTTGTGACAGCCAAGAAAGCTTGCAAGGTAAAATGTAAAAGATAATAACAAATTAAATTCAAAGAAACATCTAGTTTTTAGTTACTTAACCATCATTGCATGTGGGTTGTTATTTCTGTTCGCAAAAGTAGTGTAAACAATAATTTATAACCAAATGTTGGATTGTTTTTTTTCTATAAGTCGTGTAGTACCGAATTTCTGTCAAAGATGTAGCAACACTCGGTTGTTAATTCTTTTTTTTCAAAGTTACTGTCAACGGTTAATTAACAGTGTCAATCTTGTGGAAATCTTGTAATTGAATTAAATAGAAATAGAAAAAGGAAAAACTTTTCGACTGCGCTTCATTTAATCGTTATAAAAGACTTCCAGATATACAAACATAACCTCAAAATCCAAGGGTGCGAAAATAATATTTTTATTATAATTGTGACTAAATTTCTATACAAAAGGAATAACAAACATTATGACTAAAGACACCACAAACTGGAGGTTTTGCACTTTTGGCGCTGCAATTGAAAATATCCCAACATAATATTTTCAGAGATTGTTGAGATTTTGTTTTCTTTGCGACAAACTTCAAGTTTGAAGAATTATAATTGAAATAATGTTTTTAATTTGAATTAAATTAAACTGTGAACTTATTAGTTTGCACACTTAATAAATGAGTTTATAGAAAAATTCAAATCTTGAGATAAAGATAAAACTTATTATTCACTGAAATGCACCTCATTTATAGCAGTTCAATGTAACAAGTAAGTAAAAATTGCAATAAATGTTCACAGATTAAATTAATTCAGAACTAAACAATTCTTATTCATTTTCAAATGGGGAAATTTTGTTATAATTTGATGCAAAAGTTTTGTAGGCGAAAATAAACATAAAATTAATGTACTTTGCTCAATCTAATCGAACTGATAAATGCAAGAATTGTATTTTGGTTTTTAAAATGTTTTCCTGTTCGCAGTTGATTTATTTAATAAAAGTCAATTTTCAGAATGGCGTCAAGTTTGAATAACGATGAAGTGTTCGAGTTAGATGAAGGTTTAGACACAAATTGTCCCGTCAACACAGAACCACGAAAAGCAGGTAGCTCAGGTCAAAGTCACGAATTATTGATGACAAAAATGGCCAAATTGATGAAACATTTTGAAATTGAAATGAAAAATCTACAAAAAGAAGCATCCGCTGAGTTCGACACACACAAAAGAGAAATCCAAACTTTAAAATCTGAAAATCAGAAGTTAAGAAACGAACTGGAAAGTTGTAAGAAGGAAACTGAACAACGCATAAAACTACTTCAGTCTGAAAATTCCAATTTACAGCAACAAATAGCAGAAAAACAAACTCAATATGAAGAATTAAGAAGAGAAAAATTAGAAAACGAACGACTTGCTGAATTAGATCAAAACAAAAAGGAAATAGAAAGTTTAAAAAATCTTCTTGAGAATAATAATAGTCTAAGAATATTGAATCAAGTGGACTTGCAATCGAACCTTCATAGCAATTTGTCCTTCCTCTTCATACAAGACAGAAAGATTAATTACGTGGCTCCTGGCACCTTCGACAACCTCTCTTCACTCACAGAATTGAATATTTATGGTTGCGGTCTGACCTTCCTCGAAAAAGGGGTTTTCAACAACTTGACCAATCTTATTACTTTGTGGCTGGATAATAACTATCTTAGTTGTTTGGAGGGAAACGTCTTCGCAGATTTGAAGAAATTGAAAGATATTTCTTTGTCAAACAACAACATCACCAAGTTTCCTCCCCAATGGCTTATAGGGTTGGAGAGTTTGGATTGTATCGATTTGAGTGGTAATAAAATTTCCGTGTTTGATGAAGACTTGTTGCTGGGGTTGAATCGGCTCACTTATTTTGATGCTGGGAATAATAACCTCACAAACATCCCTGAAAAGTTCTTCGGGGATTGTGTTAAGTTGGAATATGTCTGGCTTAACGACAATAAAATTGTACGGTTGAAAAAAACTATTTTTGATAGTTTGCACAATTTGAAGAGGCTGCATCTGCAGAATAACCCGCTGAACGAGATGGATAAGAACGAATTGAGAATGTTAAAAATCAAGGATTTTAAAATATAACTTGGCGTAATTGCTTAATTATTTTTCTTGTTTTATAACGAACTTTATTCCAACTCCGGACATTTTTCCCTATATAACAATGTAAATGGTTGCGCCAAAAACGATAAAAGAATCAGAATTTCAATACGGTTTTTAGTTATTTTTTTAAAAATTTAACAACATAGATTACAGTTCTTTGTAAATTCTCTAATTTTCATTACAGTGACTGTATTTAGACAGCTGCGACAAAGATGATGTTGCTGTTTTGATTGGTCGAGAAAGGCACGTGTGGTTTCGGCGGCCATGTTTTTTTTAACCTTTTGACAGCGTTCAATGTTTACATTGTGCTTTTAGAGCAATATTGTCGTTATTTGTCGTTTCCAAGTAAATAATTTCGATTTATGAAGAGTGCAGTGCGAAGCAACAAAATTCCAAACTCTTAAAGGGGCCAATTTCTTACCGATTGTGTGCGATCTGCTCAATTATATCTCTCTGCGTTTAACGACTCATATGTAAGTAGAGACTATAATTTTAATATTTTTCCCCATTTCTAGAAGAGTAAACTTCTTAAATATTTTCGTTTTCATCTTCAAAATCTTAATTAAACATTTATGTCATTTTTTTTTTAAATCAAGCAACATTTTCCCATGCTAATACATTGGTGTAATTAAACAAACGATTTGTAGTAATATTTAGAAGCCAACTTACAATTTTTACAAGCAGAAATTATACTTTAAATTATTTTGAACTAAAATTGCTTAATTTAACGAGTTAGATAATATCGACGGATTTACACCAAAACAACAAAAACGCCAAAAATTCGAATTTGAGATATTGGTTTCAATTGAAAGAGAATTTTAAAGCGCGCTGGCATAAGTATAAGCGATAAAAAATGTAGTAAATAGTTATTTAGTTTTTAAGTTTGCGTAAACACAGCGTAATTTCGTAATAAATATAATTTTTAGTTGGGTAACCGCATCACTGCATGTGGGGCATTAATTTTGGCAACTCTGTGACAACCTAACGTTGCTGTAAACACTAAATTAACAGCGTCAATCTTGTGGAAATCATTGAATTAAGTGGAAATAGAAAAAGGAAAAACTTTTCGACTGTGCTTCGTTTAATCGTGTGTCATAAAAGACTTCCAAATCTGCAAACACAAGCTCAAAAGCCAAGGGTGTGAGAATAAAATTTTTGTTATAATTATGAATGAATTTCTGAAGAAAAGGAACAACAAACGTCGTTTTCCTTGCGAGAATTTTCAAATTCGCATTATTTAAATAAAACTGCTTAAGGGGATTTGCGCAGAGAGCAAAGAAGCATTAATTGAACGGTTCTTTGCTGAACAAATTGTGGCTAAAATAACAAATAAATTTTTCTAAAAAAAATATATTATGATAAAACTAGTTTAGTTTGAGCTCAGATTTCATTCAGAATGTTCGGCATGCCCTTGGGTCTTTCTTAAAAAAATCAGAAAATCGCGACATTATTAAATAATTTTGCTCTACTTTATGACGCTATTCTGACTTTATTTTTTTTAATTTAAAGACGGGAGTTGATAGGTGAGTTTCTTCAACATGCCCATAATACGTTGCTAAAATTTGAAATTTTTTGGTTCGCTATAACTGCCGTAATTTCTTAACAAAGTTTTCTTGTAAAAGCGAATCTAACCGAGAAATCAGTGTGATATGTAACTGTATCCTTGTATACATGACTCTGTCTTGCAAATCGACCGTGTTGTTATCGAATATTTATTTTTTCCTTATCGTTTTCAAAGAATTTGAATGTTCAACAAAAGTGTTGCACTGGTCCAAATTTGTGCATTGTTCAGTCATAGCCAGAAGAGTCTGCTTTTAATATTAAAGTTTCACATTTTTAAGACCAATAAATTTGTTTTGAAATTTGAAAAAATATTTATTTAAGACGTGGTTGTGTTTTACGTTTATAGGCAAGATGTATTTTGTCTAGTATTTGTTGACCTACGACCCTACGGGGTTGGAGAACATAAGTGTTCATATCGTTCAAAGTGAAAGTCTAACTGAATTGTAGTGATTTACTTATTGTGCATTGAGTGTTAGAAAAATGGGAAATAAACGAAGAATGAGCTTATCTCATCATAGGAAAAGTAAGAGATTAGTGGCGAAGAGGAGGTAAGACACAATAAATACATATTAAACAACAAATATTTTAAAATTCCTCTGTACTTGAATATACCTAATATGTACAACAATATGTACAAGATTATCTTTAAAACATAATCTCCAAAGACTGAGGGTAGCTGTTGACTGTGCCATCAAGTATAGAAGACAACAAGATGCTACTTTTCAACAGAAGGTTATTAATCTTAGGATGGATATTGAAAACAGCATATCACATGTATTCGGAGATCATAGTCGATGTGATAAATATTTTTGTAAAGGAACCAAAGGCGCTGAAGTAAATTTGATTCCAGACCTAAAACAGTGCGGTTTCTACAATGATATTATGTCCCACGCTAATCGATTAATATATAACAGTAGAAGTTTGATAAAGAATATGACAAATAATAATGCTGAATGTTATAACAGCATTATTGCAAAATTTATTGGGGGAAAAAGAATTGATTTCTCCAAAAGAGGGGGATATACATTGCGATGCCATGCTGCTGGCATTTCTTTCAATCAAGGAGCTGAATACCACTCTACTTTACATAGAGCTCTAACTGGCAAAAGTCCCGGACAACACACTAAAAAGTTTATAAAACTGAGAAAAGAAACTGCCGCTCGTCTTCAATGTAGACGAAAACTATTTGGTAAAAAACGAGCAGAAAGTCGAAACAAAAGAAACGTATACTCTCAAGGACCAGACGAAGATTATGGAGATGTACAAGATATTACCGATGAAGAGTTGGCTAGACAGAGAAATGATTTTCTTGAAGGTTTACAGAAAACCAAAAGCCAAATCAAGGAATTAATGGAAAATACCAAAGACCAGAGAGAATCAGTTTTATGGACTCAAGAACGGCGCAAAAGAATCACGGCTTCAGTTTTTGGAAAAATTTGCAAGCTTAGGTCTACAACTGATCCAGTTAAAACGGCACGGAGAATGCTCAAAACTTTTTCATCACCCAGCACTGCCTATGGGATTCAACATGAACCGACGGCAATCAGAGAGTTTTCCGAATCCATTCAACAAGTGATAGAGCCTTGTGGATTATTTGTGGATGAAAATGACTGCTACCTTGGTGCAACACCAGATGGTCTTGTAGGTGAAAACGAATTAGTCGAAATAAAGTGTCCGTACAGCTGTAGAAATTTAACGCCATTACAAGCAATCGAATCAAAAAAATTGGTTTATATGGAATTAAAATCGGGACAGTTCCGATTGAAAAGGACGCACAATTATTATTTTCAAGTGCAGGGTCAATTACATGTGACTGGTAAAGACTTTGGATATTTTGTGGTATGGATGCCAAGAGGTTTCATTTATGAAAAAATTTCGCGCGATGATAATTTTTTCATCGAGAAGATGAAAGAAAAATTAAGAACTTTTTATTTTTCCTATTATTTAACGGAAATTTTAAAATTAGAATAAGTATTTACCAATGATGTTTTATTTTCATGTTTATTCTTTAATTTGTGTAACGCAACAATACGATATAACTGAAACTGTTTAGTTTTGACCAAAATCTAAGTTAATTTTTAAATTTAATTTCACATCTTTCAACTTAACATTTTTGTTGTCACAATAATGACATTACACCTATCCACCGATTTACACGATACTTTTTTTACACGATTTCGCTTTTATGCGGTTTTCAAAATAACGAATTCAAAATGAAATGGTAAAAATGAATATTTTAGATGAGTAAATATTTCTACAATCATTTTTTTACTTCCTTCAGTTGGTTATACTGGTGGTTCCCTGTTTTGTACGCACTATAAAACTTCCTACATATTCACGTAAATTACTGCAGTAAATTTGTGTTATTAGAAATGTGTACATCATTGTGTTTTTACTAAACAGAATTTTTTAAAGTTCATATTTACTGGTTAGAGATAAACAATTATTTTTTATAGAATTTTTACAATTTCATTAGAATTTTTGGATTTTATCATGCCAAAACAATTTGAAAAAAGGTAGTGAATTAAAAAGTTATTTCTTTAGAAACGTAAATTAACAATTTACATCGTCTACGTAATGGAAAATGAGTAACTTTTTTATTTTTTAATTTTTTAGTGTATTGTTAAAAAGTTTAATTTTTTTTACTGTTAATTTTCGCAATAAAATTTTAAACCATAGCAGTTTTTAATAGAGCATGAAGAGACCTTTCAAATGAGGTATCACAAGCCCCTACTTCCTATTTAATAATTTGGGGATTGAAACTGTCACTCGAAGGGGGTTGAGGTTAGGGTTGAAATTTTTACTTTGCAGGATATCATGTCATAAACGGGATTTTTTTATAAATATGCACAATAATTGAGATACTGAATTTATTCCATTTGAGTTCGTTCGCACTGTATATTTGTTATTTTATGAATGAACTGTTAGTTTAATTTTTCAAAATATCTTATTAAAAAAAATTACGTTAAATAAATGACTGAATTATGCACATTTTAAGTTGTTTTCGATTTACACGGTTTTGCCTATAAAAATCTAAAATTCCGTTTTACACGGTTTTCTGAGGAACCAATCTTCCGTGTAAATCGGGGGATAGGTGTATTGTTTTTTTTTTTTTTTTGAAATAGCAACTTTTATTTTTTTGCCATGATTTTGAAAGGTTAGGTCAAAAGTGAGACTATAAAAATTGTAATCCCTTGCAATAATTATGCTGATAATCATTTTCTATTGATATTATTCACCACAGTATTTTACATATTTATTTATTTTACCTTTGATCCCTGCAACAAGATTGTTAATTATTTCTAATCTTTTGATGGATAAATAGACAATTTGTAGAAATTAAGAATTGTCGAAATAATTGTTTTTATTAAAATATTTTATGAAGGAATTAATATGTTTTGATTAAGTAAATAAATTATTGTATCGACTCTGTGTTCGTTTATATTATTGCAGTTGCTAATCAGTAAACATAAACCATAAAACTCGGCTGTAGATAGTTATAGTCGGCCACTACAAATGTAGTACCCATTGTAGCTAAATCAATATGAGTAACAAATCGGTTACCTATTCAACTTTATTTCGCATAAAAATTACCATACGCGGAGTAAAATATAGACAAATTAAAACAAAAATTAAAAATCGGGCCAGCTCCAAAATGTAAGAATCCCCTTAAGTTACAGCTTGAAGAATTCCAATTTAAGTAATGTTTTTAATTTGAATTGAATTGAATTGTTGTTGAAGAAATGCGAAATGTAAAGTTATTAGTTTGGACACTTAATAAATGAGTTTATTATTAAATTATTATCAAATTCTTTAGATAATGATAAAAACATTATTTATTTATTTATTTTATTTACAACAGTCCAACGTAACAAGCAAGTAAAAATTGCAATAAATGTTCACAGATTAAATTAATTTAGAATTTGATGCAACGGTTTTGTAGGCGAAAATAAACATAAAATTAATGTACTTTTCTCAATCTAATCAATCTGATAAATAAATAAGAATTGTATTTTAGTTTTTAAAATGTTTTCCTGTTCGCAGCTGATTTATTTAATAAAAATAAATTTTCAGAATGGCATCAAGTACGAATAACGAACAAGTGATGGAGTTAGATGAAGAATTAGACACAAATTCTCCCATCAACACAGAACCACAAAAACCAATTAGCTCAGGTCAAATTCACGAATTAATGATGACAAAAATGGACAACTTGATAAAACATTTTGAAATTGAAATGAAAAATCTACAAATAGAAGCAGCCACTGAGTTTGACACACACAAAAAAGAAATACAAAGTTTAAAAAACCTTCTGGAGAATAATCGTAGTCTAAGAAAATTGAACGAAGTGGACGTGCAATCGAACCTAACTGACAGTTCGACCTGCCTCAGTATAGAAAACAGAACGATTAATTACGTGGCACCTGGCACCTTCGACAACCTCTTTTCACTCAAAAAATTGAATTTGGGTGGCAGCGGTCTGACTTTTCTCGAAAACGGGGTTTTCAACAACTTGACCAATCTGATTATTTTGGGGCTGAATCATAATTATCTTACCTGTTTGGAAGGAAACGTCTTTGCTGGTTTGAAGAAATTAAAGAAGATTTATTTGTACAACAACAACTTCACCAAGTTTCCTCCCCAATTGTTTAGAGGGTTGGAGAGTTTGGAGGAAATGTATTTGGGTTGTAATAAAATTTCCGTGCTTGATGAAGACTTGTTGGTGGGGTTAAATCAGCTCACTTGTTTTAGTGCGGCGATTAATAACCTCACAAGCATCCCTGAAATGTTGTTTGGAAATTGTGTCAAGTTGACAGAAGTCTATCTTAACGATAATAAAATCGTACGGTTGAAAAAAACTATTTTTGATGGTTTGGACTATTTGAACTACCTGTATCTGGAGAATAACCCGCTGGACGAGATGGATAAGAAGGCATTTAAGATGTTAAAAATCGATGAATTGAGAATATAACTTGGCGTAATTGCTTAATTTTCTTTCTTTATATATCTCGTTTTATATTTAAATTTGTATTGTTTGGAGGTTAAATAACGGGTCACAAAATGATTAAATAGATCTTTTAAATCCATCTGTTTACATTTTTTTATTGAATTTGGAGCGAAGGAAAAAGTTTTGGAAAAAAATATTTTTACAAAAGCGTTTTCTTGCCCCATTATCAAAGTTTTGAAATAATTCAATCGGATTGTCAGAACTTTAGAAACATCCAAAATTCATGGATTCATATGTAACTTGAATAGCATGTTATTTATTGAGGCAGGATACGGTACCTGTGGTAAAATGACGTTAGTTGGTTGCAGCAAAGGGAAAAAAGCAATTTAAATCTAAAATAAGAAATTTCACGATGATCCAGGTCAATTTAAATCATTTCTACAAATGGACAAAAGATGTTTCGAAATTTTGATAAATTTAATTGAAGGACGAATTACTACGAAAGATAGTTTCCCTGCACTTGACAAATTAATAATCACGTTGAGATTTTTAGCAACAGGAGAATCTTATCGAAGTCTAATGTCGGTTAAGAATTGACACCTCATAACTAGTTACTAGTTAATTCAGAAAAACATGCCGGTTATTGTCATTTTTGGCGACTTCAAGTATTTCCTAAAAATTTTCAGAGTTCATTATATAGTGTCAATTCGTAAAACATTTGTGTACTAAACCATATAGTGACAATACCTTCTTTTTATCTTTTCTGTAAAATTTGGTAAATATAGTCATAAAATTCATGAATAAATTGTCAAGTTTTTAGGGTATTCTGGTTACATTTCAGGTTAACAATTAGTACCAACTTTCGATAAGTGACGCTTGTGACAGCAACGACACAGCTTGAAAGGTAAAATGTAAAAGTTAATAACAAATAAAATTCAAAGAAAAATATCGTTTTTAGTTAGGTAACCATCTCTGCATGTGTGGTGTTATTTCTGTTCGCAAAAGTAGTGTAAACAATAATTTATTAACCAAATGTTGGATTGTTTTTTCCTATAAGTCGTGTAGTACCGAATTTCTGTCAGAGATGTAGCAACACTCGGTTGTTACTTCTTTTTTCAACATTACTAGCCGTGTTCTTTTTACACACAATCTCAGTGATCCTGGCTCATTTTGAGCCGGCTCACTTCGTGACGCGTTCTTTTTACAAATCAGCTGTTTAACTGAAGTGAGATTTTTTGCACCCCCCTTACCCCAACTGAACTACCTCGCGAACAGACTCATTTTTCTCAGTTTGGCTCAGTTCGTAATTTAAGGTTAAAAGAGTTCTGTCAAATTTGAAAATTCGCCGGTTCTTGTAATATAAACGGACACATTTTTAAATATCTTAAAATTCGTTTAGAAAAGGAATAAATTGTACTTGTAATGATATTTTTGTAGTGATATAGTAATAAAATATTTGATTGATTAACTACTCTATCTTTTTTTACCTTTATCTAGTTTCCGTATATTATCAATTTGATTGTGGTTTATTTTGCGAAGTTTTCTGATTTAGTGAGGGACATTATTTTCGAAATTTTAAACAAGATGTTCCTAATCGTTTGTAAAACGATGTTTACACAATTTGTCTATGAAAATACAGATTTGCGCTACAAATACAGCATATTTACCCCGCAATAAATTTCTATAAATTTCGTTAACCGTTTTGTGGGGACGTGCAGTTTAGATTCAATGAAAGGATGATTTCTATGTACACTCGTTGTTTCTCGTTAACGGGAGTAATGGTCGCGGTCTTTACTAGGCGAGCGCCAGTTGGGAAAGAGAGTCAGTCCCTTTTCCGCCGGTCGGATGTTCGCCGTCCAACCCCCACTCCGTCGGGGTTGGGCGCGAATCTTGTTTGAATTTGAGCGCGTGCGCTGCCGCCACATTACCCCCCTTGCAGTGAAAAGGCCGAACGAGAAAAATTTATTTACAATTTACATTTTTACAAAAATGGTTGCGTGTGTATTATATTATGTACAAGTTATTTGAACCGAACCGGTAATTTAATTTGTCGCCCTCTGCGTGTCTGTGGTGTGTTGTTGACACTTGCGTTTGGAGCTGCGGAGTCGTCAATGTTTGAGAATTCGATGTTGTCGGCGTTCGACGTAGTGGGCGCTTCGTTCGATGGCGAATTTGATTTAACCTCTACATGCCCTGGTTTTAACCTGTCAATCGAGATTACTTGCGATTTTCCCTTGATGAGCAGCTTGAAAAATTTGTCACCAGTAGAGAGAACTTGAAATGGTCCATCGTAAGGCGGCTGAAGAGGTTTTCGAACAGAATCTACTCGGACAAAAACATATTTCGAGTTTTGAAGATCTTTTGGAATGTAAACCTGCTGTTCGCCATGGTTTGAAGTTTTGTTGTACGTGATGTTTTGCATTCGGTGTTTTAGGGCAGCACCAAAATCACTTGTTGGTTGAAAGGTTCCGGGTTGATTTGTTTCAACGAGATCTGCTGGGAGTCGTAGTGTACAGCCATATACCAACTCTGCCGAAGATGCGTCAATATCTTCTTTAATGTCAGAGCGAATACCCAGTAAGATAAGTGGGAGTGCTTGAGTCCATTGAGCATCGTGGCACTTCAGAGAATCCTTGAGCCGACGATGGAAGCGTTCTATCAAACCATTACTGCGTGGGTGATGCGCTGTAGTGCGAATTCTCTGCGCCCCAGTTAGTTCTTGTAGGGTTCTAAACAAACCAGACTCAAATTGAGTTCCACGGTCTGTAGTGATGTTCGTTGGAACTCCAAATCGGCATATCCAGTTTTCCAGGATGGCTCTCGCGCAGGTCTCGGCTGTGATGTTTGGAATTGGCACGGCTTCGGGCCATCTTGTAAAACGATCGATGATCGTAAGTAGATAGTGTTGGCCTTCTGATAACGGTAAGGGGCCAACCAGGTCGACGTGGATATGTGAAAATCGAGCGTCAGGATTGGCGAATGTTCCAACTGGAGCTTTAGTATGTCTTTGGATTTTTGCTCGCTGACACTTAATGCAACTTTTGATCCACTGTCCGGCTTCTTTCTTCATGTTGGGCCAGAAATATCTGCGACAGATTAGCTTTATTGAGGCTTTAATACCTGGGTGAGCGACGTTGTGAATTGTGTCCACAGCGTTCCTTCGAAATATTTTTGGAATGTACAGCCGATTTCCTTGAGTAGTTTCATACCATAACTTGCTGTCGAACAGTCCTGCTGGTAATTGTGTGAAGGTGAATTTGTCGGCTTGCTGTAATGTTTGCAACTCCTGGTCATTCTCCTGGGCTTGTGCTAAGGATTCTGTTGTGAACTCTACCTTGGTGATTGCTTCTATTCGAGACAAAGTGTCTGCTGGGCCATTTTCTTCACCACTTACATGTAAGATATTGGTGGAAAATTGACTGATCAAGTCGAGATGTCTGGCCTGTCGTGGAGTGCATTTATCTGGTTTTTGGCGAAAAGCAAAGGTGAGTGGCTTGTGATCTGTGTAGATAGTAAAATCTTGTCCTTCCAGGTAGTGCTGAAAGTGAATCACTGCACGATAAATTGCCAAAAGTTCACGGTCATATGCAGAGTATCTCTGTTCTGCGGCACTTAGCTTTTGCGAATAAAAACCAATGGGCCTTTGACCGCCATCTTCAAGTTGCTGGAGCACTGCACCTATCGCCTGGTCCGACGCATCCGTGTATAGTGAAAGTTTGCTGTTGGCACTGGGATACGATAAAATGGCAGCGTTGGCGAGGTCAGTCTTGCACTTGGCAAAAGCTTGAAAAGCTTCTTCGGTTGCTACAATGGGTTGATTCTTTCGCGTGCATCCTTTCAGAAGCGCTGTTAAAGGAGCTTGAGTACCGGCTGCATTTGGCAACCATCTTCTATAATAATTTAACATCCCCAAAACTCGTTGTAGTTCCTTCGAAGTTTTAGGAAATGTCATCTTGTCGACTGCTTCAACTTTTGTCCTCAGCGGAATTATTCCCTGGGCAGTGATCTGTACGCCCAAAAAGTTTAGTTCTGATGCTCCAAAGACGCACTTCTTAGGATTGATGACGATTCCTTGTTCATTTAGTCGACTCAGCACAATGTCCACGTGTTGTAGATGCTCTGAGTGGGACGAAGAAGCGATGAGGATGTCATCAACATAGGCATAGACAAAATCCAATCCTCGGAGAACTTGGTCAATGAATCTTTGGAAGGTTTGAGTGGCATTCCGGAGACCGAAAGGCATACGGTTGAATTCAAACAATCCAAAGGGTGTCGCAAGAGCTGTCTTGGCACGGTCATCCACATGTACAGGAATCTGGTGGTAAGCCTTAACTAGATCGATTGTCGTGAAAATCGTCTTACCTTTCAAATTCTGAGTGAAGTCCTGTATGTGGGGAATCGGATATCGATCCGGTTTGGTAACTGCATTCAGTGCTCGATAGTCACCACATGGCCTCCAAGTGTGGTCGGATTTCTCTACCATATGGAGTGGGCTTGACCACTCTGAAGACGATGGCCGAATTGTGTCTATATCCAGCATCTGTTGGAACTCGTTTTTTGCTGTTTGCAGAGCTTGTTGAGCCAAACGACGAGGTCTGCAATGAACTGGAGGGCCCTGTGTCTGAATATGATGGACCACGCTATGCTTGGGCACCTGCGTAAAGGCTGTTGGTGTCAAAATGCCGGGGTATTTACGGAGTAAACACTGATAGGCTATTTCTGCATTTTGAATGACTGTCCGAACACCTAGACTACTAGAAAGTTTTGAACGGCACTGCACACTAAGGGAAGTTAAAGGATCTGTCACTAGTTTGTTTTTAACGTCCACCTGTAGTTCATAGTAGTGTAGAAAATCGGCACCGATAATAGCGTCCGTAACGTTTCCAACAATAAAAGTCCACTTAAAGGCTCTGCGAAGGCCAATGTTTAATGTCAATGTCTTCTGGCCAAACGTTTTGACCGTAGAACCATTAGCACTTTGTAAGTCCACATTGGTTAACACATGTCCTGTAGTCACACTTTTAAATTTCACAGGCAAAATGCTTACGTCACTCCCGGTGTCAATGAGCATGTGTATTTTGCTGTTCTTGTCCACCAGAAAGAGGCGATGCGACGATGGGGGTCCTACAGAGGCTGCCCTTACTTCTGCGACCCTGGCCCGTTTTTTGTGAAATTGCAGTCTCCAATGCACTTCTGAGCCTCCTGACCGAAACGATAGTGATACCAGCATGTACGTCCTCCTTGGGCGCTCCGGGGTCTGCTGGTGCTTCTTTGCCGATGTCTGCTTGTGCTCCTATCTCGTTTTGGGGCACTCTGCTGTGTCGGTTGGTCCAGGCGTTGCAGAACCTGCTGCATCGTAGTCAACAGTGTACGAATCAGCTCGTTGGAAACTTCCGAGGTGCTGGTGCTAGGCATCGGAGTGGCAATGGCAGCAACGGTGGAGGATGGTGTCGTCTCCAGGATTTTGTCGGCCACACTTGCGACCTCTGTTAGTGACAAACTGCCTAGTCCTACCAATACTGGCTGAATGCTGTTGGGCATCTGTTGCAGGAACAGTTCTCTCATCACCGTATCTGCCAATTGTTTGTCTTTACCCTCTCCTACAAGCGAAACCATTTCCCGAAGCAGTTGCGAGGGCTTTCGATCTCCAAGCTCGAGACCTGATATTAATCTTCTGACTTTCTGCGTAGCCGTCAGTGACATTCGACTTAGTATAGCCTTCTTAAGCACTGTGTACGGGTTACCTTCGTCAGGTTGGAGGAGCACATCTCGCACTTCTGCCGCCGTCTGCGGTGACAAAACCGCTACCACGTGGTTGTATTTGGTGGTTTCGGCTGTTATTCTTGCCAGACCAAATTTTGCCTCGACTGCGGCAAACCACACTTCCGGTTCCGTGTGCCAGAATGGCGGAAGGGTGCAGGACACGGCGGCCATTTGTGACTGCGGCATAGCGGCGCTGTCTTTTTCCTCGGTCATCTTACACGTTCCCTTGTTTTCTTTAACTCACGTCGGGGTCACCAATTTGTGGGGACGTGCAGTTTAGATTCAATGAAAGGATGATTTCTATGTACACTCGTTGTTTCTCGTTAACGGGAGTAATGGTCGCGGTCTTTACTAGGCGAGCGCCAGTTGGGAAAGAGAGTCAGAGCGTTTGTCCACGACGTCCGAATTCGAGATCCGAAGTTCGGATGGCGGCCATTTTGATACGATAAAAAACGGACCGAACGCCAGCCGCTTGTCCACCACCGTCCGATATCGGACGGTCGGACTGCGAACAACGCCGTGGCGAGTGAATTTTAAAACTGACCAGCTGACAAATGTAGGTCAACATAACCTATAATGGAGTTTGTTCAATTCTTCAATTTACTGTTTTTTTTCCAAAATGCAAGTTCATAACTCGGGTGGAACCTCGACAACATATTGCTGAAACACAAGAGATTGTGCGTACTACCAAGCGAAATACTTGTAGTAAAATAAGGTAAGTAAATGAAAAGCAAATCAAAATTATATGCTATATATTTATATTGTGAAGGCATGCGTCGTTTTACACAATATTGTTCGAGAAAAAGATGGGTACAGAGCTGAAGATATGTTCATTGCTACATTTAACAACAGCTTACAAGATGTACCGCCAGCTGCAAGTTCGCAGGGATGGCGAAGAGCGAATGAAATTTGCAACAATTTTGCAATGTACTTTGAGAGTCCCCTAGGTTCTTTACCATGGCAATTGGCTAAAATTTAAACAAAGTTAATAAAACATGTGTATATTGACTGATTTTATTCTTAGTTACCTTGTTTGTCCTATAAACTGAATCCCCCAACGATTTTTGGTTTTAAAATAAGTAAATTCATCAGAACGCTTATTGATGCTACCCGGCTGTCGCGGAAGTTACGCAAAAACGCTTATTGATGTGACCCGTGCTTAAACGATTCAATATTTCGAAAAGTTTCAATGTTTTTGACAAATGCGTTTAAGACAACAACAAAAATGGCTACCCGGGCATGCGTATGTTGCATCCGATCGGTCCGATCAAGCGGGCGATCCGAACAAGCGAAATTCTCGGACTCCGAGAACTCGGAAATCGGATATCGGATGTCGTGTGGACAGACGACGCATATAAATATGAAGGCTGCTATTTCGGACCGAAATCTCGGACATCGGATTCGGACGTCGTGGACAAACGCTCTCAGTCCCTTTTCCGCCGGTCGGATGTTCGCCGTCCAACCCCCACTCCGTCGGGGTTGGGCGCGAATCTTGTTTGAATTTGAGCGCGTGCGCTGCCGCCACAGTTTCAATAAATCTGTAAGATCTCCAACATCTGCTGCGGTGCATGCAAAAATTGAACAACGTTACAAAGTGCATCAAAACCGTTTTATATATTTCATGTTTTTAGTTTGTTACCCTAATAGGTCTTACAATTATGTATCAAATGGTTATATCCGAGATGCCGGGAGAAGGTTAGATGACTAACGATAAAGGAAAAATTATGAATTCATCATTATTAGTCATTAAACATTTCTCTAACAATCTGTTCTCTTCTTGATCTCCTAAATTGTATACCGCTTACATTCTGTACAAAATCTTTGTCATTACTTTCATCATATATTATGTAACACAGCCGCAGCTACGGAACATTTAACAATTAACATTATATTATTATTTTCAAACATTTTCAATCTACTATATCTACCCTTTAATAGGGCAAAGGCATTTTCTATTACAATCCTTTGAATTGCAGTTAAATTTCCAATTGTCTTTAAAAAAGGGTATCAGGCAATCAAGACATGGATAGCCAGAATCGCCCAATAAAAAGTCGTTTCCTTCTCAGCAGAAATTTTCTTCCTACCAAAAGTATGTGTTGGAATCACATTATATTCTTTCACTTTGTCTTAAAATAAAAAATTGCAGTGCTATTAGATTTGATTAGATTAAATCACTACTCTACTGTACCGATAATATAGGTAATTATAATATAATTCTGAAATGTTCTTTAAATTCAATTTCATCATATTCTTCAATAGTCTTGAGATAATTCTTTATGCGTTGTAATTTTCATCTAGGCTTGTTGTATTCATCGGAACTATCGGTATCACTACTGGAAGTACATGAATTGGAAATAATAATCTTTGCATCAGACTCAGAATTTCCATTTTTACAATTCCTAAAACATCTCACAAACTTGGTTTCTCGGCAAACATTTTAATAATACTTACACTGATAAGAATAGTTTTGGTGTTCATGCTTTAAATAATTAAACAAAAAATTTCTTTTAAATTTTTTATCGTGTATTGTGACATTTTGACGTTTAAGGTTATGTACTGATCTGAGTCTCGTTTAGTTGTTCTTTTTATGCTGCAAACTGAGCTTGATATTAGCAACGAATATAGACTTGATATAGAAGCACGGTTACGTGTTATAAGAGAGGGACGAGAAAGCCTGGGGAACAAGCTAGTTCTGTTCCCCGGCCGCTTGGCACCGCCACATATCCCGGGGCGCTTAGAATGCGCCCGCCAAAAGTTTCTTTGCGATAAATTTTCTAGAAATTCTTTGTCAGCTTCTATTTAATTTTTAAAATTAATTTAATAACAAGTACAATCGTTTCTAGCATCAACTTTTATGTCTCGAAGATAATTAAATGGAAGATAGATTTGCCTTCCGCCTTCCCGATTTGTTTCCATCGAATAATATTAGCTTTATTTCATAACTGTTTTTATTTTAATATGAATTTTTCATATTTACTTATTTCGAGTTATTTTGAATTATATTTACAAAATAATATTAACTAAGAGCAAGTTTCCTTATGCATTGATTTATTTGTAATTGATTTATTCTTCGTTACTTTTAAACTTTACATTAACATTCAATTGAGTATTTATTTAAGTAAACTATTAAAATTTTTGTGTTTATTTATTTATAATAACCTACTTATTTTACATTGAACGCATTTTTTAAACAATTACTCATTAACAAAGAAACAAAGTGTAACAAATAATATTGTATTTATTTTTAAATTGTTCTTAACATGCGTTAATAGTTTATTCATATGCACGGATGATGGTTTCCTTTTGTATTTCGAGTTTCACAATACGTCATATTTTATATTTAGTTATTATTTACATTTACATTGCTAATTTTAAGTTTATAACTTTAATGTCGCAAGTGAATTGATAATCGGCTCGCTCGACCGTAAGCTTGGTTTAAGTTCAAAATTTGAATGGCGCCGATAGTGCGGTAGTGCTGCCGTGTTGCGGAGATGATCGAAATTACATTTTCAGTCCCTTTGCCGCTATACGAACCGGCCTTCTATATGAGGTCTATATTCGTTGATATTAGTGAGCTGATCTACTCAGATCAGATACGGGTGTCTCAGCTCACTTGTAAAAAGAACACGGCTAATGTCGGCGGTTAATTAACAGTGTCAATCTTGTGGAAATCTTGTAATTGAATTAAACGGAAATAGAAAAAGGAAAAACTTTTCGACTGTGCTTCATTTAATCGTGTGTCATAAACAACTTCCAAATATACAAACATAACCTCAAAATCCAAGGGTTCGAGAATAAAAGTTTTATTATAATTGTGACTAAATTTCTATACAAAGGGAATAACAAACATTGTGACTAAAAACACCACAAACTGGAGATTTTGTACTTTTGGCGCTGCAATTGAAAATATCCCAACATAATATTTTCAGAGATTGTTGAGATTTTGTTTTCCTTACGACAATTTTCAAGCTTGAAATAATGTTTTTAATTTGAATTAAATTAAGAATTAAATTATTAGTTTGCACACTTAATAAATGAGTTTATAGATAAATTCAAATCTTTAGATAAAGATGATGATGATTCGCATCGAAAGTTGAGTGAAGTGGACGTGCAATCGAATCTAACTGAAATTCGACCTCCCTCTGGATAAGGAAGAAAGTGATTAATTACGTGGCACCTGGACAACCTCTCTTCACTCACCGAATTGAATTTGAGTGGCAGCGGTCTGACCTTCATCGAAAAAGGGGTTTTCAACAACTTGACCAATCTGATTTATTTGTTCCTGAATGATAACTATCTTACATGTTTGGATGGAAACGTCTTCGCAGGTTTGAAGAAATTAAAGTGGATTTCTTCGTCCCAGAACAACATCACCAAGATTCCTCCTCAGTTGTTTAGAGGGTTGGAGAGTTTGGAGACAATCCATTTGAGTTATAATAAAATTTCCGTGCTTGATGAAGACTTGTTGGTGGGGTTGAATCGACTCACTCGTTTTGATGCTGGTAATAATAACCTCACAAGCATCCCCGAAAAGTTGTTCGGAGATTGTGTTAAATTGGAGGAAGTCTATCTTTTCAAAAATAAAATCGTGCGGTTGAAAAACAATTTTCGATAGTTTGCACAATTTGAAATTGCTGAATCTGTATAATAACCCGTTGAAAGAGATGGATAAGAACACATTGAGGATGTTAAAAATCAAGGATTTGATAATATAACTTGGGTGCAATTGCTTTATTAAGTTTCTTTATACATTAATTTTGTTTTATATTTAAATTTGTATTGTTTCGAGGATAAATAAAGGGTCAGAAAATGATTAAATAGATATTTTAAGTGAAACTGTTTACATTTTTTATTGAATTTGGAACGAGTGCCAATCAATATACAATAGAATCCGATTATAACGGCTTCGGTTATAGCGAACCACCGGTTATAACAAACTTTATTCCAAGTGAATTTCGGCAATTGAAAGGCTCTTTGCAAAAAGTACCTAAGTTTATTTTCATATTCTGTGCAATTTGAGATTTGATGTTTCAATGTGACCTCTAAATCACATTGTGTTGACTTTAAATGATCTTTTTCTGCTAAAGTAAGTCTTCATTAGCAAAAAAAGTCTGTCAAAATCAAAACAATATGGTTTCTAGATCTCAAATATCACAGAATATGAAAAATGACTTGGGTATTTCTTACATAGAGGCCTTCAATTAGAAAATTGAAATTCAAATGTGAGTTTTCGTGATAAAAAAGCTTTGCGCCAAAAATGTTAAATAACATGACAAAATTTATTTTCAAATTAAAAATTTTTCTAATTGAGATTGTACTAGTTTAGTTAATTTTTTTAAGACAAATATAAACAAACTAACTAAACTTAGATTTGAAATAATTAAAATTCAAGATTACACGTGGAAATTGTAAGAGAAAGTTGCAGTTTGAAAAATAACAATTTTTTTGTACATCTCTTGAAACTCATCTGATTTCATAATTGGTATTGCATCAACTGAATATCTAACTACTCTTATAAAAATTTCATAAAAAATAATTCAAATTTCCCAAAAACCAAAAATCGCTTCCAGAATCCAAGTAGTCAGTTTCTGGTTTTTAAACAAGCACAAACTTTCAGAAGATTTGGAATTTTGAAAGAATCAAAGATGAAAGTTTTTCCCATGCGAACAATATGGCGTGCACTGTATATATATACACATTAATAATATAGAGGTATTTTTATATGCACTGACACTAGAAAAAAAATAATTAAACTGTATATTAAAAACCCCTTTTTTTAATAACATTTATTTTATTAAATCCTTTAAAAGAAATACGAAACGACTTTCACTTTACACACTGAGAAAAAATTTAAAAAATCTTAATACAAAACGCAGTATTATGTATATTTTACTATTATATATAACAGCATGCACTATTCCTAAGTACATAAGACAATATTTAATAAAACTTTGATTGATATAAAATACAACTACAATATCGTACTTATATTTGATATTGAATATAACTACAGCGCTTGCTAATACGACTTTACTACATAATGCAATATAAAGTTAACTTAATATTACAAACTTAGTACATTTTGAGTATTAAGAACCGTTAGCCATTATATTATATACGAATTCGAGAATTTGATTTCATCTATCCACATATCTGTACCAATAAAATGTTTTAATACTTAAATACCCAATACTATAAGTACCCATAAATGAATAAGTTTCTGTCAAAAGCAAAAAATAAAAATAAACGAACGCAGCGAAATAAAATTTGATTCATTTCACTCATGTAATCGCTTCAACGAATTTTCTAAATAAAACTTTTAAAATAAGTTTTCCTTTCCCGCGCTTCAGCACGAGCAAGCGGCTGAAACCTTGACAATTTCTAAGAATTATTGAATTGTATTTAGTTTCTAACAATAGTAAAGTTATTATTTTGACGTGCACATGTGGACGGCATATCCGGGTCAGGGAAATTACCTGTTGTGTCCCTTTTTACAAGACCCTTCAGTTTTTCAATGCAAAAACATTAGTAGTTTTTAGTTCAGTATAATGTTGATTATATTGCGGTTTACAGATAAGAGTTGTGAATTTCTGCTGATTTTGCATTTATTTATTTATATTATACATCCGAAACAGTGGTAGCAAAAATGCCAAACGACGCATTTAACTCGCCAGAGCTGACGCGAAATACATTTTATTCGCGGCTAGCGCCATGTTTGATAGGCACTGGTTTATAGCGCGTTATCAACTATTTATAAATAACTTGATATGATTCAGAATATAATCAACTATTGCAAGCAAGGTATAACTTTTTTGTATCGGTAGTTCTCCAGCGTTAACAGTGCCGTGAACTTAAAATGGAAGATAAGTTAATTAAATGGGGCTTGTCTGAACTAGTTCCAATATTCAAAGGTAAGTTTCTCCTATTTAATTTAATTTAGAATTTTTTTACTTTTTTGTGGATTGGCCATTTGTTTTAAATTTTACTGACGTATAACAAATTTTTGTAAATTATCATCAGCTTACGTTGTGTCATGTCAATAATTCCCAAAAGGATATTTTTAATCAGGTGGAACAAGTAAAAATTAAGTAATTTTACTGCTCTAGTAAATACCTACTAGTTATTAATGACTTATTTCAATTCTTAGAACACGTAATTGATGAGGAATCATTTGCTCTGCTGAGTGAAAATGACATATCAAAATTGGTTCCGGCAATTGGCCTCCAGCTGAAACTGAAAAAACAGTGGAAAGACTTTACTAAACATGAGGATGTAATATTACTTTTACATATAATTATTTTTCCCCAAAAATGGCTAAATAAATACAGTCAAGTGACTAAATTTGTCACAGATTTTGTCACTAAACTGTATAGCAATACCAAATTTAAATATGTATCGTTTTTTTATATTTTAATTTTTTCATTTTGTTTTTCAACAAATTTACACCTTAGCTACTGAATTTTTTTAAAACAAAAATTGTTTTTATTTAATACTTATGCCGGTGTTCTTTATTTATTTCAAATTGTATCGGTTTTTGACTTGACTTGGTATATACTTTGTTTTAGAATGTAACTTATATTCCGGATGGCAATAGTAGTATACCTTCAAATTCGACTTCAACATCTTTCACTAATAACGAACAGGAATCGTTTGAAGGTGACGAAATTTTGTCACTGCCTGGAAGTTTTGCAGAGACAGTAGATACATCTTCTTCCAATAACTCTGCGCTAACTATTGCCACATACGACTTGAAGAAATTTTTAGACAGCTCAAATGAGGGCGTGAAAATTTATAAACACTACACCATTCACAAGGAATTAAAAAGAAAGTTATTAGTAGACCTTATAATATAACGAATTAAGAAATGATCCTGATAAAAGGTAAAAATTATTAGTACTATAGGGGACATAATTATTTTGCAATTCATTTTTAATTTTTTTTCGTAGAATATCTGGAGAGCGCTTTAATTTAATTGCAAATTCTATATGTACTGTGTTTCCTCTGGAATTTGCAGCCAGCTACTATTTGCCTGGATATAGAGATGGCCGTGGAAAAAATATTTCAGCTCGGGGATTGCTTTGGAATAAATATTGCAACACAAGAACGTGTTATAGAAATTTAGGAATTATCCCGAAACATAAACCAAAAAAAATTTGAAGTGAAGGTAACAATTTGTAAATTTTTTATATTGTATCCGGCTCCTCTCTAATTGGTGTTTTTTCAATTGTTTTAACATTTATAAATAAGGGTGGACGGAGAAAGGTAATTAAATAAATAATATTAATTTTTAGAAACTGGAGAAATTATTCAACCGGTTGTTGATGAGTGCGATATTGAAAAAATTAACTGGCTGCAAAAAAATATAAATCCATGGCCAAAAGTCGAAGATTTCTGGAAGGCAACTTCAAAATCTCGATTGAAAAGTTTCATAGAAGGGAAAACTGAAATACATGAATATTTTAAATTATATTCGTGTATCACACAACCTTTGGAATATACACTAGTGAGTAGCTTATGTTAATGTTTTCATAATTTTTCTGTCCAATTTTTATTAGATTTTAACAGATTTTGACCACATTTTCCCAAAAAGACAAATCTGCTGTTTACTGAATGGCCTTCGATATATAAATATGTAATTAATTTAGCCAAAAAGAAAACGTGCCAGATAATTCTAGATATTTTTCAAAAACATGCAACTGGTATTGCAAGTGAGAATAAAAATTGTTAGTAAGCCTGGGATTATTGTAATACGAAATGTACAGGTAAATTAATGTAAATTGTATCTTTTTAGATGTTGAAGAAAATATTGCATTGTTGGTTCTTCCTCTTTTATTTCCAAATATAGTACGGAGAACCAAACAAAAATCTTCAAAATTTTCACGGATTGAAATGAAAAATTTTTTCATTCAATACATTGAGGTAATTAATATTGGTATTTATGTAATTCACTTTAATGTAAGTGTTTCTCAAGGCAGAAGAAGACTTCAACATTTATTTAGAAGCTAATGAAAAACGTTTAAAGGCTTCTAAAACGAATGAACAACCCACCGTTTATGTTTGTGGTGATCTTTCACGTCCTAAGTGTTATTTTAAAATTAATGAAGTTATATACGATATTGAATCTTTAACCAAATGTGTGGATTTGTGCTTCAAATCATATTTTGTGTTAAATGCGAAGTACCCATTAGAAAGCGAGCAATGCTGGACTTTTTTACAGCGTGAAATTTATGACATTAAAACAGAAACCGATCCAGTATTTTCATCAGTCACGATTGTTAAATCGGATATACTTTCAGAACAAGAACACGGCTGTCAGTAAAAAAAACTTTTTTATCGAATTGGTTTATTAATGTTAATTTTTTTATGATGAGGTGTAAAGTGTGTGAACGATCTTTTCAGAACAGCAAAGCCTTTCTTTTGCATTTTTCTATTTTTCATGACCAAGTCGACAATTTTCCCTGTGGAGATATAGAATGTTTTAGATTTTTTAGTACGCTTAAATCTTTAAGAAAACATATGAAAATTCATGCTGGAAATACCCAAAATATTGGCAGGAAATTTCCAGTAGCTTCTCAAACATATAAAAACATGAACAACGCAATTTCCAAAAATTTTGATATAGCAGCAGCAGTAGCATCCACAAGTATGACCACTGAGTCTCCACCATCAATTGTTCCACTTGAGCGGCAAGTATTATGTTTTGTCATAGATCTTTTTAAAAAACATACCACCAACAGAAAATTGATTTTTTCTATTATTAATAACATTAACGTATTTTATACTGCAAGTATGAATACAATCAAAAACAGTATTTGTGATGTATTAAAAAAAGCTGTGATTACAGAGGAGGTATTAGATGACATTTTTAAAGTTCATTTGAACATTTTTAAGAAGTATGCTTCAGAATATAAAACATTGCAATATTTAAAAAAAGAGAATTTATACAAAGAACCTCGTGAAGTAGTGATTGGGTCGCGATATAAAATGGTAAGACGTAAGTTTCGTAAAACTTTTATTCGCAAAGTTGTAACCATGTCATTCGTGCCGTTACGAGATACATTGACGAAGTTATTTGAGATACCAAATTTTTTCTCTGCTATTGAAAATTACATTAAGTTATTAAATGATGAAGAGCACATATTGTCCAACTTTATTCAAGCAGGTTTATGGAAAAGTAAATTACAATATTTCACAAAGGATAAATTTGTTCTTCCACTATTTTTGTTTTACGACGATTTTGAAATAGGAAATCCCTTAGGTTCGCATGCTGGCGTTAATAAGTTAGGTGGAATATACATGTCAATACCTTGTTTGCCGCCAGAATTTTTTTCAAAACTCGATAACATTTATTTGGTCATGTTGTTCAAATCTAATGACAAGAAAACATTTGGGGATGAACGAATTTTTCAAGTTTTAATTGACGAACTTCTATATCTAAGAGAAAATGGAATTTCCGTACCGGGTTTGGATCGGCGGGTATATTTTGATTTAGGTCTGATAATAGGAGATAATTTAGGTCAGAACTCTATACTTGGGTTTATTGAAAATTTTGTAGGCAATTACTGTTGTAGGTTTTGCAAAATGCCTAAATTATTGAGGCAAACTTCTTGTTGTGTAACAGATATTTATGATCGTAATGAAGAAAATTATAATGAGGATTGCGAATTGAATGATCTTTCAGCGACTGGCATAAAAAAACCTTGCTTGTGGAACAATTACCCTGGATTTCACGTAACCACAAACTATGCTGCTGACATAATGCATGATCTTTTAGAGGGTGTTTGCAAATTGGATTTTCTATTTTTATTAAAGACGTTTATTATTGAGCAAAAATTATTTTCTCTAAATACATTTAATTTAAGAATGAAGCTGTTCATAAATCATGTAGATGGTGTTAATATACCTCCTGATTTTAAAATCGAGGATCTGTTACATGATAAAATAAAGTGTTCAGCTTCAGAAATGTTATTTTTGACCAGATATTTTGGTGTACTAATTGGTGATTTGGTGCCTAGAGAGTCACAGATTTGGAAACTATATTTGTCCTTAAGAAAATATTATCATCAAAGAAACTTCAGAAAGATTTTCGCCAAATAATAACTGTTTTAGTAATTGAACATAATCGACTATATTTACAATTAACAAAAAAACACCTTACATATAAGTTCCATATTTTACTTCATTATCCAAAAGTTTTTGAAATGTCTGGTCCAATTCATTTACTGTCATGTATGCGGTTTGAAGCAAATCACAGGAAATTTAAAACTAATGCCGCTGTTGTAAATTCCAGAGTTAATGTGACTAAGACTTTAGCCATTAAACATCAGTTAAGTTTCATCAGCAATTGCCTGTCAAGTTTGAAAACCTTTGTCAAATGTGGAAAAAATTGCAATATAAAATATAAAACCTATAAATCACATCCCACGATTAAAAACTTGTTAGAAATAACGACAAAACATAATTTTTTTAATTGGGTGGAAATAAATAATTGGAAATTAAAGCAAAAAACCGTGATAGTGCTTGAAAGTAACGACGATGAACGAAATACTAAATTTGGAATTATTGAAGATATAGTAGTAGATGAAAATCAAAATTGTTATTTAATTTATGAAAAATTAAATACTTTACATTTCGACACTCATTTTTATGGCTATATAGTAGAAAAAACAGCTAATTTACAATTTGTAAAAACGGTTGATCTTTATTGTAATGAACCGTCTCTATTTATAGAAAAATGTGAAAAAAAAATCATTGTTACACCTCATCATATATAAAAATAACAATAACAATAATGATAATGATTAGTTACTAGTTAATTTTTAGTTTTTTAGTTAATACTAATGTTAGCTATAATGAGTATTTTTAAGAATTTTTATTCAATATAAAAAAATGTTTTTTTGATTGAGATTTGCTTTGTATTGGTATTATTTGTTTACTATTATTTAATAAATACTTTATATTTTGTACTATGGAATTGTTTTATTTATTTAATACCACTACTATAACGCAGTTAATATAAAAAATTAATGCGGACAATATTCCTAATAAGCATTATATAATACCACGTAATTATGTTATGGTATACAAAAAGGAATAATTTTGAATATCACTGGTACTTCAATATAGTAGAAAAATTATTAGTCGTATTTATTACCACTACATTTTTGTTTATTAATACAAGAACGTGTAGTCGTATTATATATAACCACAAAGTAATATACAATATAGTTTTGTGAATATAACTTTGTAGTTGTATAGAATACATTATGTGTGCATTGGCGCCTATTCAAAGACTACAAGTAGTGTTACATAAAAATTTTCTTATATTTAGCAAAACTTATTTTTCTGAGTGCAGTTAGAGTAAACTATACACAATAATACTTTTAAATTTCACAAATTGAAACAACAACGGAATGTCATCCTACTATTTACAACTATAACTAAAACTCTTGTTCGAATGAAGAAGCAAAATCATCGATGCTGCGCTCAACCATGATGATGGCACTATCTTAATTGACGAATGGTCAGATCGAGAAGGTGTGACGGCAGTTGGACCGAATTTCCTTCTTTTGAATCCTCTTCACTGTCGGAAACTAAGTCAAAATAACACTGTTATCTACACTATTCGATTGATTTTCATTTCTGCTATTTTTCGAGACATACAGCAAATCTGAAAAAGTGTGGTATTTAGTCCAGTAATTAACTCTAGACAGCTAACGATCGTCAATTTGATTACAAATCAACTAACTAATGTACATTAGCTTTCCAGGGTTAAGCAAGTAATTTTGGCTAATTCTACTGAATTAAATAGGTACGTACCTGTTATACATTGCCAAGTTTCTGTTCTTTTTCCTTCTTGTCGATGGGAAGAGTTTGTTCTTTTTACTTTTCCTGGCATTTATGTACTGGAAATCACTTTTGTTTAGATGAATAATTTGTAAGTCAATTATAATTTTACTTTACTTTGTAGTTTTTGTAACATTTTACTTTATCATGCGATAATTTTATTCAATAAATTAGATTTGTTTGTAATCAGCTCTTTAATCGCAAATGCGTTGAAACAATCGATCCTTATGTTACGAATACCTCTCGCAGAGCATCCCATAAATTTTACCGCGACATAATTTGTTGTGGAGGCTTCGGGGCAGTTATAAGTAACCGAGACCGTTTTGAAATCTTAGAGAACTTTCGCGATTTTAGAGGATTTTTGAAATTTTAGAAAATTTTAAAAAAATGCATAAATTTGTTATTTAGACAGTGGCGACAATATATGATGTTGCTGTTTTGATTGGTCGACCAAGTCGTGTGGTTTCGGCGGCCATTTGTTTTTTAACCTTTTGACAGCGTTCAATGTTTACATTGTGCTTTTAGAGCAATATTGTCGTTATTTGTCGTTTCCAAGTAAATAATTTCGATTTATGAAGAGTGAAGTGTGAAGCAACAAAATTCCAAACTCTTAAAGGGGCCAATTTCTTACCGATTGCGTGCGATCTGCTTAATTACTTATATCTCTCTGCGTTTAACGACTCAAATGTAAGTAGAGACTATAATTTTAATATTTTTCCATTTCCAGAACAGTAAACTTCTTAAATATTTTTGTTTTCATCTTCAAAATCTTAATTAAGCATTTGGCATTTATGCCAATATTTTTATAAAAATATTAGATTGACATAAGCGACATTTTCCCATGCAAATACATTGATATAATTAAACAATCGATTTGTAATATTTAGAAGCTAACTTAGTACCGAATTTCTGTCAGAGATGGAGCCACGCTCGGTTGTTATTTTTCTTTTTAAAACTGTTTATAATTCCAACTTATTTCAGAAAAAACGTTTTTACATACAGTCAAATAAATTCATCAATTGTGTCACCTTGAATTTCTGTTTCGCAAAATTATCGTTAATTTCCTCAGTCAAAAATTCATTAAGAGGGGCCTTTTTAGGCGTGGCGCGAAATGAACAATAAAACTGGTTCCAATGTTTCCAGTCTATCGCACTTAATTGTTAAAATTACAGCAAAATTTAGAGAGAATGTAGATAGAAGTAGGTTGTAAGTCGGTCATAAACTAGTTTTTTCTCCAAACGTCATAAAAGTGGCATTTAAATGACAGAATGTTGCTAGTAGAAGTTTCATTTATATGCTTAAGCAGATAAAGTACTTTATATGCTTAAGCATATAAAGTCCATGTTACTTGATTGAATAAACGAATACATTTTTTTCCAAACACCATGTAATGAATTTCTTGAACGCTGCTTCATAAACACCGCTTGACTTTGTAGGAAGAAGATTTTCAATCTCGGCTCTTGCTATTTCGGCTATTTCAGGTGGAGTTAATTGAATTTCGTCTGAATTAGACATTGCCACAAAATTGACTGACTTTTCTCAAACAATAATTTGTTGTTTGGCGGTTGCTACGGTAATATCTAGAAAGTGTCTATCAGGCAATGCTATTTTTGTACAAGTGTAATGTTTCCCGAAATAACCTTGTTAATTAGATGCTTATTTTTGTATTATAATTTTACGTTTGGAGAAAAAATAACATATATTATTCGGAGTATAAGCGCTTTATGTGCTTCGGCTGATTTGGCTGCCTCACTACGATCGGCAGTCAACCTATCAGCCACAGCACATAAAGCTTTGCTTATACTCCTAATAATATAAATAACTATTATTTGAGCAATAATGTCGATTTATTATGAAACATACATTTCAAATTTAAAAAAAAAATCACGTATTTTTCCCTGAAACTTCGTTTTGACCCAGGTTAGATGATTTCTAAAACTATGTTCGAGCCTTTAAAGATCTTTATTCAAAAATGTCAAACTTTCAATAATATTTGAATTTTTTGTTAAAAGTAAAGAAAATCTTGCTGATCACACCCTGGAAGCATTAATCATAAGTATACTCGTACATTATCTAATCACATTTGTCAGTACTTAAGTCAAAAAGCATCGGAAACTGTGACATTTTTGAATAAATACTTTTTTCAAGTTTTTCCATGGCAAATTTATGTCTATACCTAGATCATTTTTTTATCTTTTATATCCACTATAGTTTTTTTATATAAAAAAGCTTGTTAATGAAAAGAGTTTTTACAAAATTGACATTTACTACGGTGGCGCCATCTTGTGAATCTTAATTCTCAAGTGGCCCCCTTAATTAATCGTGGAAGTAGGCTTGTTCTAATTTACCGGCAAGTTTTTAGGGAATTCTGGTTACATTTCGGTTTAATAATTAGTACCAACTTTCGATAAGTGACGCTTGTGACAGCCAAGAAAGCTTGCAAGGTAAAATGTAAAAGATAATAACAAATTAAATTCAAAGAAAAATATAGTTTTTAGTTAGGTAACCATCACTGCATGTGGGATGTTATTTCTGTTCGCAAAAGTAGTGTAAACAATAATTTATTAACAAAATGTTGGATTGTTTTTGTCGTTTAGTAACGAATTTCTGTCAGAGGTGGAGCTATTCCTTACAATTTTTAATAAAACAGCTGATTGAAGAATTACAATTTAAGTAATGTTTTTAATTTGAATTCAATTAAACTGTGAACTTATTAGTTTGCACACTTAATAAATGAGTTTATAGATGAATTCAAATTCTTTAGATAAAAATAAAAACTTATTATTCACTGAAATGCACTGCATTTACGTTGGACTGTAACATGTAAGTAAAGATTGCAATAAATGTTCACAGATTAAATTAATTCAGAACTAAACAATTCTTATTCATTTTCAAATGGGGAAATTTTGTTATAATTTGATGCAAAAGTTTTGTAGGCGAAAATAAACATAAAATTAATGTACTTTGCTCAATCTAATCAAACTGATTCGTATTTTAGTGTTTAAATTGTTTTCCTGTTCGCAGTTGATTTATTTAATAAAAGTCAATTTTCAGAATGGCGTCAAGTAGTAAGGATAGGGAAGAAGTGTTCGAGTTAGATGAAGAATTAGAGACAAGTTTTACCGTCATCACAAAACAAGAAAAAGCAGGTGGCTCGGCAAAATTTAATGAGACCGAAGATCAAAGGCACGAATTAATTATGAAGAAAATGGACGAATTGATTAAACATGTTGATAATCGCCTGGAAGAAAAGAACGACGACAAAAAATCAATTCAAGCTCAAATCAAAGAACTAACCAAGACAATTGAGTCATTAAAGACTTTGCTGGAGAAGCAATTAAAAGGTATGGAAAATGAAATAAAGAATTTACAAAAAGAAGCAGCCGGTGAATTAGAGACACACACAAAAGAAATGCAATCTTTAAAATCGGAAAATCAGAAGTTGGCAAACGAATTGGAAAGTTGTAAGACGGAAACCGAACAACGCATCAAACTACTTCAGTCTGCAAATTGTGATTTACAGCAACAAATAGCCGAAAAACAAATCCAATATGAAGAATTAAGAAGAGAAAAATTGGAAAACGAACGACTTGCTGCATTAGATCAAAACAAAAAGGAAATAGAAAGTTTAAAGAATCTCCTTGAGAATAATGATAGTCTAAAAAAATTGAATGAAGTGGACTTGCAATCGAACCTTTATAGCAATTCGACCTACCTCTGGATAGAAGACAGAACGATTAATTACGTGGCACCTGGCACCTTCGACAACCTCTCTTCACTCACATATTTGAATTTAAGTGAAAGCGGTGTGACCTTCCTCGAAAAAGGGGTTTTCAACAACTTAATCAATCTCACTAATTTGTGGCTGGATAATAACTATCTTACTTGTTTGGAAGGAAACGTCTTTGCGGGTTTGAAGAAATTACAGGATATTTCTTTGTCCAAGAACAACATCACGAAGATTCCTCCCCAATTGTTCAGAGGATTGGAGAGTTTGGAGGGAATCGATTTGAGTTCTAATAAAATTTCAGTGCTTGATGAAGACTTGTTGCTGGGGTTGAATCGGCTCACTCAATTTAGTGCTTCGAATAATAACCTCACAAACATCCCCGAAAAGTTGTTTGAGGATTGTGTTAAGTTGAAATACGTCTGGCTTAACGACGATAAAATCATACGATTGAAAAAAACTACTTTTGATAGTTTGCACAATTTGAAGAAGCTGTTTCTGGAGAATAACCCGCTGAACGAGATGGATGTGAACGAATTGAAAATGTTAACAATCGAGGAATTAAATATGTAACTTGTCGTAATTGCTTAATTATTTTTCTTTATGCAATAATCTTGTTTTATATCGAACTTTATTCCAACTCCCGACATTTTCCCCTATATAACAATGTAAATGATTGCGCCAAAGACGATAAAAGGATCAGAATTTCAATACGGTTTTAAGTTATTTTTTTAAATATTAAACAACATAGATTACAGTTCTATGTAAATTTTCTAATTTTCATTACCGTGACTGTATTTAGACAGTGGCGACAATATATGATGTTGCTGTTTTGATTGGTGGAGAAAGTCACGTGTGGTTTCGGCGGCCATGTTTTTTTAACCTTTTGACAGCGTTCAATGTTTACATTGTGCTTTTAGAGCAATATTGTCGTTATTTTTCGTTTCCACGTAAATAATTTCGATTTATGAAGAGTGAAGTGCGAAGCAACAAAATTCCAAACTTTTAAAGGGGGCAGTTTCTTACCGATTGTGCGCGATCTGCTCAATTATATCTCTGCGTTTAACTTATACTCAAATGTAAGTAGAGACATGCTATAATTTTAATATTTTTCCATTTCTAGAACAGTAAACTTCTTAAATATGTTTGTTTTCATCATCAAAATCTTAATTAAACATTGATGTCAATTTTTTATAAAAAGCGACATTTTCCCATCCAAATACATTGATATAATTAAACAAACAATTTGTAGTAATATTTAGAAGCCAACTTGCAATTTTTGCAAGCAGAAATTATACTTTAATTTATTTGGAACTAAAATTGCTTAATTTAATAACTTGGATAAATATCGACGAATTTATACCAAAACGACACAAATTCGCCAACAATTCGAATTTGAGATATTGGTTTCACTTGAAACTGAATTTTAAAGCGCGCTGACATAAGTATAAGCGACAAAAATGCAGTAAATAGTTATTTAGTTTTTAAGTTTGCGTAAACACAGTGTAATTTCGTAATAAATATAGTTTTTAGTTGGGTAACCGCATCACTGCATGTGGGGCATTAATTTTGGCAACTCTGTGACAACCTAACGTTGCTGCAACACTAAATTAACAGCGTCGATCTTGTGGAAATCATTGAATTAAGTAGAAATAGAAAAAGGAAAAACTTTTCGACTGTGCTTCATTTAATTGTGTGTCACAAAAGACTTCCAAATCTGCAAACACAACCTCAAAAGCCAAGGGTGCGAGAATAAATTTTTTATTATAATTATGAATAAATTTCTAGAGAAAAGGAACAACAAACGTCATTATCATTATTTGTAACCACAAAAATTCTTGATAATTTGTTTTTTGTGTTAGGAATATTTATAATCAAAGAAGAGCCTACATCTTGAATGTCGTCAATTGATAAGTTAGTCAATTCTTCGGTGAGAGTTGCGCCAGCGATTCCCAAAATTAGTGGAACCTATAATATTTTAGATGTGAATATCGATGTACTCCTACTATTTTAGTTAAAGTAATTACCTTCATTATGAGATGTTCATTGTCATCAGCTTTAGATAGATAAGTATCCAAATGTTCCCTTGTTAAAACTTTAGATTTGTTGGGCAAATTTCCTTGTGTCTTTTTAAAAAAGCGATTAATTTTGAAAAACTGCTAATGTTTACATTGTCATAAATGACCATAGAAAATTTTATCATTGAATATTGTGCCCATAAAAACGAAGATTTGAATGTTTTGCTTTTTTCACTGCTATGTAGCCAGAGGGCGAAGCCCGAGGGCTACAAATTACACCTCAGGAAAAATCTTGCATTTCTCTCCCGCGATGTATAATGTACTATTAGGACTAAACAATTTTTATTAATTGTCAAATAAGAAAATTTTATTGTAATTTGATGCAAAGCTTTTGTAGACGAAAATAAACATAAAATTAATGTACTTTGCTCTATCTAATCGAACTGATTCGTATTTTAGTTTTTAAAATTTTTCCTGTTCGCAGCTGATTTATTTAATAAAAGTCAATTTTTAGAATGGCATCAAGTACGGATCAGGATGAAGTGTTCGAGTTAGATGAAGAATTAGAGGCAAGTTATAGCGTCAATCCAAAACGACAAAAAACAGGTAGCTTAGCAAAATGCTATGTGTACGAAGGTCAAAGGTATGAATTATTGATGACAAATGTGGAGAGATTGATACATCATTTTGATAATCAACTGGAAGAAAAGAACGACGACAAAAAAGCAAATCAAGTTCAAATCAAAGAACTAACCAAGACAATTGAGTCATTACAGACTTTGCTGGAGAAGCAATTAAAAGAGAAGGAAAATGAAATAAAGAATTTACAAAAAGAAGCAGTCGGTGAATTAGATGCGCACAAAAAGGAAATACAAAATTTACAATCTGAAAATCAGAAGTTAACAACCGAATTGGCAAGTTGCAAGAAGGAAACCGAACAACGCATAAAACTACTTCAGTCTGATAATTCCGATTTACAGAAACAAATAGCAGAATTAAATGCAAACAAAAAAGAAATAGAAACTTTAAAAAACCGTCTTGTCAGTGATGATTCTCATCGAAAATTGGACCTGCAATCGAACCTAAATAAGCATTCAATCTGCCTCCTTATAAATATCAGAGCAATTAATTACGTGGCACCTGGCACCTTCGACAACCTCTCTTCACTCACCAAATTGGAATTTAGTTCCAGCGGTCTGACCTTCCTCGAAAAAGGTGTTTTCAACAACTTGACCAATCTGATTTGGTTGGACCTGTCTTCTAACTATCTTACTTGTTTGGAGGGAAATGTCTTCGCGGGTTTGAAGAAATTAAAGATTATTTCTTTGTACAAGAACAACATCACCAAGTTACCTCCCCAATTGTTTAGAGGGTTGGAGAGTTTGGATATAATTAGTTTGGGTTGTAATAAAATTTCCGTGTTTGATGAAGACTTGTTGTTGGGGTTGAATCGGCTCACTTTTTTAAATGCTGGGTATAATAACCTCACAAGCATTCCTGGAAAATTATTTGGGGATTGTGTTAAGTTGGAACGCGTCTGGCTTAACGACAATAGAATTGTACGGTTGAAAAAAACCATTTTTGATAGTTTGCACAATTTGAGGAAGCTGCATCTGTACGATAACCCGCTGAACGAGATGGATAAGAAGGCATTGAAGATGTTAAGAATCGAGGATTTGCAAATGGAACTTGGCGTAATTGGTTTATAATTTGTCTTTATTCAATAATCTCGTTTTATATTTAAATTTGTATTGTATTGTATTGTCAGAAAATGATTAAATAGATTTTTTAAATGCAACTGTTTACATTTTTTATTGAATTTGGAAAATGTTTCAATTTATATGTCGCAGCTATATTGCAGAATCCGCCGCAATGGTGGGGAAAATTTCTGGCAATTGATGATTTGATGATGAATTGGCGTCGAAAATGAGAACGCTTCAGTTACAACTTGAAGAATTACAATTTAAGTAATGTTTTTAATTTGAATTGAATTGAATTGTTGTTGAAGAAATGCGAAATGTAAAGTTATTTGTTTGCACACTTAATAAATGAGTTTATAAATAAATCCAAATGTTGAGATAAAAAATTTACAAGTTCCACAATCATAAACCGGAGCAATTTTTTTCGTTTTTGACGTATTTTGTTTAAAAAAGATTTTGTATATTTTTTGGACGTTTTATTAAATTTACAAAAACGTCCCCGAAATGACCGTTTTTAGCAAAGGCTCTGTTTCCAAGTGATATTCCAAAAAAAGTAATGGATTATATGCGCTGCCCTAACAAAGTAATGTTTAAACGCAAATTTAGTGACAATATAAAGTAATTGTCATCATTATAGCTTGTACTATTTTTCGTCATAAAACTAATCTTGAAATTGTTTCCACCTTTTGGCGATTTTGAGCCAGATGACCTTGTATTTTTTGTAGTTACCTATATAACATGAAAAGATGCCTCGCGATCATTTTAGAATTTTCACTTGTTTATCTCGTTTCCTTCGTTGCATGCTGAAGCCGTCCACCGATTCTATTGAATGTGGTGTGAATCTTTGGAAATGGACGATGTTGTGATACGTTGGCACCGAAAATAAGATAATTTGAGAGACAGTGGAGAAATTACAATGATGAATTAATGGTTAAAAAGGAAATTGTTATTAAAGAATTTCGAAATGTAAATTTATTAGTTTGTATACCGAATAAAATGATTTCGAAGTGTATATAAATTGTGCAATAATTTGTTTGCATTAAATGAGTTTATAGATAAATTCGATCTTTGAGATAACGATAAAAGTTGGCAGCTTGAAGAATTACATTTGAAGTAATATTTTTAATTTGAATTCAATTAAACTGTGAACTTATTAGTTTCGACACTTAATAAATGAGTGTACAGATAAATCAAATGCTTTAGATAAAGATAAAAGCTTATCATTCACTCAAACGCACCAGTTTGCACCATTTCAACGTAACACGTAAGTAAAAATTGCAATAAGTATTCACAGATTAAATTAATTTAGAATTTAACAATTCCCAAGTAACACTGTATATGCATAATACATTTCTCTAATATGCAGAAAATATTTCAATGTTTGCTAAATATATATCAGAAAACAAATATATATAACATATTTCACTAATATTTATTACTGCATGTTTAACATTTTATGCACTTGTTCAAGATAGTTACATACTCCTTACATAGTCTAACAAGGCCTATGTTCCTTTAGTGATTAGCACTTTTTGCATTATAAACTTTAAATTTTGAGAAATATTTGCTTATATGATATAAATATTTAGAATCAAATATACAATTCTTAACATGTAAGAAATATTTGCTAAATATTTAAAACAAACATTGTAGTGGTGTATAGTGGAAGGAAGCGGTAGAAGTGGGGTGGATGCACCTGTGTAAGATTTTTTTGCAAATATGATCACTATTTACAAACACGTGCTGAGAAACAAGTGCGATTATATTGTAACTTATCAGTTTGTTAAGAACAATTGCAAAACCAGGTAGGTATGTACCTAAAATTAGTTGCTTTAAAACCCTTTTAATATGTTTTTTTTAAATATTTATGAGTTGATGTACATTTCTTGTGAAAATCATTGTTGTGTCCTTGTAAAATTCGTTAAATTATAGTGTGTGTAATTTCTTTTAGCAGACTTTGGTAAAATAGGACAATTGCTTTAGCGGTATCCTACAAAGGGCGGCGTTCCTTGTAACGTTATTATGACTATATTTTGTTGTCCGTTTCTCTAACGAACTTTAGTACACATGTTTAAAAAATCATTCCATCTGTAACCTTATTCGAGACAAGACCTTTTTTGCTCACGCGTAAACAATCATTCTTTATAGTTGTGGCGGTTCTCCAACGTGGATTAGATACTAGCAGAGGTAAGTGTTAACATCCCATTTTACGATCGGTTATCATTAATAATATAGTTTACGTTCGTTCCTGTGATGATCTAAAATATATTTCATCAGGTGCCATTGATAGAGGATCATTTAAAATACCAAATAATACAAATGCCCATTCCTGCAGCAAATATCGATTTATACAAAATCAACTGAACCCGCATAAAAATTAAAATAATATTCAAAGTGAAGTGGATTCGGACATAGCAGGCTGTGATTTTAAATACCAAACTCAAGCCAATATGATGCCTGCAGCAAGTTAAGTTTGTATCTTGCCGCGAGCAAAAATCGTTTGTTGCCATCAAAAAGGTATACTTCAGTTATTTTTTTGTAACTGCATTTTATACTAATATATTTTGCAGGAATCCTCAGATCACCGAGTATCCGGACGAAATTAATAAATAGGTATACTATATGAATACATAATATGTAGCAATTGTATTTCCAAAGATGAAATAAATATTTAAAATAAAATCCTATCAAATATTTAAAAAACATTCCCAAATAATATTACCTAAACATTCCGAAGTAATATAACCTAAATATGCCCAAGTAATGTTATCTAAACATTCGAAAACAATATTACCTAAACATTCCCAAGTCATATAACCTAAATATTCCCAAGGAATATTATCTAAACATTTCTAAGAAACATGTACGAAATATTTAAAATTCTGTCGGTTCTCACCCATTAAACACAAAAACGTATCACGGACGTCTCAGCAACGTCGCGTAGCGCTATGCGACGTTAGTCAAAAACGTAGCTCGGACATCGAATAACGTATATAGAACGGCTAACGCCTGTCGTAAAAACGTCGCCAGGCGACGTACCAGCGCGACATCGCGCGACGTTCGGGCTCTACATGCGGGTGACGTCGCCTAGATATTTTTTTCGACATTTTTAATTAATCAATTAATTAAATTTATTTTTAAATTATTTTAATTAATTAATTAAATTAATTATTTTTTAATAGACGTAATTAATCCATTTTTTAATTAAATCATTTGATTTAATTTTTTACGAAATTGCTTCAATTAAGAAATAAGCCACTTAAAATCATAAATTTATTTATTTCAATGTTTACATAAATAAAACAAAAATAACAAACGTTTTTTTTAAAAATTAACGTATTGATAATAATGTTAACAATTTATAACTGCATAGCATATACAAGATATAAATGACATTTAGAAAATTAACTCCTAATATTAACAATTCACAACTATATCAACAACAAACATTATTTAAATAATTATACTAACAATTCATTATTACAAAAAGGAAATTTTAAAAATGTACGTCTAGATAATATTAATAATTTACAATTTCACAACATACACAAAATATAAACGAAATTTAGAAAAGTAACTCAATATTAACAATATCAACCATATCAAAGATAAAAACATCATTTAAAATATTAACGCATAGACAATATTAACAATTTATAACTGCATAACATAAATTACAAGATATAAACGAAAAATTGCAATTTATTCTTATAATAATTCAAGCAGCAATTTCGATAATTGATTACAATTTGTACTTAAAATAAACTTAAAATACTCGAGATTCCTTATATTAATGGTACGTTTTAGCGCCACATCTGTGAATAAAAAAATGTAAAATAAATAATCTTATTAAAAATAGTCATTAAAATCGATTACCTTTGAAGATTTCTATAATTTTCAAATATTTGATTTTAATATTTTTCTTCGCACCTGTTTCTTTCAGCTTCTCGAATTCTTTTATTATTTCAATTTTCTAAATTGGTTGTACAAACGCTGAAAAATAACAATAAATATAAAAACTGATTTCAGTAAAGCTATAACAGGTGTAGAGACATGAAACCGTGTATTACCGATTAAATTCTGAATAAAATGTATCAATTTTTTTTAAATCGATGTCGTTTTACAGTTATCAAATTATACTGTGTCAAGGTATAATTTAATCTTTTCCTATGAATTTACAATAATTCAAAATTTGTTCCTTAATATACGGTTTCATTTATACAACACCTTGCAAAGAGTTAATTTTACATAAAAAATGCAATTTTATCGGTAAACTGTGATTTTGTATCAAGGATTGATAATATACAGGTTGTATTATATTAAGTGTTCACCATTGGTAACTTTGTTATTATTGGAGTTGCAAAGTCGGTTAAATTAGCAAAGAATTAGTGTTTTTTCCGCTGATTACCATTATGAAACCAAAAAAACAATCGAACGTCAACTGTTCGAGATATTCACGAAAACAACATTTTTTTAAATGGAATGCCCTATACTTTTTTGCATATTTTGAAAGAATGTTTAATTTTGAGTGAAAAAGTCTTAATGCACTATTACGATTAAATTAACTACCGAGAAGTTACAAGCAATTGAATTTTTTATTTCAATTAATTACAAAAATCACGTAGGCACTGAAACAATTGAAAATGGTATTTATTGAAACATTTCTTCCACGGCAAACTGAGAATAGAAATTTAGAAAAACATATTGCATGACCAAGACATTATAATAAATGTTCGAAAATGCCACCGTCTTGTTCAACACATTTTTGGGCTCTTTTTTGAAGACACCGCGCTGCTTTCAAAATTTTTCTACCATCCAATACATTAATTATTGTTAAAATTTTATTCTCCAATTCATTAACTGTTGCATATCTCTCCCTGTAAACTAAATTTTTCACGTACCCCCACAGAAAAAAATCCATGGGGGTTAAATTTGACGAACGTGGTGGCCAACGCACGGCCCCATTAGTTCCTATCCATTTATCAATGAATAATCTGTTTAACAAATTGGTTGTTCCGTGATAATTATGGGCCGGTGCTCCATCCTGTTGGAAATGGATGTATTGAAATTAAATCCATTTCATCCAAACAGTTATGCAGGACAGTGTTCATAAATTCTACGTATCTCACTCCAGTCAAATTACCACGGTAAAAAGATGGTCCAATAATTTTTGAACCTACAATTCCACACCACACATTTAGACTGAACCGCATTTGTGGATTTATAGGGTGTACTTGCAATGGATTTTCGCGGGCCCAATAATGATTCGTTTTTCTGTTGTACATTCCAGAATTTGAGAAGTTCGATTCATCGGTCCACAGAAAATGAAACTCGCTATTGAAGTGTCGTTGGCAGTAACTTAAATACCAGTTGCAAAAAGTTAATCTTCGATTTAAATCGCCTGGAAGTAACGTTTGCACCGGGTGATAATGATAAGGAACCATCTTATGTTTCTTTAAAATCCTTTCAATGCTGTTCAAACTTAAATTTAACTCCCTTGAAATATCTCGTATTGAATTTCTAGGATATGCCTCAAAATACGCAATTACATTAATTTCGACTTGTTCAGAAATTACAAATTTTTTCTTCTCTCTTCCCTTTTGAAACACTGTTTCGTTACTCCTAAACTTTCTATACAGTCTCAGAAAATACTGTTGAATTGGTTGCAATCGAAGCGGGTACTGCTGCTGGTAATAATCTCGAGCTCTCGCCGAGTTCTTGCCGCACATAAGATATGCTTCTAACATGTCACATTTTTCTAAATGTGAAAATGCCATGTCGGGAACCAAAATTGAACACAGCTGTTACTAAATCACACCAAAAGTAATAAATGTTGAATATACCACGTTAATGTTTGATGAAAATATTAACTAACACATTCATTCAATTGTTTTTGACGTTTTAATAATTACAATTTTCAATTGTTTCAGTGTCTACGTGATTTTTGTAATTAATTGAAATAAAAAATTCAATTGCTTGTAACTTCTCGGTAGTTAATTTAATCGTAATAGTGCATTAAGACTTTTTCACTCAAAATTAAACATTCTTTCAAAATATGCAAAAAAGGATAGGGCATTCCATTTAAAAAAATGTTATTTTCGTGAATATCTCGAACAGTTGACGTTCGATTGTTTTTTTGGTTTCATAATGGTAATCAGCGGAAAAAACACTAATTCTTTGCTAATTTAACCGACTTTGCAACTCCAATAATAACAAAGTTACCAATGGTGAACACTTAATATAATACAACCTGTATATATAAACTAAATATATAATTTCTCATATTTGCGAAATATTACTGTGCTGCTTGGGTTCTTATTCATTTTCAAATGGGGAAATTTTGTTATAATTTGATGCAAAACTTTTGTAGACGAAAATAAACCTAAAATGAACCCAAGCAGCACAGTAATATTTCGCAAATATGAGAAATTATATATTTAGTTTATATGAGAACCGACAGAATTTTAAATATTTCGTACATGTTTCTTGGAAATGTTTAGATAATATTCCTTGGGAATATTTAGGTTATATGACTTGGGAATGTTTAGGTAATATTGTTTTCGAATGTTTAGATAACATTACTTGGGCATATTTAGGTTATATTACTTCGGAATGTTTAGGTAATATTATTTGGGAATGTTTTTTAAATATTTGATAGGATTTTATTTTAAATATTTATTTCATCTTTGGAAATACAATTGCTACATATTATGTATTCATATAGTATACCTATTTATTAATTTCGTCCGGATACTCGGTGATCTGCGGATTCCTGCAAAATATATTAGTATAAAATGCAGTTACAAATAAATAACTGAAGTATACCTTTTTGATGGCAACAAACGATTTTTGCTCGCGCAAAATACAAACTTAGCTTGCTGCAGGCATCACATTGGCTTGAGTCCGAATCCACTTCACTTTGAATATTATTTTAATTTTTATGCGGGTTCAGTTGATTTTGTATAAATCGATATTTGCTGCAGGAATGGGCATTTGTATTATTTGGTATTTTAAATGATCCTCTATCAATGGCACCTGATGAAATATATTTTAGATCATCACAGGAACGAACGTAAACTATATTATTAATGATAACCGATCGTAAAATGGGATGTTAACACTTACCTCTGCTAGTATCTAATCCACGTTGGAGAACCGCCACAACTATAAAGAATGATTGTTTACGCGTGAGCGGTCTTGTCTCGAATAAGGTTACAGATGGAATGATTTTTTAAACATGTGTACTAAAGTTCGTTAGAGAAACGGACAACAAAATATAGTCATAATAACGTTACAAGGAACGCCGCCCTTTGTAGGATACCGCTAAAGCAATTGTCCTATTTTACCAAAGTCTGCTAAAAGAAATTACACACACTATAATTTAACGAATTTTACAAGGACACAACAATGATTTTCACAAGAAATGTACATCAACTCATAAATATTTAAAAAAAACATATTAAAAGGGTTTTAAAGCAACTAATTTTAGGTACATACCTACCTGGTTTTGCAATTGTTCTTAACAAACTGATAAGTTACAATATAATCACACTTGTTTCTCAGCACGTGTTTGTAAATAGTGCTCATATTTGCAAAAAATTCTTACACAGGTGCATCCACCCCACTTCTTCAATCGCTTCCTTCCACTACACCACTACAATGCTTGTTTTAAATATTTAGTAAATATTTCTTACATGTTTAGAATTGTATATGTGATTCTAAATATTTATATCATATAAGCAAATATTTCTCAAAATTTAAAGTTTATAATGCAAAAAGTGCTAATCACTAAAGGAACATAGGCCTTGTTAGACTATGTAAGGAGTATGTAACTATCTTAACAGTCCTCGGCGCCCCGAGACTAAATTCAATGGTTTTGTACGTTGTCCGTACGGTCTCATTTTCAAATTTGAAAAGAAGGTCGCTATCTTATACGACGAGTACACGCTAGCCAGACGACTTCCATTTAATTACAGTTTGATATTATGTCAATTAAGCTTGTTATTAATTAAAATGTCCAAATTTCACCTAGTCGTACAACTTGCTGTGCGCCTCCAATTTTCAACATTTTGCTTTAAAATTGTAATGGTCTTGTAGCTTACTCATTTATCGGCGGCCCTCACTTAATCGTTTTTCTTCATATACTACCGTTTTTTAATTATTTCAATGTTTGTAAATTCATGTAAAAAAAATTGCCGAGAATTGGCCAAGAAAAAGATCGCCTGAAGTCATCCGTCAGTTTGATTTACAACCGTACTTCAGAGTAATAATGGCATGCGGTGTGGTTGGAGGCAGCAAGTGAATTCTAATTTTGGTATATGAAACATTCAATGACAAAGCTGCACATTTTTGGTTTTATGTGAAAAATAAATATCTTGCCGACTTGTTGACTTATGTTCTTTTTGAAACGAACGATTTTGATGTTTTAAATATCATTACTTACAGTTTGATATGTCTTGTAGATTACTCATTTATCATTTAAGTTGGCACGTGCAATCACGTGTATGTGTAGATAAAAAAAACTAAATATTTCAATCTTCTATTTTCATTTGTTTTTTTTTTTCGTTAAACAGATTAATTTTGTATACTCTTCATTTTTGCAATAATTTTTTAAACCATAGCATTTTTGAATAGACCATGAAGAGACATTTAAAATGAGATATCACAAACCCCGCTTTCCATTTAAAAATTTGGGGGTTGCAACTGTAACTCGAAAGGGGTTGAGGTTAGGAATGAAACTTTCACTTTACAGGATATCATGTGATAGACTAAAAATTACGTGTTTCGGGATTTGTTTTCAATATGCAGAATAATTTAGATAATGAATTTATTCCAGTTGGCTGGCGCTTACTGAATACACAGTGAGCGCCAGCCAACTGGAATAAATTCATTATTTCAATTATTGTGCATATTGAGAAAAAATCCCGAAACACGTAATTTTTAGTCTAACACATCATATCCTATAAAGTGAAAATTTCATCCCTAACCTCAACCCCGTTCGAGTGACAGTTGCAACCCCCAAATTTTTAAATGGGAAAGGGGGGGGCTTGTGATACCTCATTTGAAAGGCCCCTTCATGCTCTATTCAAAAATGCTATGGTTTAAAAATTTATTGTAAAAATGAAGAGTAAAAAAAAATTAATCTGTTTAACGAAATTCGCTACAACACATTAAAAAATCAAAAATTAATAGCGTTTCGTTCTTAGTAATCTAATACAATAAAAAATATATCAATCAACGCTTTAAACTAAACTAACAATTTCAACTAACGAAAAATGTTCATAAATTTTTATGTCACTTTCTGAACATTTCAATTGTTTTTGCTTGCCTTCGCAGTATCAAGGACCAAACGCTATTAGTTTTTGATTTTTTTAGTGCGTCATAACGAATTTCGTTAAACAGATTAATTTTTTTTTACTCTTCATTTTTGCAATAAATTTTTAAATTATATCATTTTTGTATAGAGCATGAAGAGACCTTTCAAACGAGGTATCACAACGCCCCTCTTCCTATTTCAAAATTTGAGGGTTGCAACTGTCACTCGAAGGGGGTTGAGGTTAGGAATGAAATTTTCACTTTACAGGATATGACGTGATAGACTAAAAATGACGTGTTTCGGGATTTTTTCTCAACATGCACAATAATTGAGATAATGAATTTATTCCAGTTGGCTGGCGCTCCCTGTATATCGGAGATATAAAAAAATGTTTCAAATGAAAATTTTGCGTGAATTAGTGTACATAAATGTAGCAAAAGTCATTTTTCCATTTGTAAATTAGAAATATTTCTGTTTCCCAAAATAAACAAAAACAACCAGTTATTTTTGAGTCCGCGCCCCGTTTGAAATAAAGCTGCACTGGTTCAAGGGTGTCAGTAGCGAAAAAAAAATTTTGCACTTCTGTGCCCCATAAGCTGTCACGTATTCATGGAATGTAAAATTTTTGAGATCGGTTATAATGGGCAGGTTTTAGAGCACACTGAAGCAATACTAAATATAGGCAGTTTTTTCAATAATTTTCCAAGTTTGATTGCTCGCCGTGTGGTCATTTTTCATCCAATTGGATCAAACAAAAAACCATAATAAAGAGCATTTAATGCCCATTAGACTGACATATCATTTGTTTCGATGTAACCAGTGCATCAGCCTGGAGCGCACGAGACGTGAGATAACAGCAAAAACAGTTCATTTGCGGTTTAAGCAATCAAAGTGGTGAACTTCAAAAAATCATAGCTCATGAACTATTGGTCCTAGAGTAGCGGTCTCGATTCGATTCTGAGTGCCTATATCGTCAGGTATTTAAATGAATCAAATTTTTTTTTCTCCAAAAAGCCGTTTGCTCAGCGCACTCAAGAACGTGTTTTTTTAAAGTTCAACCCCCATTTTCAACATTTTCCGAAAAGGTCGCGAGGTCAAAAACTTGACATTAACATTAGGGGCATTTATGATAAAACATATCAAAAAACCAAACCTGACCGACCTTTTGCAGGGTAAAAATACATTTTTACTGGACTAAATACATTGTTTTCAAATTTGAAATTTTGTTTTGAAAAAGCGGTTTTACCTCAAATCATAGACCCACGAAAACGTACGAGTGCAGAGATCGAAAAACCGGAAGCAAATATTCAAGTAATCAATTAATAAAAACCAAAGTTGTTTTCCTATTTGCAATTCCTACCGATAGGTACTATAAAGTTTACAAATATTTAAATAACGCTAATTACATCACAACAAATTTTCGGTTTTTTATTTTGTTTTACTAATAACATTCAAAAACCATTTAAGTCAACAAAAAAAACCCTTCTTCCTCTGTAAGTCCCATTCCAGTACAAAAATATTTTGCTACACATCTGGTATTTAAAAGAATAAAGGAGCCGATACGCCCGAATACATATTGTGTCGCCAGTATTGTAAACTGTATTTCGAGTAAATGTAAGTCGTTTCAAGGAAGTTATTTATGGCTACTTTACCGGGTTCTATTATACCTAATGATTTATGACCGAGATGGTAGCGTGGTTGCCTATCATTTAATGCAACGCCTAACGTCGTAAAATTCAACTTCTACAAAGACAGGTCCTCTATGCCGAGAAGTCTTAAGTTGCGGTCTGGCCTATACCAATTACATTGCAAACGCGCTGTTAATTAAGAGCGCAAGACTCCGTTAATAAGCAACAAACTGATAAAAAAAAAATACCGGCATAATCTATAAACCTTTCTCCATGTGTTACAAACTTGGAACATTAAAATAATAACTCACATGTAAACATAAATAAAATACGGAATAAAATGTAAAACACGTCTGATCATTCTTTGTAAAAAAGAATGACTTTTCTATTTATTAAGTTCTGCCAAGGCAACCAAAACATGGCCTACTGCCATGTACCGTGCTCAGTTAGGCGGCCGCTTGCATGTAGAGAAGGGCCGTTCCGGTAACACGCCCCCCCTAAAGGCTGAGCACGGTGTTGGAAGTAGCTGTTGCCTTGGGTTATTTATATTATACAGTTTATGGTTCGCTCTTAGCTGCAGTTGACTATCTGTTCCTCGGAGTGACGCGGGTCTAGTACGCCGGCATCTTTCGTGTCATGCCGAAAGCGGGGAAGGCGGCGGAATGCGGCTCTTCGCGGCGCTGTTCGGTCGCTGACGATCCCTTTGTAGTTCGACGCTGTGCGTCAGGACTCAGGGAAGCAGGGTCGTCAAAAGAATAAGATTATCCATAACACTATAATCAGGTTCTAATTGGATAGTTCCGAAATCGGGTATCAATGACTCAGTTTCAACTGGTTCGGCGTCATCCGAAACATCCAGGTTACAAATTAATAGCGGAGGTACTGACAGCAGTCCAAGAGTGTTTCGTGCAATTTTGCGAGGCCTTTTATCAATTTGGGATAAATGCCCACCGAGATATTGCACGTGTTTGCTTTCAAGTACTAATTCCAGTTTGACCAAAACGTCAGAACGTAGCTTCTCAAAGCGGGTCCTGGCGACATAATGGTTCTTGCAGTGCTGCGTAGTTGCACTCTGTTACCGGATCGGTACAGCGGTGGTCGGTTGCGTGGTTGCTTGCTACTGGTTCAGACTTTGCTGCAGGCATCCATAGTTCCTTGGAGTGACGCGGGTCTAGTACGCAGGCATCTTTCGTGTCAAGCCGAAAGCGGGGAAGGCGGCGGAATGCAGCTCTTCGCGGCGCTGTTCGGTCGTTGACGATCCCCTTGTAGTTCGACGCTGGGCGTCAGAGCTCCGGGAAGTGGAGTCGCCTGTTGCAGTGCTGCGTAGTTGCACTCTGTTACCGGGTCGGTACAGCGGTGGTCGGTTGCGTGGTTGCTTGCTAATGGTTCAGACTTTGCTGCAGGCATCCATAGTCCCTTGGAGTGACGCGGGTCTAGTACGCAGGCATCTTTCGTGTCATGCCGAAAGCGGGGAAGGCGGCGGAATGCAGCTCTTCGCGGCGCTGTTCGGTCGCTGACGATCCCCTTGTAGTTCGACGCTGGGCGTCAGAGCTCCGGGAAGTGGAGTCGCCTGTTGCAGCTGTTGTCGTATAGTGTAGCGATCATCGGTTGCGGGCGCCACTGGAGGTTCCTAATGTTAGGATTTGACCCCCCTCCGGAAGGGCATCGCGGCATCGCGGCATCGGGGTCGTTGGTGAAAGTCCGGAGGAAAAATCCTTTCCCTCGTGCCCCACGTTGGGCCGTCAAATGTTACAAACTCATTGAAACATTAAAATAATAACTCACATGTAAACATAAATAAAATACGGAATAAAATGTAAAACACGTCTGATCATTCTTTGTAAAAAAGAATGACTTTTCTATTTATTAAGTTCTGCCAAGGCAACCAAAACATGGCCTACTGCCATGTACCGTGCTCAGTTAGGCGGCCGCTTGCATGTAGAGAAGGGCCGTTCCGGTAACACATGTTACAAGATGATTTTAATAACTGAAATTTCTCCTAATCATATGAAGAAAAAATGTTGAAAATGAGGTATTTTTTGAACCCAAAATCTTCTACTTTATATGGTAATTACATCCAATATATAAATAATTGCAAGCTTATTAATAGCTTATATTAAGAAGAAAAACATTCTCTTTATTTTGGTGCCTAATTCAACGCAAATAAGCGAATTATTTAGCTGTCTTGTGCTTTTGATTGTATAAACACATAATTGGAATTTAGCCAGCCATGTTTTCATAAAAAGGGCAGAGTTCTTCCATAACGGTCCGTTTTAGTTAGGGCTTGTAGTGTAGCAATTTTTAAAAAGATGCCACTTTGTCGGACCATCTGTGATAAGGAGCAGGTTCGTAGCTGTAGTTAAATACCGATGGCTACGACACAAATTCTAACTTTATTTGATTATTGAATATATTTTTTTGCATAATTTGTACAAAAATTATCCACGCAGGATTAAAGTTTCTTTTAAATTAAAAATGCCTTTCTTCTAATCAAATTTTTTTTTATTAAATATTTATAAAGGACTAGAATGCATTTTCCCAAAAATTTTAGAGGTACAAAAATCAATAGAATGATATCTTGAAAAGTCCCCTTTCAACGTGGAAAACAATTTTACGGAAAATAATTAAACACCACACTTGTGAAGTGAGAGGACCGGTTTTCCAGATAACGCTAAAACGCTAATATAAATGTAGAAAGTAACAAAGAATGAGAAATATATGGTCTTGGAGGTAGGTACGTACTATCAAAAGAATCCGGACTATCCTATTTCTGGAGTAAATATCGGTCAGAAACTAAGCGTGTCTTTTAACATATGTTAACATTAAAATGACCCAATTCTCACCCAAAACTTAAATAACCTCGTAATGGTTCGTGTTGTCTCTTGAGGGTGGGTCTTGTAAATGTTTTATTTTATTTTAGTTCAATTTCTTAAATTTAAAAGCAAATTTTGTGAACAAATTTCTACTGATTTAGAAACATTTACTTTAATTTTAATACCATGCTATTGCCATACTATGCTTAGTGAGTTCATACACATCTATTTGGCTATGATAAAAAATTTATTAAAAAGTACCAACAATATGCAATTATCCGAAAATTCTTTATTTTTTTGAATTCTTATTACAGTAAAACCCCTCCATAGTGGACACTCAAGGGACTGGGCAAAACTGTCCACTATAGAGGGGTGTCCGTATTCGAGGGGGTCCTAATTATTTTTGTGGAAAATTTACAAAACTACTACAAATTTTAAGCAGTTTATTAAACATTATACGTAAACATGTAGGGTAAACCCGATAGTTATTGGACACTTAAGAAAATAACTATCTTTGATATTATTTTATTTGACATAATAGGTCATTCCAGAGAATTAAATTAACAAGATGTAATCCTTAAAGTATTAGCCAAAGAATGGTATGATTAATTTTTATAGAATTTATTTATGTTCAAAATTAGAATGTTTTTAAACAATTATTACACAAAAGGACAGTTATTGGACACACCTGTAAACCTGTAAAATATTCACCGAGTATTAAAATATTGAATAGGTGTAGCATAGATGTCGCTTTGAAGGGTAGCAAAAAAGTTTAACCTTTACAGAAATTTTATTTCTGTAATAAAAAAGTAGCTTGTCCAATAACTAGCGATGTCCAATAATTGTACGGATTCCCCTATTATGTTTATACATATTGGAAAATTTTTCTCCTCAAAATATATTTTCAAATTTGATAATTAATACAGAGCACGTTCATTGCCTTTATTTAAAATAAACGTTTTTAATGTGTGTCTAATTCACCACAAGTTACAACAGTATTTTTTTGAAAACATGATATAAATTCTCCAAAATGCTTATCAAGCGTCCACAATAGAGGGGGAAATTCCAAGTTCGGGAAAACAACTAGTGTCCAATGTCCGTAATAGAGGGGTGTCCACATTAGAGGGGTGTTTGTATAATGTAATTTTATGGAGGAATGCCGGGACTGTTAAAAAAGTGTCCATTAAGAGGGGTGCCCGTATTAGAGGGGTGTCCACTATGAGGGGTTTTACTGTACTTCCAAATCAACGTCAGTATCTACATAAAACTATTTGTCACACAAATCCATTTCCTCGTAACTGCTAAGGGTGCATCGCCCTACCTACAAAACAACCGGTTTTCAAGTAGATATATACATTTTTGGCAAATGTTGCCGTCAAATATTTTCAGATTGATAACGTGTATTTTGATTATTTATTTGTAGCGCCGGATTTTACAAAATTGTTAATTTTTAGAGTTGTCCCCAAAATTTTGTAAAGTTTGATTTTTATTTTCAGGGAAAGTAAAATTTAGGTTTGTGTGGCAATTAAATTTCAATGAACTTTTTAATTGCATTTAACTAATTAAATAATTAAATTAAATTAAATAATTAAATAAAATAATTTCGTTGAACAGCGAATTAATTTTCGAATTTAATAAATTTGAATTCAACATATTTCGTATTCAAATTCGGACCAGTTCCAAGATATTCTCACAACAAATGAAAACATTATTAACTCTAATTCCCCCACAGAAGTTAATTTTAACACTCCAGTATTACAAAATATCGCTCTAAATTTATTGGGGACAGAAAAATTTCGCATCTGTTGAACAGGTACCTAGCTATATTGGAATGTAGCCGGTCGGAAGTCGATTTCATTGTTACACATCCACTGAACTTGAGGGTAATTATGGTGATGTCTGGGTTATAAAAAAGTCTGGGTCTTGTCTATATTTAGCCGTACGCTAAAGCAATTAAAGCAAATTGCATTTGTTAACAATCTTTTGGGTGGAGAGGCCTTAATTAATCATATTTGAATGCAGAGCCAGTAAGAAAATCTCAACGACAGTATTCACTCAAATAACGCTTAGAAAACGATTAACAAACATTTTTAACATAAATATTAAAGTATAACGGAAGGTAATTAAACTGCAAAGTATCAATTATTAATTCCAGTTAGATTGGTGTAATTATTGAAAATTACAAATTATCATTATTAGCGGAAAGAAATACTGTCGAAATTGCAGAAATGTAATTGTAGCAATCACAGAATTAAACACGGTAAAATTTTCATTTTTCAAATTTTTTAATTTTGAATTATTTTTATAAAGGTAAAGAAGCAAACTGCGGTCTTTGGTTCTTGTCGGCAATAGACTATCCTCTCTCTACACCGATTCAATTTTACTACAACTATTCCCAACCAGTGGGCCAATTAAAAAATACTCACGTAGGCAACTCCTATACATTAAAAAAAGAAAGACGTAAAATGACGATTTTCGTTCTAGCCGACGGGCACCTTAAACAAGTGTATAAAATGTTAAACATGCAGTAATAAATATTAGTGAAATATGTTATATATATTTGTTTTCTGATATATATTTAGCAAACATTGGAATATTTTCTGCATATTAGAGAAATGTATGATGCATATACAGTGTTACTTGGGAATGTACTTTGCTCAATCTAATCAATCTGATAAATGTAAGAATCGTATTTTAGTTTTTAAATTTTTTCCTGTTTGCAGCTGATTTATTTAATAAAAGTCAATTTTCAGAATGGCGTCAAATACGGATAAGGAAGAAGTGATCGGGTCAGATGGAGAATTAGAGACACATTATCCCGTCAACAAAGAACAACAAAAACCAGGTAGCTCAGCAAAATTCTATGCGACCGAAGGTCAAAGCCAAGAATTATCGATGACAACCTTTGAGAGATTGATAAACCATTTTAATAGTCACCTGGAAGGAAAGACTTTGCTGGAGAAGCAATTAAAAGAAAAAGAAAATGAAATGAACAATCTACTAAAAGAAGCAGTCGCTGAATTCGATAAAAACAAAAAAGAAACACAAACTTTAAAATCTGAAAATCAAAAGTTAAAAAATGAATCGGCAAGTTATAAGAATGATGCAAAAACTGAACTTAATAAAATGATGACAGAGAAAGAGGAAGCAATTAATAAATTACAAAATGATATTAAAATTGAAAAGACAAGAACCACATCAGTTGAGCAACGATTAAAAGAAATGCTTGGATCAGCGACGGCCGAAAATTATGAGATGAAATGTACTAAAACAGAGCTTGAAGAAAAAGTCAAAGAAACCCAACAACGCATAAATCCGCTACAGTCTGAAAATTACGCTCTACAAAAACAAATAGTAGAAAAAGAAACTCAATGTGATGAATTAAGAAGAGAGAAATTAGAAAACGAACCACTTGCTGAATTACATCCAGACAAAAAGGAAATACAAAGTTTAAAAAACCTTCTTCAGAATAACCATAGTCTAAGAAAATTGAATGAAATGGATCTGCGAACGAACCTAAGTAAGAATTCAACCTCCCTTGACATAAAGAACAAAACGATTGATTACGTGGCATCTGGCACCTTCGACAACCTCTCTTCACTCACCGAATTGAATTTGAGTTTCTGCGGTTTGACCTTCCTCGAAAAAGGGGTTTTCAACAACTTGACCAATCTGATTACTTTGAACCTGTCTCATAACAATCTTAGTTGTTTGGAGGGAAACGTCTTCGCGGGTTTGAAGAAATTAAAGAAGATTTCTTTGTACAACAACAACATCACCAAGTTACCTCCCCAATTGTTTAGAGGGTTGGAGAGTTTGGAGGTAATCTATTTGAGTGCACTGAGAGAAATAGATGGTCAAAATTAATATAATTATGATTAACTTAAATATAATTTATATTTCATATATGGACAGCAATCTGAAATGCTAAAGGTGCAATATTTATATATTAGGAAATATATTGTTGTTTTAAATATATTGATATTGTAATAATCATATATTTAATTTAGCAATCTCAAGAATGTTAACTGAATAATGAAATTTTACTGAGCGTAATATATCACATTTTAAGCAGTAGTATGCAGGACTGCTGAACCATATAGCATAGATTGTTAATTTAAATATCTTGCAAGGTCGACTTAACAATAGATTATAGCTGGCTGTAACAGAACATATTTTAATGTTTATTATCTAACATTGCTGAACCAAATACTACAGGTTGTTAAAAATATATTTGGGATGTAATTTTTAAATATCTTTATTTTGTAAAGGTTAGTAACAGATTATAGTTGCATAATATAAGTAATATCGTATAAATTTCCTTAAATATAAAAACATCAATTTTAAAAATAGCAAGAACATTACACTAAAATAACATTTATAGTTTTAAAAATTTGAACTTTATACTATAATAATTATAAAACAAAATTTTAAACAAAACTTCTGGGACTTTTGAATAGTTTTTTACTAGAAGTTTTATAAATAACTTGTGGGTACGGATTGAGTAAGTCTGCATGTTCTTTAATCATGTACCTTGATGAATCGATAACTTCATAAGCCCAAAAGTGATCCCTAAATCCTTTGGTCTCATATAGTTTGCATATAAAGTAAATGAGATGGATGAAATACAACGTATTTTGATATATAACTTCCAGGAATATTTTCACCTAAAATTAATCCTTATAAAACAGATCATTTCGGAAGCACTCATTTTCAAATGAAGACTTTTTAAATTTTCGACACTTATTAAAGGTGGTTTATTTGATTCAGATCCATAGTTGAAACATTGCAATTTAAAATTTAGAGACTCAAGTGACAATATTTTTTGCTCTAGTACAAATTTATTTAAAATTAAGGCCATTTCAAAATTAAATGTTCCTTCGAATAAATCGTGCATTATATCGACAGCCACATTTTGTACAACATGATAGTTGTTGAGAGAATTAAAGACAGAATTTTCCTTTATACCTGTAAGAGAGACGTTTTTTAAGGACAAATCTTCTCGATAATTGTCAATGTTTCGTAGGTGTAACGAAGATTGCTCTGTGAATTGTGCTGTCTCATCTTTGGCAACTTCATCTACTTCACCGTATTCGTAGGTCACCGTTGAAGTTGTTGATGTGAAACTACTCCCTGATGAAGTATTACACTGCGTTTGTGACAAAAAATCAAAATTAGATAATTATAGGTAATAGATTATAGCATCAATATAATTATTTTAGTACGAAACAAATAGCTACACATACATAGAAAAGTTGTTTTTTAAGTATGAATGAAATTTCGAAATAAATTTAACAACAATTGGGAAACCCGTCAATTGGAGATCAAGGCACCTTAAAACGTGTATCTAATAATTAAGTAATTTAAAATGGAAGCACTGGGGTCTGATATAGTTTTTAATTTTAAATTTTTTAATTGTAATCAATAGTAATAACAAAAATGTACAACCTACCTGAGCTGCGTTATAAGCGTTGAACTTGTTCACAAATTTTAACCGATCTCCAATTTTAGGAATTAGCTCTTTCAGAGCGTCGTTGTTCAACAATGAAAAGGCTTCGTCATCTATTCCATTATCTAGAATTTGTAAATGTAACTAAGAAATATACGTGGGTGTTGGAGGGAAATTAATAACGAACCGTTAAAATATGATAACCATCTTACCTTCAAATGTTTGCACGTAATGTGCAAATCCCCATTCTTCTAGCAAGTCCTTTACCACCGCCATTTCACTTTAAGCACCCTTAACTGAATCACTGATTTTTCCCTAATTTCGGCGCTATACACAAAACGAACCGCGTGTACAAATGGTATCAAGCGTGGGCTAATATGAGTCACGAACTCACTTATGAGTTCATAAAATGCCGATAAAATTTTGTTTAGTTGCAAAAAACACACATCTTGGATATTTCCAACAACAATCTTGAATTGTTGCGTTTCATTATGAAGTTTTTGTTGACAGACGAAAATGCAAGCGCTAATATAACATATTTTGTACAGCCAACCTGTCGGAACAAATATTCGTAATAGCGAATACGTGTTATTTTAAAACTAATCATTTTTAAGACAGCATGTTTAAATTCACAATAATATCTAAATAAAATAATATATTAATGCTAGCAAAGCACGGTTGATTAAGATAAATGTATTTATATTAGTGATTGCAATAATAATCACTAATATCTATTTGTAGCAATCTATTTCTCTCAGTGTGGTAATAAAATTTCCGTTTTTGATGAAGACTTGTTGGTGGGGTTGAATAGACTCACTTGTTTTAATGCGTCGTATAATCAAAGAGTACTAAATTAATAGAGACGACGCGAGGCTCGATTTCCTGAACATCGTCGAAGCCCCGCCCCATGCATCTGTGGTCCATTGGTTTTGTGCGCATGTTTCTTTAATTTATCTGAATTATGATCTAAGCGCGCCAGGGATCACTGAAGAGTGCAAAAATATTTGAATCTTATTGGCTTAAGTAATTTAAAGAAACATGCGCGTGGAAAACCGTGTTCACAAAAATACATGGGGAAATCGGACCGTGTCGCTTCTTATCCTTAACTATTCTTTGGTATAATAACCTCACAAGCATCCCCGAAAAGTTGTTCAAGGATTGTGTTAAGTTGGAAAAAATCTGGCTTGAAAATAATAAAATGGTACTGTTGAAAAAAACTATTTTTGATAGTTTGCACAATTTGAAGATGCTGCATCTGTACAATAACCCGCTGGAGGAGATGGATAAGAACGCATTGAAGATGCTAAAAATCAAGGATTTTAAATTGTAACTTAGCGTAATTGCTTTATTATTTTTGTTTAGGTAATAATCTTGTTTTATATTTAAATTTGTATTGTTTGAAGGTTAAATGAAGGTTCAGAAAATTATTAAATAGATTTTTTAAATCCAACTGTTTACATTTTTGTATCGAATTTGGAACGAGTGTCAATCTATATCTGTACCCCAGAAGTAAACTATGTTAAGTCCAAAATTGTCCAAATTGAGTTTTTTATGGTAAGTCACTAAACGAAACTCACACTTTTATTTGCTTTTGTCAGAAAATTTCTATCCATATATATGTATAATGTCTAAAAATCAATATTCTACCTTGTACCGTCATGGAACTATAGCAAAAACTGTTGTTAAAAAAACAATAGAGTGCTCTCCTGAACATTTGAAATTTTGGACTTAACATACTTTGCTTCTGGGGTACAGATATTATATATTTACCGTGAGTTTTTTTGTAACTGTTGTCATAGGGAATTGCATGGTAAAAACTTTACCCCGTGTAATTCCAAAGCAGCTTCTATATCGTTTAGACTATAAACTGTGTTAAAAATTATTGCAGTAATGTTAATTGCTTCAGAATTAAATATTTTAACTACATTTGGTAAAACTTGCTTGTTAGATTGAATAATTGTTTCTTGAATTTTTTTGCGTAGACAACCTTGCCTTGTGTCTTTTTTAGTTCCATTAGGAATTATTGAACATGAAATCCACTCTTTTGATACGTTGTCGTAGGGAATTTCATGGTAAAAATTGTACCCCCTGTTAACATTTGTTCTGATGAAAATATTTAAACCATTTTTGGACCAAACTTGGAAGATTATTTAAACTATCGAATAGATTACAATTCAATATCCTAAACTGTCGAAAAAGTTTTGAAAAAAATATTCTTGTAAAAGCGTTTTCTTGCCACTATCATTTCTAGCTGCCTGAAATGTCAGTTGACTTTTGTCACTTTGTTTAGCGAATCGCTTAGTAGGGCCATTTACTTTACAAACATTCCTCCGTTCGTCGAATTTGTCTTCAAATCGACAAAAAACTTAAATTAGCTGCAAACTTTCATTAGAACTGTGTGGTTTATTGGAAAAACATTTCTAATCACCGAATTTGTGTTCAAAGATCACAAAAAAATTAAATTAAATTGTCAAGTGTCATTAGAACTTGTCGCTTCATCGAAGAACAAATTTACACCATCGAAATTGTATTCAAAGCTCTAAAATAATTGAATTACGCCACACAAAAGATATTCATTATTTTAAGCGACAAATATAGGCAAATGTTCGGGCAGACGCGTATTTTATTTTGTTTTTGCGAAAACTCGATTGTAAACTACTAAACTACTCGTCCAAACAATGTGTTGTGTAAATTTCTGAACTGGGAGTTTGACAGCAGATTCGGAATGCATTCTCCAATCTGGAAAATATCTTTATAATTGGTTAGGACGTGCGGTTGAAAAATAAAACAATTTAGTTTAACGGAGCTACAGTCATTTCGTCGACTTTTAGTTTTTCATTGTTGACTTAGTTTTCTATCTGTGTCAATCTTAGAGCAAATCGATTTTTAATTGCACCATTGTGTTCCTCGCAAAAAAATACACAAGTTTTCATGTTTATATGACGCTCTACCCACTAAACACAAAAACGTATCACGGACGTCCGAGCAACGTCGCGTAGCGCTATGCGACGTTAGTCAAAAACGTAGCTCGGACATCGAAAAACGTATATAGGACGGCTAACGCCTGTCGTGAAAACATCGCCAGGCGACGTACCAGCGCGACATCGCGCGACGTTCGGGCTCTACATGCGGGTGACGTCGCCTTGATACGTTTTTCGACATTTTTAATTAATCAATGAATTAAATTGATTTCTAAATTATTTTAATTAATTAATTTAATTAATTATTTTTTAATAGACGTAATTAATTCATTTTTTAATTAAATTATTTTATTTCATTTTTACGTAATTGCTTCAATTCAGAAATACACCAGTTAAAATCATAAATTTATTTATATCAATGATTACATAAATAAAACAAAGATAACAAACGTTTTTAAAAAAAATTGTATTAACAATTTATTAAAAAAATTAAATTTAAAATATTAACGTATTGATAATAATGTTAACAATTTATAACTGCATAGCATATACAAGATATAAATGACATTTAGAAAATGAACTCCTAATATTAACAATTCACAACTATATCAACAACAAATATTATTTAGATAATTATACTAACAATTCATTATTACAAAAACGAAATTTTTAAAATCTACGTCTACATAATATTAATAATTTACAATTTTATAACATACACAAAATATAAACGTAATTTAGAAAATTAACTCGCAATATTAACAATATCAATCATATCAAAGATAAAAACGTCATATAAAAAATTAACGCATAGACAATATTAACAATTTATAACTGCATAACATAAATTACAAGATATAAACGAAGAATTGCAATTTATTCTTATGATAATGATAATAAACTTAAAATACTCGAGATTCTTGGCATGGGGGCAGGTCCAACTTCTCTTCCCTTAAATTGATGCTACGTTTTAGCGCCACGTCTGTGAATTAAAAAATGTAAAATAAATAATCTTATTAAAAATTATCATTAAAATCGATTACCTTCGAAGATTTCTATAATTTTGAAATCTTTGATTTTAATATTTTTCTTCGCACCCGACTTTTTCAGCTCCTCGGATACTTTTTTCATTTCAATTTTCTAAATTGGTTTTACAAACACTGAAAAATAACAATAAATATAAAAACTGTGATTTTGTATCAATGATTGATAATTTACTTACTTGCTGTTTATTTTCTTCCATTTTTTCAGCTAATATACAACTTATCAATGCCACTAGAAACGGTGGAATGTCTTCTTTCGAAAATTGAAAGTTAAAATATTTGCCAAAGCAGAACCTTTTCCGATACAGATGTGACCGGTTTTATGTCACCAATTTAGTTAATTGCACCGCCTTTGTGTAAAAACTATTTGTACCGTCCTTTTGTATTTCAAGGTTTCATTCAGGGACGACTAGAAGTTTTGCAGGGGTTTGAAATTAAATAAAGTATTTTTTCATCAACAGCACATCGAACCGTTTATCAAATTATTTCAATTCCAACATTAAGTCGTTGTTTTATAATTTTTTTTAGAAATTTGAAAGTGAGGAGTCTCTTTCAGTGCTGCACTTCTGTTTAGGGTTCCAAAAAGTCAGCTCCTGAGTCGGTCCTGTTCAAAACATGTTTTTCTTTTTAAATTTAAATTGTGTAAATAAGTTTCACAGAACCTAAAGTATAAAAAGTATAAAAAAAGTACAATAAAAACGCGTTATCATAAAATTGAGACGATTCCGAAACTTTAAAGTGGAAAACACATTTTCAAGAAACGCACAAGAAGTCAACTTAGAGGTCATCCATAATCTGCGTAACGCAGAATTTGAACAATTTTTACCCCCTGCCCCCTTCATTGCCCTCTTTATTGTCATTTACTTACATAAATTTAAAATATGGCTTTTGCTATATGTAATTAATTGCTATAATTAATGACTTGTTAGTTAAATTCTCTATTCAAAAATTCAACTGGTGCTATGAACAATTCAAAATTTTAAGAAATAAAGGTAAATTTGTAAATTTGATATGAATTAACCCCTTATAGCACTGCGACATTTAAGTATGTCAAGTCTAACGTTTTCGTATGGAAATTCAATTCTAATGTTATATTAATTAAAAAATTGCCCGTGAAAGGGTTATTAACCTGTAAAAATATTGTTTTCAACTAAATAAATGATGAGCTTCAATTGTAATTTTTTTTCGAAAAAAAAATTGTTTGATTTTGTTATCACATATTAATAAAGAAAATCGTTCATTAAATTAAATTAAATTTCGATACTGGGACTTGGTTAAATTAGAATTATGGATGTGCCTTTTTTCATTGGCGTTTGTTATAACGTAATATTATAAGAAATTCTGAATGAATACAATAAACACATACATATTATAAATAGAAGTGTTTTAGGAAATTATATAAGCATACAATTTTTAATTCATTTATTAAAAAGCAAGAATATAAATCGTTGATTTGAATTTTGATTTCATTAAAAAAAAAAAAATGCGTTCCACGTCTCAATTTTACATCGCCGAACGATCTACGAACGTTGCTCAGATACGTCGCAGCGCGACATTATTCCAACATCGCTCAACGTTTTTTAAACGTTATGTGTTTAGTCAACGCCATCTTTATTTACAAGCCGTGAAGCCATGCTTGGCAACACCGCATTAATGCACAGAAGTAGGCCGAGTATCATTGCACGTCGGTTGCAATCGAAACTTATTAAAAAATAACTAACATGAAATGATCCATACTACATCATTATTCTGATAGTATTAAGAAATAAAACAAAAGTTAGTAAAGGCAGGAAATTTTATTTTGTGGTATTTATTAAACATTAAATAACATTATTTACAAATAACATATTTTTAACGTTTATTCTTCTCTTTTGTTAGCGTAGCTAATTTCCTTTTTTCTCTAAATTTTTAGTGCCATTTGTTTCTTTTGAATATTTTGTGTAGTTATTCAACAGAATATTTGCAAAAACAGAATACAATGTTTTAAACAATCTAGAAACATCGTTGCCACACAGACAATGTAATTCAAATTGTTGAAAAAAGTTATTGGAATTTAAGCTTAACTGTGTCAGTTGAATTAAAATGCCTTTTTGACAGGAAGATTGCAAAAATTTTGTTTCCCACACGCTATTAGCTACAATATATTCTAACAAAGCATACATATGAAAGAAAACACACTTAACATGGTAACTTGGTACACTTAAGCCACCTCGCTGTAAAAAGTCAAAATATTCGTTGCAAACATTACTACCGCGTCCTTCCTCAAATAAAAAAACACAGGCAGTACATTCCAGTTTTTTGCAAACAGATCGTGCTCCATAGCCACAAACATATATGCAGCTTGATTCCTCGATTTCACATAATTCAAGATAATTTGAAGTTATAATGGGGCGAAATTGATCAATGTCAACATTATATAAATTTGATTCAGTACTTTCATTAGCAAAGTTGCTAAAGCATGCTTCTCTTTTATTGATCATTTTCAAAATATGTCTTATTCGTAATTTGTTTTCTGATTCAATTACTTGCCTAACTGATACATTATAGTTTGATCCAGATAGTCGTCTGTACATTCCAAACCTTTTCTCTAACTTGTCTGTTTGAAATTTCCCCAAGAGTACATACGAAACATTAAATTTTGTTAAAGCATCGTTAGCAATTTTACATAACACTTGAGATGCTCTTCTTATTGCTTCAAATGTGTCGGAGCTTAAGCCAGCTTTGTCCTTGAAAGACTGCCATGCTTCTATCCAAGACAAAAAACGTTTCAAAAACAATAACTTTTCATCCTCAATACTACAAACTGGTCCTGCCCATTCATTTCTTTTTATTTTTCCTACGATAGGGTTTTTAGAATTTACAATATCCCACCAGATGCGGAAAATTTGTAAAAAATTTGCAGTATCTGTACATTTTTCTTCCGTTTGTAAAGCAGCAATAGTTGACATATGAAAAACATTATCCACTAACAAAACGTTTTGTCTCTCTAAATTCGAGGGATACAAAGTTTTATAACTCAACTTATATGCTTTTTTAATTAACTTATTTTGCTCGTCCTTGAAAAATAGTCGCAAATGTTCGAAACATGCATACCGTTTTATTGTATAATTTTCAAAATCAGGATATATTAAAGTGTGAAAAGTATCTTTTTTGTTCAACCAGTTATTCCTAACATTTTTAAAAATGTGAACAGTGTCATACGATAGGTAAGTATTAATATCAGGGATGCATTGATTTGGCATAGATTCGTTTGAAGAAATTAAAGTGAACATATTCTGATTTATTCTATTGTTATCAGTTAGTATCGCAACTATAGGAAAACCACATTTTTGAACAAATTCAATTACCTCATTAACGAGTATCTTTAACTGATCTCCTGTTGTGTTATTCACAGGAACTAGTCGAATAACTTCACTAAAATTACCAAAAGCAGAAGAGATCATAAAAGTTTCAATAGTTTTTGCCAGATCCTTAGCATTATTTTCTGAACTGCCAACAATTCCATTGGCTTTAAAATCTAACTTAGATTTCACATAAATTTCATCAATTTGTAATATTGTATATTTTTCTCGAACAGTCAAGTTTTTGGAAATTTGTTTCAAATAGTGACTTGTATTTGAAAGATTTTTGTCTGGTTTTACATTAAATCTAGAAGATATTTGTTGTAAATATCGTTTACTAGGCAGCAGCAAATGATCTTGTAAGAGCATGTAACAAGACAATGAATATGAATAAGCCATAAATGCAAACAAAATAGTTGCTGGGGAATATTTTCATCTTTTTAACAATATCATGTTTAACTGATCAATTAAAAGTTCCAATTGTTTTTTATGTTGATAGTCTTCCATTTCTTCAGCTTTTTCGTTACACATAACTAAATTTTCATACGACTTTTGCAAGAAAAATTCAAAAGATCAAGTCCTTAAATTGTGTTGACTTACGTTGGCATACCTAACTAATATATTTTCAAGTTGCGACCATCGAGATAATTTTAAATCACAAGGGAGAATCCAGTTCAAATCGTGAGCAGAAATTTCTTCTTTTCCAATAAAGAGTTTTAATGTTAAATCACTTTTCACAAGAACACTACATAAAATTTCGGCGGCACTTAACTCAGTTTCACTTTCAGAAGAACTATTAGAACACTCAATATTTAATAAATACAGCCAAACACCAAAGTTGCTCTTAATTTTAAAGTTCCACTTTGTTTCACTGTTTATACCATTTAGTTTTGTTTGAAAAGTGTCAAGAAAATTTGTAAAGTCATTTATAATATCAGATTTTACATTTTCTTCAATTTTTCCAGCTTCTTTTGATTGCAACGCTTTCCTTCTTACTTCAGGGTCTTTTCGTCTAACTACTGTTGAAGTTGAAGACAGATAAACTGGAAGATTTTGAAAAATTGTGGGTACAGCGTCTTCCTTTAATTTTGGGTGTGCTAATAGCAACGTAGTAACAGTTGACCGTTTTTGTATATCTGATCTAATATAACATCATTTTCGTTAAAATGTTTTATACAAACAGATGAATACTTCGTAGGCCGCCAATTTTTCCTCGGGATAGCTCGAAGCCATTTCTTTTTCGTTTCTTCATCTTTTGGAAATGAAAACGTAGTAACTGCAGCTTGCCCCTTTACGGATACACTTTCGTAATTCGATTTGCAGCTTGGGACACAACATTTTCTAGTCATCTAAAAAGTTTTCATGTGAAAAGCATGAACCAAAGGTTAAATGTACTTACTTTTTATATTGTCGAATATCAAATTATTGAGTTAAATATTCTGATAAATACACACAGGTTTGGAAATACCACAACTATCTAACGTTAACTGCACTTTATAACAATATCAACAACAACTCAATGATGCAATACTGAACCGAAGAACGCAAAATGTCCGCCTAGCAACACTGCTGCCAAATTTCTTAGTTCACGGCTTGTAAAATAAAGATGGCGTTGGTTTAGTGGGTAAGCAAGAAAGAAAAAAAGTTTTTCTTTGGTTTGGCTTATTTTTTTGTTTTTCCCTTACTAGGATAACTTTTTCTATTAACGGAGATACGGCCATTTTCTCGATTTATCTGTGTAAATTCTCTAATTTTCATTACAGTGACTGTATTTAGACAGTGGCGGCAATATATGATGTTGCTGCTTTGATTGGTCGAGAAAGTCACGTGTGGTTTCGGCGGCCATGTTTTTTCCACCTTTTGACAGCGTTCAATGTTTACATTGTGCTTTTAGAGCAATATTTCCAAATAAATAATTTCGATTTATGAAGAGTGAAGTGCGAAGCAACAAAATTACAAACTTAAAGGGGCCAATTTCTTACCGATTGTCTGCGATCTGCTCAATTATATCTCTCTGCGTTTAACGTGTACTCAAATGTAAGTAGAGACATACTATAATTTTAATATTTTTCCATTTCTCGAACAGTAAACTTCAAAATTTTAATTAAACTTTATAAAAATATTAGATTTGGAAGCCAACTTACAATTTTTACAAGCAGAAATTATACTTTAATTTATTTGAAACTAAAATTGCTTAATTTAACGAGTTAGATAATATCGACGGATTTACACCAAAACGACACAAACGCCAAAAATTCGAATTTGAGATATTGGTATCACTTGAAAGAGAATTTTAAAGCGCACTGACATAAGTATAAGCGACAAAAAATGTGGTAGTTATTTAGTTGTTAAGTTTGCATAAACACAGCGTAATTTCGTAATAAATATAGTTTTTAGTTGGGTAACCGCATCACTGCATGTGGGGCATTCATTTTGGCAACTCAGTGACAACCTAACATTGCTGTCAACACTAAATTAACAGCGTCAATCTTGTGGAAATAGAAAAAGGAAAAACTTTTCGACTGTGCTTCATTTAATCGTGTGTCATAAAAGACTTCCAAATCTACAAACACAACCTCAAAAGCCAAGGGTGCGAGAATACAATTTTTATTACAAGTATGAACAAATTTCTAGAGAAAAGGAACAACAAACATCGTTTTCCTTGCGACAATTTTCAAATTCGCCTTATTTAAATAAGACTGCTTAAGTTACAGCTTGAAGAATTACAATTTAAGACTTCTCGGCATAGAGGACCTGTCTTTGTAAAAGTTGAATTTTACGACGTTAGGCGTTGCACTAAATGATAGGCAACCACGCTACCATCTAGGTCATAAATTATTGTGTATAATAGACTGAGTCAAGTAGCCATAAATAACTTCCTTGAAACGACTTATATTTACTCGAAATGCAGTTCACAATACTGTCGACACAATATGTATTCGGGCTTTTCGGCTCCTTTATTCTTTTAAATACCAGATGTGCAGCAAAATATTTGTACCGGAATGGGACTTACAGAGGGAGGAGGTTTTTTTTTGTTTACTTAAATGATTTTTGAAACGAACGGATCCAATTGCATCTTATTAGTAAAACAAAATAAAAAACCGAAAATTTGTTGTGATGTAATTAGCGTTATTTAAATATTTGTAAACTTTATAGTACCTATCGGTAAGAATTGCAAATAGGAAAACAACTTTTGTTTTTATTAATTGATTACTTGAATATTTGCTTCCGGCTTTTCGATCTCTGCACTCCTACGTTTTCGTGGGTCTATGATTTGAGGTAAAACCGCTTTTTCAAAACAAAATTTCAAATTTGCAAACAATGTATTTAGTCCAGTAAAAATGTATTTTTACCCTGCAAAAGGTCGGTCAGGTTTAGTTTTTTGATATATTTTATCATAAATGCCCCTAATGTTAATGTCAAGTTTTTGACCTCGTGACCTTTTCGGAAAGTGTTGAAAATGGGGGTTGAACTTTAAAAAAACACGTTTTTGAGTACGCTAAGCAAACGGCTTTTTGGAAAAAAAATTTTTTTATTCATTTAAATACCTGACGATATAGGCACTCAGAATCGAATCGAGACCGCTACTCTAGGATCAATAGTTTATGAGCTACGATTTTTTGAAGTTCACCACTTTGATTGCTTAAACCGCAAATGAACTGTTTTTGCTGTTATCTCACGTCTCGTGCGCTCCAGGCTGATGCACAGGTTACATCGAAACAAATGATATGTCAGTCTAATGGGCATTAAATGCTCTTTATTGTGGTTTTTTGTTTGATCCAATTGGATAAAAAATGACCACACGGCGAGCAATCAAACTTGGAAAATTATTGAAAAAACTGCCTATATTTAGTATTGCTTCAGTGTGCTCTAAAACCTGCCCATTATAACCAATCTCAAAAATTTTACATTCCATGAATACGTGACAGCTTATGGGGCACAGAAGTGCAAAATTTTTTTTTGCTACTGACACCCTTGGACCAGCTTTATTTCAAACGGGGCGCGGACTCAAAAATAACTGGTTGTTTTTGTTTATTTTGGGAAACAGAAATATTTCTAATTTACAAATGGAAAAATGACTTTTGCTACATTTATGTACACTAATTCACGCAAAATTTTCATTTGAAACATTTTTTTATATCTCCGATATATATTCAGTAAGCGCCAGCCAACTGGAATAAATTCATTATCTAAATTATTCTGCACATTGAAAACAAATCCCGAAACACGTAATTTTTAGTCTATCACATGATATCCTGTAAAGTGAAAGTTTCATTCCTAACCTCAACCCCTTTCGAGTTACAGTTGCAACCCCCAAATTTTTAAATGGAAAGCGGGGTTTATGATATCTCATTTGAAATGTCTCTTCATGGTCTATTCAAAAATGCTATGGTTTAAAAATTTATTGCAAAAATGAAGAGTAAACAAAATTAATCTGTTTAACGAAAAAACAAAAACAAATGAAAATATAGGGTTTTCCAATAAGAGGTGTTATTTTGAATAGCCCGTTATTTCGGTAGATGTCACTTTTGGAGCTGTAATTTTTTGACATTTGACAAGTAGAAACTACGCCATTAATAAAAATGGAACGATACACGCTTCAACAACGCATTGAAATTATTAAAATTCACTATAAAAATGGTGAAAATAATAATAATAATAATAACACCTCTTATTGGAAAACGAAGCCATCCAGGTGGAAATGGGCCTCATCACTCAAGATGATTTTTCGATGGAATTCCGGATCATTTTCATGCATTTCAAGGACCCAATCGGCAAAGATACGACGTTGTTGATGATCGGCCGGCTTGAGTTCTTGTGTTAACTGAACTTTATAAGCCTTAAGACCCAAATCTTTATGCAAAATACGGTGTAATGACGTTTTTGGAATGTCTAATTCCAAAGAACGACGAGGAATGGACAAACCTGGGTTTTCTTCAACACTTTCGGCTACAGCAGCAATATTCTCGGCTGTTCTTGAGCGACGTGCACGGGTTTTATTCTTCACATCACTAACTTGTCCCAACAGCTCGAATTTTTCCACCAATTTCTGTATTGCGGTCCGACAAGGTGCTTCACGACGACCCAAAAATGTTCGAGTTTTACGAACCGTCTCTGCCAAATTTTCACCATTTTTATAGTGAATTTTAATAATTTCAATGCGTTGTTGAAGCGTGTATCGTTCCATTTTTATTAATGGCGTAGTTTCTACTTGTCAAATGTCAAAAACTTACAGCTCCAAAAGTGACATCTACCGAAATAACGGGCTATTCAAAATAACACCTCTTATTGGAAAACCCTATAGAAGATTGAAATATTTAGTTTTTATATCTACACATACACGTGATTGCACGTGCCAACTTAAATGATATCTAACCAGCTTAAATCGCAAATGACTGCGACTGTAAGTTGTAATGATATTTAAAACATCAAAATCGTTCGTTTCAAAAAGAACATAAGTCAACAAAATTGCAAAGTGACTTATTTTTCACATAAAAGAGGATTCGAACCAGGTAGATAGAATATACCGAAAATGTGCAAGCTTTGTCATTGAATGTTTCATATACCAAAATTAGAATTCTCTTGCTGGAGCAGACCCCACAACAAGACATTAGTATTTTAAGTACCCCCAATAAATTAAAAAGACAGATGCCTTCAGGCGATCTTTTTCTTGGTCATTTCTCGGCAGTTTTTTTTACATGAATTTACAAACATTGAAATAATTAAAAAACGGCAGTATATGAAGAAAAACGATATAGTGAGGGCCGCCGATAAATGAGTAAGCTACAAGACCATTACAATTTTAAAGCAAAATGTTGAAAATTGGAGGCGCACAGCAAGTTGTACGACTAGGTGAAATTTGGACATTTTAATTAATAACAAGCTTAATTGACATAATATCAAACTGTAATTAAATGGAAGTCGTCTGGCTAGCGTGTACTCGTCGTATAAGATAGCGACCTTCTTTTCAAATTTGAAAATGAGACCGTACGGACAACGTACAAAACCATTGAATTTAGTCTCGGGGCGCCGAGGACTGTTAAGTAATGTTTTTAATTTTAATTAAATTCAACTTTGAACTTATTAGTTTGCACACTTAATAAATGATAATTTGACTTACTTTCTGTTCTTTGTTTTCCACATATTAATTATTGACTTAAATTTAGAAATGTCATGTTTTTAAACACTTTAACATTTTATTAAAAAAATTGTCACATAAACACACATTTTAAAAAACATTTTTATAAAATGTTAAAGTGTTTAAAAACATGACATGACTAAATTTAAGTCAATAATTAATATGTGGAAAACAAAGGACAAAAAGTAAGTCAAATTATTATTAATTATATGTCCACATAAGGAAAAATAAGACTGATGTTAAACTTAATAAATGAGTTTATAGAAAAATTCAAATCTTGAGATAAAGATAAAAACTTATCATTCACTGAAATGCACCTCATTTACAACAGTCCAACGTAACAAGTAAGTAAAACTTGCAATAAATGTTCACAGATTAAATTAATTTAGGACTAAACTATTCTTATTAATTTTCAAATAAGGACATTTGATTGTAATTTGATGCAATGGTTTTGTTGACGAAAATAAACATAAAATTAATTTACTTTGCCCAATCTAATCAAACTGATAAATGTAAGAGTTGTATTTTAGTTTTTAAAATGTTTTCCTGTTCACAACTGATTTATTTAATAAAAGTACCTTTTCAGAATGGCATCAAGTACAGATAACGAAGAAGTGATGGAGTTAGATGAAGAATTAGACACAAATTATCATGTCAACGCAAAACGACGAAAAACAAGTAGCTCAGGAAAATTCTATGAGATTGAAAGTCAAAGGTAAGAATTATTGATGACCAACTTTGAAAGATTTTAATAAATTATTTTGATAGTCTCGTGGAAGAACAGAACGACGACAAAAAAGCAATTCAAGTTCAAATCAAAGAACTGGAGAACCAATTAAAAGAGAAGGAAAGTGACATACAAAATGTACAAAAAGAAGCAGCCAGTTCAGCAAAAGTATATGCGATCAAAAGTCAAAGTAAAGAATTAACGATGACAAAAATGGACAAATTGATAAAACATTTTGAAATTGAAATGAAAAATCTACAAAAAGAAGCAGCCACTGAGTTCGACACATACAAAAAGGAAATTCAAACTTTAAAATTTGAAAATCAGAAGTTAAGAAACGAACTGGCAAATTGTAAATATGCAAGAACTGGACTTAATATAATGATGACAGAGAAAGAGGAAGCAAATAAGAAATTACAAAACGATATTAAAATTGAAAAGGCAAGAGCCACAACAGTTGAGGAACGGTTAGTAGAAATGCTTACATCAGCGACAGCCGAAAAGAATGACCTAAAATCTACCAAAACAAAACTTGAAGAAAAAGTCAAAGAAACCGAACAACGCATAAAGCTGTTACAGACTGAAAATTCCCAATATAAAGAATTAAGAAGGGAAAAATTATTAAAAGAAGAATTAGTTGCTAACAAAAAAGAAATTGGAAGTTTAAAAAACCTTCTTCAGAAGAAACAAAGTCTAACAAAATTGAATGAAGGGAACGTGCAATGGAGGCTTGTTGACAATTCGACCATCCTCAACATACGCGACAGGATTAATTACGTGGCACCTGGCACTTTCAAGTACCTCTCTTCACTCACTGAATTGAGTTTGAGTGGCTGCGATCTGACCTGCCTCGAAAAAGGGGTTTTCAACAACTTGACCAATCTTATTGCTTTGAACCTATCTCATAACAAAATTACTTGTTTGGAAAGAAACGTCTTCGCGGGTTTGAAGAAATTGAAGACGATCTATTTGTTCAAAAACAAGATCACCAAGTTTCCTCCCCAATTGTTCAAAGGGTTGGAGAGTTTGGAGGAAATCGATTTGAGTGAAAATAAAATTTCCGTGTTTGATAAAGACTTGTTGGTGGGGTTGAATCGGCTCACTTATTTTAGTGCATGGGATAATAAGCTCACAAGCATTCCCGAAAAGTTGTTCAAGGATTGTATTAAGTTGGAATACGTCAATCTTTACAATAATAAAATTATACGGTTGAGAAAAACTATTTTTGATAGTTTGCACAATTTGAAATTGCTGTGTCTGGAGAATAACCCGCTGAACGAGATGGATAAGAAGGCATTGAAGATGTTAAAAATCGAGGATTTTAATATATAACTGCGCAATTGCTTTATTATTTTTCTTTATGGAATAATCTTGTTTTATATTTAAATTTGTATTGTTTGGAAGTTAGAAAATGAGTAAATAGATTTTTTAAAAGCAACTGTTTACATCGTTTTATTGAATTTGGAACGAGTATCAATCTATATACAGCAAAATCCGGTTATAACGGCTTTGGTTATAAAAAACTTTATTCCAAGTCCCAACATTTTCCCCTACATAACAATGTAAATGATTGCGCCAAAGACGATAAAAGATTCAGAATTTCAATAGGATGTTTAATTATTTTTTTAAATATTAAACAACATAGATTGCAGTTCTCTGTAAATTCTCTAATTGTTATTCGCCTGAATTATCAAATGTAGGTGGCGCTACTAAAAAACATTATGGCCGCTTCAATGGAGTTAGATTGTATTGTGTAGATTGTTTAAGTGGTGTTTTTTTTGTGTTTAGAATAGACTTTAATCTTTCCGTGTTTAAAAACATTGTGAAAATGTTGATAACATTAACAGATATATATTCATATGTCCATGATAGTGTTAAATTGACTAAGTATTTATTTTAAATAATTATATTTTACTTAATTTTTTATGTCAAGTGCAACAAAAAGACTAGGCCCCTAGAATTGGGGGAACAGTTGTATAGGGGTGACCACGTTATGGGCTGTGGACTTGTCGGTCGAAATCAGGTGGAGGCTCGATGCTTAACATCAAAAATCAATGCATCGCCTCATAAAATTGAAATACTGTTTCAACATGTTTCAGGTAGGTACATTGATATAAAATTTAATTCCACAAGTTTGGAGAAATATATTAATTACGATAGTTTTCTAGATCACAAGAAGTGGAAATGCAGCTACAGTTGCAAGGCTGGCGCTGGTGAAAAGTGCAAACACATCGTAGCCACTTTGCTCTACATTTATCAGTGAGTTCAATGAAAGGAGAAGTTGAGCATATTTAATATTTATATTGTTTGTAGTGCTACATCTCTGGCACCTTTAAGCTGTACAGATACAGATCAAAAATGGGGTAAACATGTACAACAACGGCTTGTGGAAACGGTGTCTTTGGAGGAATTTTGTCACCCTATTACTGCAGAGAGGGTAAATACCAATGATGTGAATTTTCCTCAAATTATGCTCAAAGCCTTTGAAGGTATTAATTCAAGATTTCAAGAAAATGATCTGACTTAAAATTTTGCTTTAGCTGTCCCAGAAGCTGAAGCGACGAGTCATTTTCATGAAGTCCGGAAGTCGATTGAGTCTGGAGCTGAATCAATTTTACAAAGGGACTCTGTCAGGTTGTATCATAGCAGTATAATAGTGGCATTTATCAAGCCCTTGCAATTTTTGTCAATGAGACTTATACATATTTATTTTAGTGTTGTTGCTGTTTTGTGTGTTGTTTTTTTAGGAACAAAATGTGGAAGACAATTTGCGAAAATGCACAGCTGTCAAGATTTAGTTTAATGCTTCTGGATGTTGACGTGCAAGAGCTGAAAACGTGCTGCATCGCTACATATAACAAATTGTTTCCCTGTGATGCATTGGAAATATGTATTGAAACAATACGCAATGAACAAAGGTGGCAAAAAGAACGGCAGTTTAGAATTACTGGTACGTAATAAGGAATCAGTAGTAGTATAACAAAATATCTTGCTTTCTATGATTAAAAATTTAAATGTTAACGACTGTTTTTGCAAATTATAACTATTGTAAATGTAAAATAATACTATATAGTAATAATGCATTTTGTTAAAACCTAATAAAAGTCATTGTTATTCTAGGAACACGATGCTACGGGTTATTTACTTATGCAAACGATGATTGGGAAATGAAAGCTTTAAAGCATTTTTTCCCAAAATCCTTTGCAGGGAATTATGCTACAAAATATGGCCAACATCAAGAAAAATTTGCCCGTGAGCTGTATCAGTCACATCTTGACAACAATGAAGTTGTGATAGAGTATGGGTTGGCAATCTGTCAGGCGAATCCATGGTTAGCTTGTTCTCCCGACGGTATTATTCTATCAGATAAGCAACCGGTTCGTTTGCTTGAAATAAAATGCCCTGTTATTGGTAAGCTAATTTCATGCGAAATATTATTTTGCAGTTTTTTTTTTAGGTTCCAGAAAAACAATTAGCCATTGTCTACCGCTGCTGAATTATATGAAGTCCACAACTGAAGGTTTTAGATTAAAGAAAAAGCATACATACTTTGCGCAGATTCAGCTTGCCATGTGCATTTTAAACCTTCAGATGTGTGACTTCATATTATTCAGCAGCTACGATAATACCATACATGTAGAAAAAATAGGGCTGGATGCAAATTTTGCAAAATGCTATTAACAAAATTAAAGGTAATTTTTTTTAACAAAATGTTACACGTTTTGTGCAGTTCAGCATCATCACCATCATCAACCTAACTTGTGTCTACTAAGTTTGGAATCCTGTGTGTTTTTGTAACTAAACATTTTTCACTGCTGTGAGGTACAAATAAAAATTGTGTTGTGCTGTTTTAAAGTGTGTACATACATATATAATTATAAGGGTTTTCGTTGTTAATTTTAAGTCCAACCGATCTCAAAGTATTCTGGTCTCATTCCAACTTGTTTCTGGCTGTATCGATTCTATCTCTTATCAAGACAAAAAAGACAACTGGTAAATATTTATTTATGTTAATATACACACTGTATATCAAAACTTGAAATAAATGTGAAACATTCTACAAACAAATTTTTAGCAAATGAATCCACTCCTTTCGTAAATGTTTATTCCCGGTCGGAAAAGCATGAAACGATATACCTTCACTGTAATACGAATTACATTGCGGGACACAACAGTAATGGTTACTTTTACTTCGCTTTTTAGTCGATTTTTCCATTTTTTAAGCTTAATAAACTTGAATTAAACTAACCAACACAGACCATATAATTATTCTAACCAACTCAATCTCCACTGGGGTAACTGACATATTTGCCTCCAGACGGCGACTCTTTCGCCTGTTGAGGCGAATTACAGTGGCTGTATTGCTGTTTTGATTGGTCGAGCAAGTCACGTGATTCCGGCGGCCATGTTTTGACTCACAGATAATAGCCGCGTTCTTTTTACACACAATCTCAGTGATCCTGGCTCATTTTGAGCCGGCTCACTTCGTGACGCGTTCTTTTTACAAATCAGCTGTTTAACTGAAGTGAGATTTTTTGCACCCCCCTTATCCCAACTGAACTACCTCGCGAACAGACTCATTTTTCTCAGTTTGGCTCAGTTCGTAATTTAAGGTTAAAACAGTTCTGTCAAATTTGAAAATTCGCCGGTTCTTGTAATATCAACGGACACATTTTTAAATATCTTAAAATTCGTTTAGAAAAGGAATAAATTGTACTTGTAATGATATTTTTAACTACTCTATCTTTTTTTACCTTTATCTAGTTTCCGTATATTATCAATTTGATTGTGGTTTATTTTGCGAAGTTTTCTGATTTAGTGAGGGACATTATTTTCGAAATTTTAAACAAGATGTTCCTAATCGTTTGTAAAACGATGTTTACACGATTTGTCTATGAAAATACAGATTTGCGCTACAAATACAGCATATTTACCCCGCAATAAATTTCTATAAATTTCGTTAACCGTTTCAATAAATCTGTAAGATCTCCAACACCTGCTGCGGTGCATGCAAAAATTGAACAAAGTGCATCAAAACCGTTTTATTTATTTCATGTTTTTAGTTTGTTACCCTAATAGGTCTTACAATTATGTATCAAATGGTTATATCCGAGATGCCGGGAGAAGGTTAGATGACTAACGATAAAGGAAAAATTATGAATTCATCTTTATTAGTCATTAAACATTTCTCTAACAATCTGTTCTCTTCCTGATCTCCTAAATTGTATACCGCTTACATTCTGTACAAAATCTTTGTCATTACTTTCATCATATATTATGTAACACAGCCGCAGCTACGGAACAATTAACATTATATTATTATTTTCAAACATTTTCAATCTACTATATCTACCCTTTAATAGGGCAAAGGCATTTTCTATTACAATCCTTTGAATTGCAGTTAAATTTCCAATTGTCTTTAAAAAAGGGTATCAGGCAATCAAGACATGGATAGCCAGAATCGCCCAATAAAAAGTCGTTTCCTTCTCAGCAGAAATTTTCTTCCTACCAAAAGTATGTGTCGGAATTACATTATCTTTATGCGTTGTAATTTTCGTCTAGGCTTGTTGTATTCATCGGAACTATCGGTATCACTACTGGAAGTAGATGAATTGGAAATAATAATCTTTGCATCAGACTCACAATTTCCATTTTGCAATTCCTAAAGCATCTCACAAACTTGGTTTCTCGGCAAACATTTTAATAATACTTACACTGATAAGAATAGTTTTGGTGTTCATGTTTTGAATAATTAAACAAAAAATTTCTTTTAAATTTTTTATCGTGTACTGTGACATTTTGACGTTTAAGGTTATGCATGGTAGAGAAGTTTCAAGATATGATATTGCGCAGATTCGAGGTCAACTGTGAGGTCACTCGAAGAGTTGCATGCATACAGTTCAACAGCTGTTCAACTGTCATTCAACTGTTTTATTGGTGTTCTGTGGTATTCATGTGCAGTATTCAGTTATTATTACGTTTTTTATTACTTTCGTGTTAAAAGTGTATTGACAATGCGTTGTGCTGTGTTTGGTTGTAATAGTGACAATCAAGCGAAAGATTTTAAAGACCATTTAAAACAATTTTTCGGTTTTCCTAAGGATTATGTGTTAGAAAAACTATGGGTCATTGCTTGTTGTCGGGCAGACCAATTTAACACAAAAACTGCAAGAATTTGTTCAAATCATTTTGAGGCAGGCGACTACGAGAGAAATTTGCAGCATGAACTTTTAAATTATCTCCCAAAAAAAGGGAAGAAATTGAAGTGTACTGCGACTCCTTCTTTGCTCTTGCCTAAAGCAAAGCAACTTTCTACGTCGAAGAGGGCAAGGAACGAAGAGCCACCAAAAGAGATTCAATAAAATTGGTTGAAAGTATTATGGAGAGCAGGTAAGTTAAAATAGAACGGATACTTTCAGATTCAATTTTGGTTTGTGTTTATACAGGGTGTCCCAGAACTCGCGCCCCAGAGAAAACAGGCAAATGCCGACGACAATTACGATTCTAAAAATGCAAACGAAAAACAATTAATCGCTTGCATAAGAGAGTTGTGAGACATCTAAGTTCCACCAATTCCAGAAAGAGAACTCTGAGGTGTTAATGTGAATAAAATCGGTTGCTAAGGTTATAAATTGGCACAATTAAATAATTTCAGAATGACATGTCCGCTAAAGTGTCAACATCAACATGTTAGGTTAAGGCAGACGTCATTCCAGATGTCACACTCGCCATCATCTTAATCAAGTTTAGGTTTGTTAAATAAAACAACAAATGGCGGTTCTGAAAAGAACCTTTATTATAACGCATGAACTTATGTTAAAAAACAGGAGAAATGGTATAACATAATAATAACAACAGAAACAACATAGCTAAGAGGAATCACAAAACGAAAAATAAATACAATCAGAGCAAGTGCTCAAAGTGGCCCCCATTAATTTGCAAGCATAACCGTGCCCGCCACAACAGACTCCGTTTAGAATTTGTAGCCATTTCAGGAGTAATTGTAGCAAAAGCTTCCTGAATGCGACCCCTGAGTTGCTCTTCTGTATCAATAGGGTGCCTGTACACAACATTTTTAACGTGGCCCCAAAGAAAGAAATCCAGAGGATTTAAATCGGGGGACCGTGCAGGCCAGTTTTGTGGACCGCCACGACCTATCCATCGATCAGGATACTGTTGATCCAAAATTTCTCTAACTCGTCGACTGAAGTGTGGTGGTGCGCCATCGTGTTGAAACAAGTCGTTAATATGGAGAACAAGTTGAATGTCTTCAAGCAAATTTGGAAGTTCTGTGTCCAAAAAATTTGCATAAATGGCTCCCGTTAACCGCGCAGGAAATTCAAAAGGTCCTACCTAAAGAGGGAAGTTCGATGACATGTAAACTAATTTCTATTGCAGACATACCACACGATTCCCTAATAGACCAGCTCACAAATTTAGGGAAAATCTTATAATCCGCGGCAGAATACATAATTGAAGGAATTCGAACGAAATCTTGAAGTTTTTCAAAAGTTTCATAGCCGACCAGTTTATTGAAAACGTAATAAAACCAATCACATAGCAACAATGTTAGGAACTACACCTGGATGGCTTACAACGCTCTGATTTGTCGAATAAAAATGTTCTTATTTTGAATACCGTTCAAGCTACACATTTTTTTCTTTGGGAATTTTTATTTGTCTTTTGATGAGGATTTCTCCTTTTTTCTCTGGGGCGCGAGTTCTGGGACAGCCTGTATAAGTACCTACCTACCTAATTTGTTATTTTAAATTTGGTGTGGATATTACTTATAATTTATTTTACAGTAACAATCAATCTGATTCTTTAATCGTTGGTGGCGTTGATGATAATATTGGAAATTTACCTTCGACCAGTAAATCCATTGGGTATATCAAATTTCGTGGACACAAATTGCCTTTCTAAAGAATACGTTTTTATTTTGCATGCTTTTTTACTAGAAGGTTTTTTATTTTGCATGTTTTTTGTAGATTTTGATTTTAGCAGATTGTTTAATTCCGTCATTAATTAATAATCACAATTAATCTGTTAAAGGGTAAACACAGAAGTAGATCCAAATGTTGAAATTGAAGATCTTAAGCGAAAAATAGAAAACTTGGAGAAATATAAAACTGTGTTAGAAAAAGTTTTCACACATAGCCAAATTAAAAAATTGGATAAGCCTCATATAAGACCCATTTGGTCAGTAGAAGATATTTCTCAAGCTATTTCAATTTATTCTGCTGGTCCAAAAGCCTATCGACAATTATTGAAAAAGGGATATCCATTCCCGGCTGTCTCAACGCTTAGGTCTTGGACAAAAAAAATAAAAATTAGGCCTGGAATACTGAAGCAAGTTATTAACATCATCAAAAAAAATGAACTTTCTGTTACAGATAAGATATGTGTTTTATCTTTTGATGAGATGAAAGTTAAGAAAGCTTAATGATAAAGTAAATGATGCAACATTAAAACCATGCAATTACGTGCAGGTTGTGATGATGCGAGGATTGCTGGGAAATTGGAAACAACCCATTTTCTTTGATTACGACTGCAGTGTTAAAAAAGATTTATTGTTTAATATTATCGATTTTATTGAAAAAGCTGGTTTTTATGTTTGTGCTATTGTAAGTGATATGGGCGGTAGCAATAGAGGATTACACAAGGCTCTCGAAGTAGACCACAATAAACCATGGTTTTTAAATCCAACTGGCGAACATAAAATTTTTGCCTTTTTTGATGTGCCTCATTTGTTAAAATTAGTTAAAAACAACTTTGTGGACCATGGCTTTGAAATAAGTGGAAAAAAAATAACTAAAGAAGTTATTATTCAGCTTTTAAATTTAACATCAGATTCTGATTTAACAATTACTTACAAAATAAATATGGCAAATTTGATGGTGCAGGGGGTCCTCAACGCCAAAAGGTAAAATTAGCAGCAAAACTTTTTTCCCACACTGTTTCTGCTGCTATTAAAAGATGTGGTACAATGGGGTATTTTTCGGAAAATTTGGATTGGTTGGATTGTGCAGATTTTTTCAAATTAGTAAGAACATACTAGAATCCTTAGTTATATTAATAAATTCTCTTTGTTGTACTAAAGGTAAATGATTGGTTTGATGTGCTGAATGTAAGAGTAGCGGAAAGTGACAGCCGAGGGAGAGTTAAAGCTTTTGGACTTGATTTAGAAACGCAAATACAAATATTGGATCAAATGAGTGAGACAATTAACAGAATAAAAATATTAGGGCAATCCAAATCATATATGTTGCCTTTTCAAAAAGGTATGCTTACATAATTAAAAAGAAAATTGCTTTAACAAACTTACATTTTATAGGAATACTTCTAACTAATTCTTCTTGTAAGCAGTGGTACAAGGACTTGAAACAAAAATTTAATATCAAATATGTGTTAACATACAGACTAAATCAAGACATCACCGAAATTTTTTTTTCAGCTATTCGTTCTAAAGGAGGACTTTATGATCATCCCAATCCTATAGAATTTAAATATAGATTACGAAATTATATTCTAGGGCGAAATGAAGGTAGCCTTTCAGAGGGTGGAAACACGGAAGTAGACAGTACACCAGACGGCCCTGTAGAGAATGTTGGAGAAAGTCTACTTAGTGCAGATTGTTTTTCGATATTAGCAGAAGGAGAACAAGATGATTATTTCAACTCTCGCTACGATGATGTAGATGATGCAATGAGCAACTTAAAATATGATGCACTGGAACATCTAACGGGTTTTATATCTTACAAATTGAAACTTGACAAACCTGGTACAAGTAAAGGTGAAACATTCACTTGGACGAATCAATTGTCCGAAGGTGGTCTTACAAAACCATCAGAAGAACTTTTAAGTTGTACTCAGGATCTTGAAAAAATTTTTAATTTTGTAATTGGAAGTACAATTAAAATTACTACTAGTTACGTAAAAAAACTATTAGATCATTCTAGGCTAATTAAATGTAGTGACAAAATTAAATCATTATTTTTTCGATCACGAATGTATTTCTGAATTAAACATTTGAATCATGCATTAAAAGATGTGGTTCAAGCAAGACAAAAAAAAGGAAATTTTCTAAAATATGTAACTAGTGGAATTGTACATTTTTTGTTGATTTGTTGATTTTCATTAGGTTGTCCAAAATCATTTTCTTATTTACTAAAACACCACCATCCAGAAATATTAGATGGGGTGAATTATTAATAATTTTTAGTAGGGGTGATTTAAATATAATTGATTTTTTCATTACAATTTTCTTCATAAAGATCCATAGTTTACATTGGTGATTTTTACGATAGCAATTGACAACATGAGAATGGAAAATGAATAAAAACAATTTTTTCCGATTTTAGGTTGACCAATTTTTAACATATGAAAATGAACTGCATCGTTTAAAATGAAAACTACATTTTGAGGTCTTCAATTAAAGTTACCAATAAGTAAATGATTAATGCTTGGAAAATTAAGGTATTTATTTAATGATAAAATTATGAACGTTTTTACAATTAAAATTAGATTTAAATTTTTAAAGTGAAAATAATTTTAAAAGTGAAGTGCAACTTACTGAATGTTTTTTTTGCAACTTTCTTCTGAATGAAACATTAACAAGAACCTACTCGCATTATTTACCTATTTACTTGTTATTACTTATTCACTCATTCATGTAGTGATAGTTCTCAAAAACTTCCAAAATATTTCTTTTTTTGGCCTCCGTCCTAAATGACTGATTTTGAAGTCCTCTAAATAGGCCCGAAAATCCGATTTTCAGGACTAGGCCTGAAAATGTAAACTAGTGTAATTTTAATTTTGTAGGTTGGTAGCACCGAATCTGCTAACCAAATCGAAAATTAAATGTCAATTACACCGTTTGTTAACATCGATAAGAACTTTATTAATATTAGTTATAAAAATAAAGGATGTTTTTAATTTAACAATATTGCAAGAATCTCAATCCATGTCATAATTGCAGGTTGATTTGTCATAAACGTCAAAAGGCATTACATACTGGGTACTTGATTTTTAAGTTCAAATTAATCTTTCCGGGTAAATATTGCCAACAGAAGAAAAAATAAATTCTCTAGCCGAGATATTTGAACTACAAATTTATATTTCTTTATTTAAATATTTTTGTCGACCTAAAAAATATTGTGTGTCATACGTCCAGAAACTGTTTTGCGAGTACTCGCAGTTGAGGGCTTCGGCCTTCGGCCTCATCCCTCAAACTTTACTCGCACTCGCAAAAAATCAGTTTCTGGCCTAGTGATACAAATAATTATTGTAATGTTACTTACATTTAAATATGCAGAGCGAACTCTCGGAGTGACGTCACTGCGCAGACTGGACGCGTTTCGTCGGCGTGAGTGTCATACCTCCTAAAAGTTCTTTATACCATGAGGTTATGTACTGATCTGAGTCTCGTTTAGTTGTTCTTTTTATGCTGCCCACTGAGCTTGATATTAGTGAGCTGATCTACTCAGATCAGATACGGGTGTCTCAGCCCACTTGTAAAAAGAACACGGCTAATGTTTTGACCAACCTTTTGACAGCTTAGAGTTTTTACATTGTGTTTGTAGAGAAATATGGTTGTTATTTTTGGTTTCCAAGTAAATAATTTCGATTTATGAAGAGTGAAGTGCGAAGCAACAAAATGGCAAACTCTTAAAGGGCGCAATTTCTTACTGATTGAGTGTGCGATCTGCTCGATTATCTTAATTAGTGTTTGTGGCAAACATTTTAGAGGTTATGTGTATGTTTTAAGTGTGACATTTAACAGCTCTCTTTAAGTTAAGTTGAAAATGGATTTAGCTTTTGTAACTTCTTGTGAAAAAGGTAAAGGAAGAAAACGATTAGTTCAACCTACAAAGTGGAAGAGGAACATTGCAAAATTAATTAGTTAAGACTTTTTATATTAAAATTAAGCAACTTAAAAAAAATTATATAAAACACGCCAAGAAAGTGGCAAATACATTAATTTTCTACACACAAACCTAAAGGTTTGCCAGAACGCCCTAACTGCAAACAACGAATATTAATGCAAACAATTAGCGATGAGGGACTTGCAACATTTTCATCAGTTGCCATTTTCTGCTAACAATAAGATTAGGCAAGATTATTTTAAAATGTGTAGAAGGTACAACAAATATTCGCGGAATTTCGATTGAATATTTTATACCAAATTTGTCTGGAACTTTATTGAGAGGCAGTAAAAAAGCCTTGAGAATAAGTGGTGTGAGGTATTTTACAACCCAACAAACACGCCTGTATCGGCCCGTTACCGAACCAGTACTTCCTTGCCAAACCAGAAGTGTTGGGCCAACGCTGGCAATCGACGTTGGCCCAGCATCGAGGTGACACAGCGGCCGATAGCTGGTGCCGGCACAATTTGCCGACGTTCGGCCAGCATATGACCACAGATAATATAACATAAATAGATCTCCCACTCCCGTTAAGTTGATAACTTTTTTTTCGTAAAGCGACATCTTCCCCTTGAATAAGAAACTTTAAGATATAGGAAAGAAACCTGTATGATTTTTTAATGGCGCAAATTTCAAAATTGTTGTTTTTCAGGTGGGAAATAAAATTTTCAGACAACCCCCCCCCCCCTATAAGTCTTCCTATCGTTCGAGCTTACTAGCACGGAAAGTAGTACTTATCGTTCGAGTAGCTCTTGACCAGTCCCACTTCGACATTCGAAATCCGCTAAGCCGCCGTTTGTTATTGTGATGGCGCTTCGAATGCATTCTAAATAATATGAAACCGTTTACATTTCGTATCTTTGTTTCGATTTGGCCGGTAACAATTCAAGGGTAGTTTCTTGAGCACTTGTCCGAAGCTCTGGTGGCGTGCATTCTAAAATTTGGTCCACATCCGAAACGTCCATGTTGACAGTACCAACAGCACACTGACACTGCATTAACGAAATTTTCGACTACTTGATTTTTATATGATCAGACACTTTTCTTTCGCGCCCATAGCGGAGTGACGAACCTTTTTTATCTAAATGACAAAATTGTTGGGTCGTCTGAAAAATAGTGTTCGCAACTCGTTCGAAAGTGTTATATCGGAGCTCGTTGTGAATTTGGCTTACTCGGCTTCGCTTCGCTCTGCCTCGTATCACCAAATTCACTCCTCGCACGATAAGTGCCACTTTCGTAACTTGTAACGAAAATAACTATAGTTCAAATTTAATATTTTCAAAGAATATAAAGAAATGAAAACATTCTTTGATTTACAAAAGTAGTTAACCTGTGGGACTTCGGGGCCACCTGAGATAGGGATTTAACATGGGGCGGAAAACGTGTGACATACGTAGCACGGGTTGCCTACATCACAGGCCTCCGCAGCACGGGTTGCATATATCACAGGCGTCTGCGCGGAATTTTTCCGTTACCGCTAATTTCCCGAATTTCCGGTTTATTGATTGTGGGATATCCGACGTGGGATATCTGATATTGGATAATTGGTGAAACCACAAATTTTGAAATCCGTTTAAACCCGGCAAATTATCTCCGCCACCCCTCTACCCATGTGGTATCTATTGTAGCGAGTTTGAGCCGGTCAAGCAGCCGGACGCGGGCCTCGCCGTTTGAACGAAATATCAGCTAAAAATTTCCCCGCAAAGAAAAAAAAACACGCGCGAGTGCCAGACGTATTAAAAGTCACGACATAACATCTAAAATACACGAATTGTTTAGGAATTTGTTAACATGAAGGCCAATTGAGGTTAAACTCGCTTAATGTCTCTCCCATTGGATAATTAAACATAAGTTAATGTTGAAAACCGTATTTTAAACCAAATTTTGCAGGTTGAAACCCGCGCGTTTAAACCCGCGAAACCAGCAGAATTACCAGAATCCGCCACTATCGGGCTCTCTTTCCTACCCATGTGTAGGCATCTCTCTATTGCGGCGATTCTCAAACCCGAAATGCGAGTTTGGCAGCCTCGGTGTAATTCCCGCGGTAAAAAGCGACTCACAAAATTTAGCGCCGTTTGAACGAAATATCAGCTAAAAATTTCCCCGCAAAGAAAAAAAAAAACATGCGTGAGTGCAAGGCGTATTAAAAGTTACGACACAACATCTAAAATACACGAATTGTTTAACAATTTGTTAACATGAAGACCAATTGAGGTTAAACTCGCTTAATGTCTATCATTGGATAATTAAACATGAGTTACTGGTGAATTTTGCGAGTTGAAACCTGCGCATAGCGAATAAAATTACAGAATTTATAGAATTTATCGCCCTCTTTCTTAGTGTTTCTAGACATCTCGCTCATTATGAACGAGGTACCTGTCGATAATTCAACCATATTGTAGCGATTCTTAGGGTCGCAAGTCCCGCAAATATAACTGAAAGGCGCGAGTTTGAGCCTGAACTTCGCGGTCACCGGCGCAATTCCCGTGGTAAAAAGCGCCCCACAAATTTTATAAATAACTATAGCAAGATCGGACTAAGCTTAACCGAATGATTCCGATGCAACCCGATTGAATCAGATCAGACCCGTTAGCCCGCCTGCTTATAAAGAGGCGGAAGCCCTTGTACCAGTCATTTATCATCCGCTCATCATACAGTTCGGTTGGCGCTTCATATTAATTTTTTTTTCAACGTGATTTTTCAAGGTAGGAAACTAAATTGTTTTCAACATATAAATATAACACTTTCGAACGAGTTGCGAACACTATTTTTCAGACGACCCAACAATTTTGTCATTTAGATAAAAAAGGTTCGTCACTCCGCTATGGGCGCGAAAGAAAAGTGTCTGATCATATAAAAATCAAGTAGTCGAAAATTTCGTTAATGCAGTGTCAGTGTGCTGTTGGTACTGTCAACATGGACGTTTCGGATGTGGACCAAATTTTAGAATGCACGCCACCAGAGCTTCGGACAAGTGCTCAAGAAACTACCCTTGAATTGTTACCGGCCAAATCGAAACAAAGATACGAAATGTAAACGGTTTCATATTATTTAGAATGCATTCGAAGCGCCATCACAATAACAAACGGCGGCTTAGCGGATTTCGAATGTCGAAGTGGGACTGGTCAAGAGCTACTCGAACGATAAGTACTACTTTCCGTGCTAGTAAGCTCGAACGATAGGAAGACTTATAGGGGGGGGGGGGGTTGTCTGAAAATTTTATTTCCCACCTGAAAAACAACAATTTTGAAATTTGCGCCATTAAAAAATCATACAGGTTTCTTTCCTATATCTTAAAGTTTCTTATTCAAGGGGAAGATGTCGCTTTACGAAAAAAAAGTTATCAACTTAACGGGAGTGGGAGATCTATTTATGTTATATTATCTGTGGTCATATGCTGGCCGAACGTCGGCAAATTGTGCCGGCACCAGCTATCGGCCGCTGTGTCACCTCGATGCTGGGCCAACGTCGATTGCCAGCGTTGGCCCAACACTTCTGGTTTGGCAAGGAAGTACTGGTTCGGTAACGGGCCGATACAGGCGTGTTTGTTGGGTTGTAAAATACCTCACACCACTTATTCTCAAGGCTTTTTTACTGCCTCTCAATAAAGTTCCAGACAAATTTGGTATAAAATATTCAATCGAAATTCCGCGAATATTTGTTGTACCTTCTACACATTTTAAAATAATCTTGCCTAATCTTATTGTTAGCAGAAAATGGCAACTGATGAAAATGTTGCAAGTCCCTCATCGCTAATTGTTTGCATTAATATTCGTTGTTTGCAGTTAGGGCGTTCTGGCAAACCTTTAGGTTTGTGTGTAGAAAATTAATGTATTTGCCACTTTCTTGGCGTGTTTTATATAATTTTTTTTAAGTTGCTTAATTTTAATATAAAAAGTCTTAACTAATTAATTTTGCAATGTTCCTCTTCCACTTTGTAGGTTGAACTAATCGTTTTCTTCCTTTACCTTTTTCACAAGAAGTTACAAAAGCTAAATCCATTTTCAACTTAACTTAAAGAGAGCTGTTAAATGTCACACTTAAAACATACACATAACCTCTAAAATGTTTGCCACAAACACTAATTAAGATAATCGAGCAGATCGCACACTCAATCAGTAAGAAATTGCGCCCTTTAAGAGTTTGCCATTTTGTTGCTTCGCACTTCACTCTTCATAAATCGAAATTATTTACTTGGAAACCAAAAATAACAACCATATTTCTCTACAAACACAATGTAAACACTGAAAGCTGTCAAAAGGTTGGTCAAAACATTAGCCGTGTTCTTTTTACAAGTGGGCTGAGACACCCGTATCTGATCGGGTCAAAAATTGACATTTATATCGTCAATTTACGGAGCTTAAAGGCTTAAAGGTAAGTAAAGCAAAATACATTATATTGCAATGCAAATGTATATAAATAAAATGGTAGATAAATAATAAATAAAATAGATAAATAAAATGCATAAATACACAATAAATACTGTCAGACCGTTGTAGGGCTGAGGTTTACTACTAGTTATTATATATTGTTCGCTATTGTTAAAATTTGAAAAAAAATTACAAAAATTTAAAATAAACTAAAAAAAACTGAAAACATAATTAATAAATAAACAAAAAATTGGGAAATATTAATTTTTAGCGTTAAACTGTGAAATATTGATAAAAACTCTCTAAACCAATAAACTAAAAAACTGGATAAAATAGTTTTTCTAAACTATCGCGATTAAGTAAATTTGTTTTATATTGTAAAAATTATATATTGTTAGCTTTTGTTAAAAGTTAAAAAAAAGTTAAAGAAATTTAAAAAAAATAAAAAACTAAGAAAAAATTAGTAAATGAAAAAAAAATTGTGACATAAATTTTTAGCGTTAAAATGGTAAATATTGATAATTCCAAAAAAAATATACTAAAGACTGGATAAAATAGTTTTTCTAAACTATTGCAATTAAGTGAATTTTGTTTTGTATTGTGATAATATTGTTAGCTGTTGTTAAAGTGTAAAAAAAATTAAAAAATTAAAAAACAAAACTAAAAAAATTAAAAAACAAAACTAAAAAAAATAAAAAAAAACTAAATAAAAAATCAAATGTGAAATATTAACTTTTAGCGTTAAAATGTTGAATAGTATTGATAAAGTCTCTAAAAAAAAAAAAAACTAAACAACTGGATAAAATATTTTTGTGAATATGTTTTATATTGTAATAATTATGTACAGGGTGTTCACGAAAAAACGCCCCAGCTCCTAGGGCTATTATTAGGAGTCCAATTGTAACAAACGATACGTCAAATTAAATGGTTCAAAAAGTACTACAATGTGTAGCTCAAACATAATTTTTACCTGTTTCTCCATTCAAAGGTCAAAGGTCAACTTCATTTTTTCAAATTACAACCTTATATTTTTCTTTGACAATTTGATAGAGATTTTTTTTCTGAATTCAACGATGTATCACAATCAATATTTCTGATTTATTTTAGGGTAATAAAGAAATTAAAATAATAATTAATATTATTAGCAGTAGGCTTTGAAAAATAACTGAGACGTAGCGGTGGCTATGGAAACGATGTGTCAGTACGGAAACAACGTATTTTAAAGAATTAATTTATGAACAACAACAGATAACATTTAATAACTAAACAATTAAATAAAGAAATGGCAAATTAACAAAAATGTTCAAATTGGGCATCGTTTCTTTCCAGACATTTTCGTCGACATCTAGATCCTACACTTTGTGTAGCATTAATTAAAATTTCTGCTGGTGTCTCCCGACAAGCGTTGACTATTCTCTCTCTCAAAATTTCCTCTGTTTCCGGGCGCGTAGCATAAACAATATCTTGGATGTATCCCCAAAAGAAAAACTCTAGAGGTCACAAGACCGGGCGGGCCATGGTATAGGTCCATATGTTCCAATCCATTTGTCTTCATTATTCTATATTTAAATAGTCCCTAATCATAAGAGCCTTTTGTGTGGTGCAGCGCCATCTTGTTGAAATACTAGTTCATTCCATTCAATGGCAACGGCAAGTCATCTAAAATTTCTTCTAAGTCTTCAGGCAAAATTTGAAGATATTTTTTTTGGTTGAGATTTCCATCAATGAAAATTGGTCCTATTAGGTATCCTGGCGCCTAATATTCCGCACCAAACGTTCACCGAAAATTTTATCTGAGGATTTTGTTCGATGGTAATATGTGGGTTTTCTACACTCCAATAGCGGTGATTGAAACGATTAAAATGTCTGTTGTTTGTAAATTGACACTCATCAGACCACAAATTTTTTGTATAAAATGATGGATTTCGTCTTAACTCGCTTAAAAAGAAATTACACGAATTTATTCTACGCCAGTGGATCGTTTAGTTCACTATTTCACTAGTTCACTATTATTCATTTTTATTACAAAAAATAGATAAACAAACTAATAGCCAGTTTCTGACGGCGATGTTAACGTATTTCTCCAGTTAAATGTCCCGGTTACCATGGTTATTACCATTGTTGCAACAATAGTAATAGTAAATTTTATTTGTGAGACGTCGTTTCCATAGCCACCGCTATGTCTCAGTTATTTTTCAAAGCCTACTGCTAATAATATTACTTATTATTTTAATTTATTTATTACCCTAAAATAAATCAGAAATACTGATTGTGATACATCGTTGTATTCAGAAAAAAAATCTCTATCAAATGGTCAAAGAAAAATATAAGGTTGTAATTTGAAAAAATGAAGTTGACCTTTGACCTTTGAATGGAGAAACAGGTAAAAATTATGTTAGAGCTACACATTGTAGTACTTTTTGAGCCATTTAATTTGACGTATCGTTTGTTACAATTGGACTTCTAATAATAGCGCTATGAGCTGGGGCGTTTTTTCGTGAACACCCTGTATATTGTTAGCTATTGTTAAAGTTTAAAAATTGTTTTTTTAAATTTAAATAAAAAAACTATTGTGCAATATTAAGTTTTAGCGTTAAAATGTTAAATATTGATAGTCTCTCAAAAAAACAATAAACTAAAAAACTGGATACAATTATTTTTTTTAAGTGTTGAGATTAAGTGAATTTGTGATAATTATATATTGTTAGCTACTGTTAAAGTTTAACAAAAAAATTACAAAAATTTAAAAAAAACTAAAAAAAACTGAAAAAATAATTAATAAATAAAAAAGCAATTGTAAAATATTAATTTTTAGCGTTAAATTGTTAAACATTGATAAAGTATCTCTCAAAAAAAAAAAAAACTAAAGAACTGGATAAAATAATTTTTCTGAAGTGTTGCGATTAAGTGAATTTGTTTTGTATTGTGATAATTGTATATTGTTTGACTGTTGTTAGAGTTTTAAAAAAAAATTATAAAATTTAGAAACACACCTAAAAAAACTAACAAAATAAATAAATAAATAAATAAACAAATGTGGTATATTAATTTTTAGCGTTAAAATGTTAAATAGTATTGATAAAGTCTCTCAAAAAAAAAAACTAAAAAACTGGATAAAATATTTTTGTAAATTTGTTTTATATTGTAATAATTACATATTGTTGGCTGTTGTTAAAGTTTAAAAAAAAAATACAAAAATTTAAAAAAAAACTAAAAAAAAACTAAAAAATAATTAATAAATAAAAAACAAATTGGGAAATATTAATTTTTAGCGTTAAAATGTTAAATATTGATAGTCTCCCAAAAAAACAATAAACTAAAGAAGTGGATAAAATAGTTTTTCTAAACTATTGCGATTAAATGAAATTGTTTTATATTGTAATAATTATATATTGTTCGCTGTTTTTAAAGTTTAAAAAAAAAAATTTAAAAATTTAAAAAAATACTAAAAAAATACTAAAAAACTAAATAAATAAAAGAAATAATTGTGAAATATTAATTTTTAGCGTTAAAATGTTAAATATTGATAGTCAGTCAAAAAAAAAACTAAAGAACTGGATAAAATAGTTTTTCTAAACTTGCGATTAAGTGAATTCGTTGTATATTGTAATAATTATATATTATTAGCTGTTGTTAAAGTTTTTAAAAAAAATTACAACAATTAAAAAAAAACTAAAAAAATAATTTATAAATAAAAAAAATTGGGAAATATTAATTTTTAGCGTTAAAATGTTAAATATTGATAGTCAGTAAAAAAAAAATAAACTAAAGAAGTGGATAAAATTGTTTTTCTAGAAAACATCTCAACAAATGAACAAACTACCGAAACTGAATTCAAATCGAGTTTTCCTCGTTATGTAATTTTGCTATTACTTACATTTTTCTCACAACAACAAAAATTAATTAAATTCTCACCCTATATTATACAGAGTGTGTCACAAATACACATCACAGTTTAAAAAAGCACATCTTAAAAAACACACATTTTAAAATTCTTGTCGTTTCGGCGAACGATTGAACTCAAAACTTTATTGTTTATCAGTTTCGTTGTGCGCGGTTTCGGCGATCGTCGCATACTACTCTGCTAAATGTTACGTCGACCGCCAAAAAAAAAAAAACATTTTATGGAATTCGTTTTGTTTTTTGCCTTCAGTTATTTTACCTTGTATAACAACTTAAAAATTGCATCATTATTTGTGTAAATTTAACATTTTTTCTTCCTTTTTTTGTTTTATATAATATACGCAGTGTTTCATCTTGGACAACCTTTTTGTGTTACTCTCTCAACTTTCCTAGTAGGCAACCCGAATTCATCAAAAAAAAAATTTTCTTTTCTAATTTTTTCGATTTACACGGTTTTGTCCATAAAATTAAAAAAATTCGTTTTACGCGGTTTTCTGAGGAACTGGTCTTCCGTGTAAATCGGGGGATAGCTGTATATTAACTTTGTAATAAATTGGAAAATCACTTTCTGGCCAATGACACAAATTTAGAAAGAGCTTTCAAATTCCCAAGGAAGCTCAAGAATTTCATTGCTGGATATCACGAACTGCATAAACAATATTAGTAAAGCCATCCCAAAGTTTAATCACCGATTATATTATCGTAGGGAAAAAATCCGCACACAAAACGACGAACCTGAAGTTAACCCTAATTTTCAAGTGACGAAAGTGATTTTGAACCAGTTCGCAAAAGTTGTCAGCTATTGGCAGATAGTAATACATAACAGTAATTGTTAGAATAATTCTAATGAATGTTTGTAAATAAAATAAATTGTCGCTTTTGAAAACAATTAAAAATAAAATTTTAAAGCAAACCTATTTTAAGTTTTATTATAAACTTTCTGATTTTCGAACCAATTTTTTTTTTAGTCATTGTTATTTTCTGTTTTTTTTTAATGTGATTTTAGTTTATTTTTAATTTGTTGATTTAGTTTTATGCGGTTTTCGGAAATTATGGAACCTATCCTTATTTTTACCATATAAGCAATGTCTTTTTTTATGCGGTTTACTGTGGAACGTATCTACCGCATAAAAAAAGACCTTATTTGATGAAACTAACCAAGTTATACTGAAAACTCCAACTGGGGTAACTGACATATTTGCCTCAAGATGGCGACTCTTTCGTCCGTCGAGGCTAATATGTGATGTTGCTGTTTTGATTGGTCGAGAAAGTCACGTGTGGTTTCGGCGGCCATGTTTTTTTTCTAACCTTTTGACAGCGTTCAATGTTTATATTTTGTGTTTGGAGTGCAATTCCTCTGATAAATGTAAGAATCGTATTTTCAGTTTTTTTGAAATGTTTTCCTGTTCGCAGCTGATTTATTTAATAAAAGTCAATTTTCAGAATGGCGTCAAATACCGCTAACGATGAAGTGATCGAATCAGGTGAAGAATTCGACACAAATCCCTCGAAAAGAAAACGACAAAAAACAGGTCACTCAGCAAAATCCTATGAGAGCGAAGGTCAAAGGCAAGAATCGTTGATGACGAAAGTGGAGAGATTGATCAATCATTTCGACAGTCACCTGGAAGAAAAGAAAGAAATCGAGTCATTAAAGAAGCAATTAAAAGAAAAAGACGATGAAAGAAAAGAAGCAGCCGCCGAGTTAGATACACACAAGAAAGAAATTTTAAATTTAAAAACTGAAAATCAGAAGTTAATGAACGAATTGGCAAGTTTTAAGGAAGATGCAAGAACTGAACTTAATAAAATGACAGTGAAAGAGGAAGCAATTCAGAAATTACAAAACGATAATAAAATTGAAAAAGCAAGAACTGCATCATTTCAGGAACGGTTCATAGAAATGCTTTCATCAGCGACGGCCGAAAAGAATGACCTAAAATGTACAAAAACAAAACTTGAAGAAACAGTCAAAGAAACCGAACAACGCATAAAGCTGCTACAGTCTGAAAATTACACTCTACAGCAACAAATAGCAGAAAAACCAACTCATAATGAAGAATTAAGAAAAGAGAAATTAGAAAATGAACCACTTTCTGATTTAGATCCAAATAAAACAGAAATACAAACTTTAAAAAACCTTCTTCAGAATAATCATAGTCTAACAAAATTGAATGAAGTCGACGTTCAATCGAAACTTCGTTACAATTCGACCTTCCTTCAAATAAATAACAGCGAGATTAATTACGTGGCACCTGGCACCTTCGAGAACCTCTCTTCACTCACTTACTTGTATTTGAGTAGCAGCGGTTTGACCTTCCTCGAAAAAGGGGTTTTCAACAACTTAATCAATCTGATTACTTTGTCGCTGGATAATAACTATCTTACTTGTTTGGAGGGAAACGTCTTCGCGGGTTTGAAGAAATTAAAGAAGATTTCCTTGTGCAAGAACAACATCACCACGGTTCCTCCCCAATTGTTTAGAGGGTTGGAGAGTTTGGAGTATATCAGTTTGAGTTCTAATAAAATTTCCGTGCTTGATGAAGACTTGGTGGGGTTGAATCGACTCACTTGTTTTAATGCTGGGTATAACAACCTCACAAGCATTCCCGAAAAGTTGTTCAGGGATTGTGTTAAGTTGGAATACGTCTCTCTTAACAATAATAAAATCGTACGGTTGAAAAAAACAATTTTTGATAGTTTGCACAATCTGAAGTTGCTGCATCTGTACAATAACCCGCTGGACGAGATGAATAAGAAAGCATTGAAGATGTTAAAAATCCAGGTGTTCAAAATATAACTTAATTGCGTAATTGCTTTATTATTTTTCATTATGCAATAATCTTATTTTATATTTAAATTTGTATTGTTTCGATGATAAATAACGGGTCAGAAAATGATTAAATAAATTTTTTTAAATGGAACTGTTTTACTTCTTTATTGAATTTGGAAAATGTTTCAATAAATTCCGCTGTAGAAATTAGTTGCGACTAAATTTCCAAACTGGAACATTGATACATTAAATTTGGAACGCATTCTCCAAACGCGCATATGTGGATTGTACAATGCGTTTCGTACGAAAATTTCAATAAAAAAAATACATTAATTTTTATATGTATAACATTAACTGTCTGCATCCCATAAACATTGATTTCTACACAAAGAAATATAACTGAACGTTTTTTTTTTAGCCGTTTCTTTCAGTTCAATTTTAATACAGTAAAAGTCGCTTATAACGACCAAAAACTAGGTAGAGTTAGGCTAAAGATATTCTGCGTTTATGACTGTGCTTTTTACGATACTATAAGTGATCCGGCCATAAAAGTAGATAAACCGTAATAATCAGCAGAAGTGGTAAATTTTTATAAATTTCTTGATGCTTAGATATAAATATGAGTAAACATTAAACCTCTTCTAATAATTAGGTAGGTATGTGGGGTTATTGATTAACTTCGATACTTGATGAATTCTATGACTTGTATTTGATTATTTGTTCTGAACTTAACTAAAGTTGAAATATTTCAGTACGGTTCTGAAGTATCTGCAAAAATATTTTTAAAGCAACCACATTTGTGGCACGCTACAGTGAACCCTCATTATCATCAGTAAAAGTTGATTGCGGTTTAAAGTCATAAACGCAGAATATCTTTAGCCAAACTCTACAATTGGTTGGATTCCCAAATACACCAATGCTTTTAAGTTTAACTTTTTAACTTTTTTTATAAGCGACTTCCACTGTACCAGTCAATTTTTAATCTAAATTGATTTCTCGTATAAAAAACTGAATAATTTACTTATAGTCATACAAGTTTGTTTTAAGAAAAATGTCGCATTTACAGCCCAGTGTATTTTTGTGTTTGAATTGACGTCACGTTGAGGGCCGCATGTTACGTCATCAAATGCAGCCAATCAGAGATGACCGCCGAACTGAACAAACCTAACATTTTTGAATAGAGCACGAAAAGACCTTTCAAATGAGGTATCACAAGCCCCCCCATCCCACTTAAAAATTCGGGGGGGGGGGGTGAAATTGTCACTTTATAAGATATAAACGTGACAGACTAAAAATGACGTGTTTCGGGGATTTTTTTCTCAATATGTACAATAATTGAGATAATTAATTTATTCCATTTAAACAAAACTAACGCTGTCGACTAACGAAAAATGTGTTTTTATGTCACTTCATGAACAATTCAATTGTTTTTGTTTGCCTTCTCAGTATCAACAACGAATGGCAATTAGTTTTTAATTATTTTGGTTTGTTGTAGAGAATTTCGTTCAATAATTGTTTTTTGTACTGTTTCATTTTTGCAAGGAATTGTTAAAACTCGTATTTTCGAATAGAGCTCGAAGAGACCTTTGAAATGAGGTATCACAAGCCCCACTTCACATTTAAAAATTCGGGGGGAGAGTGAAATTGTCACTTTATAAGATATAAACGTGATAGACTAAAAATAACGTGTTTCGGGCGATTTTTACTCAATATGTACAATAATTGAGATAATAAATTTATTCTATTTAAACAAAACTAACACTGTCGACTAACGAAAAATGTTTTTTTATGTCACTTCATAAACAATTCAATTGTTTTTGTTTGCCTTCTCAGTATCAACAACGAATCGCAATTAGTTTTAGATTATTTTGGTTTGTTGTTGAAAATTTCGTTAAATAATTGTTTTTTGTACTTTTTCATTTTCGCAAAAAATTTTTGAAACTCGTATTTTTGAATAGAGCACGAAGAGACCTTTCAAATGAGGTATCACAAGCCCCCCTTCCCATTAAAATTTTTTTTTTCGAGGGGGGCGGAATTTTACTTTATACCATATCATCCAACAGACTAAAAACGACGCGTTTCAGATTGCAACACAAAAGTAAGTAAAACTGGAAGTTGAGGATAGCATCAATTTGTTACTGGAACAATAAATTGGATACTTTTAATTGAAATTATAATTTACCAGTAAAACCGTAAATAGGACAGTTTTTTAAAATAAAAGTAACTTTTCGCATTTATTTCGTTAAATCTGCTAATCGGGAGATCCAAATTGATTGATTGGTATTTTTAGATCGATGGCAAAGTAAAAAGGGGATTGTGAAAATTACCGCTTTTGAAAAGTTAAAGCCGACGCTAAAACCGAAATTAAAATCGACGCCACAAGCGAATCGCGCGAAAAGACAAAATTTTGTTTCTTAACAATATGATAATCGAGTTGAAAATGTTCACAATGAACAAAGAACAGTTCGACGAGTTGACGAAAATGTTTGAATTACCCTTGGAATTACCTGATGATGGTTGTTCTTATATAATTTGGTTTGATACCGATTTTATCGGTTGGTCTGAAACTGGCCATTGATGATGATGAAGAATTGGCGTCGAAAATAAGAGGTCTGAAGTGGTAGATTGAAGAATTCCAATTGAAATCATATTTTTAATTTGAATTCAATTGAAATGTGAACTTCATAATTTGCACACTTAATAAAGGATTGTACAGATAAATTAAATTCTTTAAATAAAGATAAGAAGTTATCATTCACTGAAACACACCTGGTTTGAAGCATTTCAACGAAACATGCAAGTAAAACTTGCAATAAATGTTCACAGATCAAATTAATTTAGAACTAAATAATTCTTATTCATTTTCAAATAAGGAAATTTTGTTGTAATTTGATGCAAAGATTTTGTAGGCGAAAATAAACTTAAAATTAATGTACTTTGCTCTATCTAATCAAACTGATAACTGTAAGAATCGTATTTTAGTTTTTAAAGTGTTTTTCCGTTCGCAGTTGACGTTGATTTGATAAAAGTAAATTTTCAGAATGGCGTCAAGAACGAATAATGATGAAGTGATCGAATCAGCTGAAGAATTAGAGACAAATTATTCCGTCAACACAAAACAACAAAAGCCAGGTAGCTCAGCAAAATTCCACGAGAACGAAGGTCAAAGTCAAGGTCAAGAATTACTGATAGCAAATTTTGAGAGATTGATACATCATTTAAACAGTCGCCTGGAAGAAAAAAAAGAAATTGAGTCCTTAAAAACGACTTTGTTTGAAAAGCAACTAATCGAAAAAGAAAAAGAAAATCAGAAGTTAACAACCGAATTGGCAAGTTGTCAGAAGGAAACCGAACAACGCATAAAACTACTTCAGTCTGAAAATTCCGATTTACAGAATCAAACAGCAGAATTAGATGCGAACAGAAAAGAAATAGAAACTTTAAAATACCTTCTTGTGAGTGATGTTTATCATCAAAAATTGAGTGAAGTGGACCTGCGATCGAACCTAAGCAATAATTCGAAATCCCTCGTCATAAATAACAGAATAATCAATTACGTGGCACCTGGCACCTTCGACAAACTCTCTTCACTTACCTACTTGGATTTTAGTAGGAGCGGCCTGACCTTCCTCGAAAAAGGGGTTTACAACAACTTGACCAATCTTATTTATTTGTATCTGTCTTCTAACTATCTTACTTGTTTCGAAGGAAATGTCTTCGCGGGTTTGAAGAAATTAAAGGAGATCTATTTGCACAACAACAAGATCACCAAGTTTCCTCCCTAATTGTTTAGAGGATTGGAGAGTTTGGAGATTATCAGTTTGAGTCTTAATAAAATTTCCGTGTTTGATGAAGACTTGTTGGTGGGATTGAATCAGCTCACTCATTTTAGTGCGACGAATAATAACCTCACAAGCATTCCCGATAAGTTGTTCAGGGATTGTGTTAGGTTGGAAACAATCTGGCTTTACGGTTGGAAAAAACTATTTTTAATAGTTTGCGCAATTTGAAGTCGCTGGATTTGCACAATAACCCACTGGACGAGATGGATAAAAATGCATTGAAGATGTTAAAAATCGATCAATTGATAATATAACTGGGTGTAATTGCTTTATTATTTTTGTTTATGCAATAATCTTGTTTTATATTTACATTTGTATTGTTTGGAGGTTAAATAAAGGGTCAAAAAATGGTTAAATAGATTTTTCAAATATGCAATTGTTTACATTGTTTATTGAATTTGGAACGAGTGTCAATCTATATCTACATCTGTAAAACTGGATGTATGTGTGTGGGTATGTGTGTATGTTCCCTGTAGACTCTGAAAACGCTGAACCGATTTTGACGAAATTTTCAGGAAAATTCTAGCAGAGTCCTGTAAAGTTTGGTGCCGATTGGACCAAAAATTAAAAAAAGTTGTTTGAGGATTGTGTTAAGTTGGTAGAAGTCCATCTTTACAATAATAAAATCGTACGGTTGAAAAAAACTATTTTTGATAGTTTGCACAATTTCAAGTGGCTGCAGCTGCAGAATAACCCACTGAACGAGATGGATAAGAACGCATTGAAGATGTTAACAATCGAAGATTTTTATATATAACTTGTCGTAATTGCTGTATTCTTTTTCTTTACGCAATAATCTTGTTTTATATTTAAATTTGTGTAGCAAGGGACGACCCTGGTTTACCTACGGCACTGACTTAGGAGGACATCTTACGGCGAACACGGGGAACTGTGCCGGTCGTCGAATGTTTTATGATATGTGTGTGAAATAAAATATTTACTTTAAACCCCGAATCTCAGATTATTTTTCTCCTACATTTGTATTGTTTGTAGGTTAAATAACCAAAAAACCAATTTAATGACCTTACTTCAGAAAAAAACTCATATATAATTTCCTGGTTGAGATTTTGACTTGAAATTAAAAACTGACATAAACTGTAGTTTCAGAAAGTCCAGAAAAAATTCAGGGGGTTATAGGTGTAATATTGTTAGCTGTTGTTAAAGTTTAAAAAAAAAAAACTAAAAACAAATATATTTTTTCTAAACTATTGCGATTAAGTGAATTTGTTTTCTATTGTAATAATTACATATTGTTAGCTGTTGTTAAAGTTTAAAAAAAAAATTTTAAATTTAAAAACAAAACTGGAAACAAAAGTCGTTTTTGACATTAACAAAATTTATTGGGAAAACGCTCGAATCTGTCAAAATTTAATTTTTAGCGGCGTATTTTTATTTAAATGGGATTTTGGTACAAACTGAACGAATACAAAAAGAAAAAGAAAACTGTTTTACCCATCTCAACAAATGAACAAACTACCAAAACACTGAATATTCAAATCGAGTTTTCCTCGTTATGTAATTTTGCTATTTCACTTACACATTTTTCTCGTTTTCTTTTATCCACAACAAAAATTAATTAAATTCTCACTTTATATTATACACTGTGTCACAAATACACGTATCACAGTTTAAAAAACACACATTTTAAAACTCTCGTCGTTTCAGCGAACGATTGGACTCAAAACTTTATTAAATTATTTTCGGTTTCGTTGTGCGCGGCTTCGGCGTCGTTGCATACTACTCTGCTAAATGTTACGTCGACCGCCCAAAAAAAACAACTTTCATGGAATTCGTTTTGCTTTTTGCCTTCAGTTATTTTACCTTGTATAACAATTTAAAAATTGCCTCATTATTTGTGTAAATGTAACATTTTTTCTTCCTTTTTGTTTTATATAATATACGTAGTGTTTCATCTTGAACAACCTTTTTGTGCTACTCTCTCAACTTTCATAGTAGGCAACCCGAATTCATAAAAAAAAACAAATTTTCTTTCAAACAAGATTCTAATTTTTTCGATTTACGCGGTTTTGTCTATAAAAATAAAAAATTTCGTTTTACGCGGTTTTCTGAGGAACTGATCTTCCGTGTAAATCGGGGAATGGGTGTATATTAACTTCATGAATATGAACTGTTATTTTAATTTTTGAAAATATCTTATTAAAAAAAAATTACGTTAAATAAATATGACTGAATTATATGCGCATGGTAAGTCGGTTTCGATTTACACTGTTTTGCGCCTATAGAAAAATCTAAAATTTCGTTTTACACGGTAAAAAAAAATCGAATACACTCACAGTTTGTTTCTTTCGTAAAATTGACGAATCATATTCTTTTTTTGCGAACCCGGCGGTCCGACAAGCACAATAATCGGCGGCGGCGGTTGATCTGCAGGCAAAACAGGAAATCCAATGAGAGGTTGTTCCAGCTGTCCCAACAACATAAGTTGAATGCATTTCTTGGCCGAAAACAACTGGGCGGTCGAGTTGTATTTATTGCGGGCCAACACCTAAAACGGGGACCGTTACAAAATCATACGATATAACGAAACATAAAATATGGAATTTCCGCATGATATAACGAAACATAAGTTATGAAATTTCCGCATGATATAACAAAACATAAAATATGACATTTCCGCATGATATAACGAAACAATATGAAATTTCCGCATGATATAACGAAACAATATAAAATTTCCGCATGATGTAACTAAACATAAGATATGAAATTTCCGCAAGATACAACGAAACATAAAATATGATATTTCCGCATAATATAACGAAACATAAAATATGACATTTCCGCATGATATAACGAAACATAAGATATTAAATTCCCGCATGATATAACGAAACCTAAGATATGATATTTCCGCATAATATAACGAAACTAAAGATATGATATTTTCGCATGATATAACGAAACATAAGATACGATACCTTCTGTTCGGCGGAAACGAACGATCCGTCCAACACCAACACGCTCTTCATGCAACACAAACAGACTTCCATATAATTTTTCGTCTCACAGATGGCGTTTCCCTTGAAGTTGGCCTCCGTCAAGAAATTGAGACCTTGCAAGCAATGCAATTCCATCAGATCTTCCAGTTTGTTGTGCGACACGTCGACGAATTGCAAACTATAAGCCCCGTCGAACAGTTGCAACGTTTTCAAGCTGTTGTAACTCAAATTCACCGAGATGATGTCGCTGAGCGTCTTGAAACCGACGGTGGCGCCCTCTTCGAACTTGGAGATGGCGTTGTGATGAAGATTCAAGGTCATCAACTTCAAGCAGTTCAGATTCTCGACGCATTCGATTTCGTTGTGCTCCAAATTCAAGTGGCGCATGAAACTAAGAGCGATGGTTGAATAAAATTCACAAATTCACGAAATTCAAATGAGACTCACTTCAAATTATGCAGTCCTTCGATCATCGAGATGCAGTTGTAGGAGAGGTCCAGATAGACAATCGACCAAAATTCGGTGAGGTCGTTGATCTCTTCAACTTTATTGTGCGAGAAATTTACGTACGTTAGATTGAAAGGGGGTTTGAATTCCATAATGGTTTGCAGATTGTTGTGGGACGCGTCTAAGTACATCAGGAAAGGCAGTTGCCCCAGGGGTTCCAAATCGGTGAGTTTGTTCCACGATAAATTCAAGTATTGTACGTAATGATGATACGTTAAAATGTTCATGTCCTTTAAATTCTGGAGGGGGAGAAAAGAAATTGAAAATTGTTATTTATTATCTCGATTGTTGCACATATTGAGAACAAATCGCCGAAACGTCATTTTTAGTCACATTATAGCCTATAAAGTGAAAATCCCCCCCCCGAATTTGTAAATGGGAAGGGGGGGCTTGTGATATCTCGTTTGAAAGGTCTCTTCGCGTTCTATTCGAAAATGCTAGGTTTAAAAATTTATTGCGAAAATGAAAAAGTAAATAATTATTTAACGAAATTCTCTCCAACAAACCACAAAAATCAAAAACTAATACCGTTTCGTTTTTGATGCTGAGAAGGCAAACGCAATTGAAATGTTCATAAAGTGACGTAAAAACTTAACATTTTTCGTTAGTAGACTGCGCTAGTTTTGTTTAAAGCGGCTGATTACATTATTATTACAATGGTATTACATTGCTAAGAAAGAAACGACATTAATTTTTTATTTTTTTGGAGTGTTGCAACGAGTTTCGTTAAATTGATTATTTTTACAAAGTTACAAAGTTACAATTGAAGTAACGTTTTTAATTTGAATTAACTTGAACTGTGAACTTATTACTTTGCACACTTAATAAAGGAGTGTACAGATAAATCGAATTCTTTAGATAAAGATAAGAACTTATCATTCGCTGAAACACACCTGGTTTGAAGCATTTCAACGAAACATGTAAGTAAAAATTGCAATAAATGTTCGCAGATTAAATTAATTTAGAATTAAATAATTCTTATTCATTTTCAAATGGGGAAACTTTGTTGTAATTTTATGCAAAGGTTTTGTTGGCGAAAATAGACATACAATTAATGTACTTTGCTCTATCTAATCAAACTGATAAGTGTAAAAATTGTATTTGTTAGATTTATGGAGGAAAAATACCACCTCCCAGCGGTCCCGAATCACATTTATCAATCGATCAACCCAAAATGTATTTATTTAAGAAAAACTATATACAGATTTACAACGAAACTTAAACTTTATTCAATGCGACTCTTAAGACTTCTCGGCATAGAGGACCTGTCTTTGTAAAAGTTGAATTTTACGACGTTAGGCGTTGCACTAAATGATAGGCAACCACGCTACCATCTAGGTCATAAATCATTGTGTATAATAGACCGAGTCAAGTAGCCATAAATAACTTCCTTGAAACGACTTATATTTACTCGAAATGCAGTTCACAATACTGTCGACACAATATGTATTCGGGCTTTTCGGCTCCTTTATTCTTTTAAATACCAGATGTGTAGCAAAATATTTGTACCGGAATGGGACTTACAGAGGGAGGAGGTTTTTTTTTGTTTACTTAAATGATTTTTGAAACGAACGGATCCAATTGCATCTTATTAGTAAAACAAAATAAAAAACCGAAAATTTGTTGTGATGTAATTAGCGTTATTTAAATATTTGTAAACTTTATAGTACCTATCGGTAGGAATTGCAAATAGGAATACAACTTTTGTTTTTATTAATTGATTACTTGAATATTTGCTTCCGGCTTTTCGATCTCTGCACTGCACTCCTACGTTTTCGTGGGTCTATGATTTGAGGTAAAACCGCTTTTTCAAAACAAAATTTCAAATTTGAAAACAATGTATTTAGTCCAGTAAAAATGTATTTTTACCCTGCAAAAGGTCGGTCAGGTTTGGTTTTTTGATATGTTTTATCATAAATGCCCCTAATGTTAATGTCAAGTTTTTGACCTCGTGACTTTTTCGGAAAGTGTTGAAAATGGGGGTTGAACTTTAAAAACACACGTTTTTGAGTACGCTAAGCAAACGGCTTTTTGAAAAAAAAAAATTTTGATTCATTTAAATACCTGACGATATAGGCACTCAGAATCGAATCGAGACCGCTACTCTAGGATCAATAGTTTATGAGCTACGATTTTTTGAAGTTCACCACTTTGATTGCTTAAACCGCAAATGAACTGTTTTTGCTGTTATCTCACGTCTCGTGCGCTCCAGGCTGATGCACTGGTTACATCGAAACAAATGATATGTCAGTCTAATGGGCATTAAATGCTCTTTATTATGGTTTTTTGTTTGATCCAATTGGATGAAAAATGACCACACAGCGAGCAATCAAACTTGGAAAATTATTGAAAAAACTGCCTATATTTAGTATTGCTTCAGTGTGCTCTAAAACCTGCCCATTATAACCAATCTCAAAAATTTTACATTCCATGAATACGTTACATGAATATGGGGCACAGAAGTGCAAAATTTTTTGTTTCTACTGACACCCTTAGACTAGTGCAGCTTTATTTCAAACGGGGCGCGGACTAAAAAATAACTGGTTGTTTTTGTTTATTTTGGGAAACAGAAATATTTCTAATTTACAAATGGAAAAATGACTTTTGCTACATTTATGTACATTCACGCAAAATTTTCATTTGAAACATTTTTTTATATCTCCGATATATATTCAGTAAGCGCCAGCCAACTGGAATAAATTCATTATCTAAATTATTCTGCACATTGAAAACAAATCCCGAAACACGTAATTTTTAGTCTATCACATGATATCCTGTAAAGTGAAAGTTTCATTCCTAACCTCAACCCCTTTCGAGTTACAGTTGCAACCCCCAAATTTTTAAATGGAAAGCGGGGTTTGTGATATTTCATTTGAAATGTCTCTTCATGGTCCATTCAAAAATGCTATGGTTTAAAAATTTATTGCAAAAATGAAGAGTAAACAAAATTAATCTGTTTAACGAAAAAACAAAAACAAATGAAAATAGAAGATTGAAATATTTAGTTTTTTTATCTACACATACACGTGATTGCACGTGCCAACTTAAATGATATGTAACCAGCTTAAATCGCAAATGACTGCGACTGTAAGTTGTAATGATATTTAAAACATCAAAATCGTTCGTTTCAAGAAGAACATAAGTCAACAAAATTGCAAAGTGACTTATTTTTCACATAAAAGAGGGTTCGAACCAGGTAGATAGAATATACCGAAAATGTGCAAGCTTTGTCATTGAATATTTCATATACCAAAATTAGAATTCTCTTGCTGCAGCAGACCCCACAACAAGACATTAGTATCTTAAGTACCCCCAATAAATTAAAAAGACAGATGCCTTCAGGCGATCTTTTTCTTGGTCATTTCTCGGCAGTTTTTTTTACATGAATTTACAAACATTGAAATAATTAAAAAACGGTAGTATATGAAGAAAAACGATATAGTGAGGGCCGCCGATAAATGAGTAAGCTACAAGACCATTACAATTTTAAAGCAAAATGTTGAAAATTGGAGGCGTACAGCAAGTTGTACGACTAGGTGAAATTTGGACATTTTAATTAATAACAAGCTTAATTGACATAATATCAAACTGTAATTAAGTGGAAGTAGTCCGGCTAGCGTGTACTTGTCGTATAAGATAGCGACCTTCTTTTCAAATTTGAAAATGAGACCGTACGGACAACGTACAAAACCATTGAATTTAGTCTCGGGGCGCCGAGGACTGTTAACTCAGCCATTCTAACACCGACTGCGCACTTCCTGCTTTTTCTCACTACTCACATTCCCACCACACAACAGGTGTCGCTAGTGTCACATATAAATTTACATATATTTCACAGTATTTTAGTTTTAAAAATGTTTTCCTGTTCGCAGTTGATTAATTTAATAAAAGTAAATTTTCAGAATGTCGTCATGCACTGATAAGGAAGAAGTGATCGAGTTAGATGAAGAATTAGAGACAAATTATCCCGAAGGTCAAAGGTAAGAATTACTGATGACAAATTTTGAAAGATTAATAAATCGTTTTGATAGTCAACTGGAAGAAAAGAACGAGGAGAAAAAAGCAGTTCAAGTTCAAATCCAAGAACTAACAAACAAAATTGAGTCATTGAAGACTTCGCTGAACACGCAATCAAAAGAGAGGGAAAATGAAATAAAGAATTCGCAAAAAGAAGCTGCCCGTGAATTGGAGACACACACAAGAGAGATGCAAAATTCAAAATTTGAAAATCTGAAGTTAAAAAACAAATTGGTACGTTGTGAGAATGATGCAAGACTTAAACATAACAAAATGATGAAAGAGAAAGAGGAAGCAAGCAAAAAATTACAAAAACAAGCAGCTGCTAAATTAGAGACACACACAAAAGAAATGCAAACTTTAAAATCTGAAAATCTGAAGGAACTTAACAAAATGATGACAGAGAAAGATGAAGCAATTAAGAAATTCCAAAACTTACAAGAAGAAGCAGCCGCTGAAGTAGATACACTCAAAGCAGGAATGCAATTTTTAAAATATGAAAATCTGAAGTTAAAACACGAATTGGCAAATTGGAAGGAGGAAATTCCGCAACACATAAAACTACTTCAGTCTGAAAATTCCGATTTACAGCAACAAATAGGAGAAAAACAAATCCAATATGAAAAATTAAGAGAAAAATTACAAAAGGAAGAATTAGATGCAAACAAAAAAGAAATAGAAAATTTAAAAAACCTTCTTGTGAGTGATGATTCTCATCGAAAGTTGAATGAAGTTGACGTGCAATCGAACCTAAGTGGCAATTCGACCTCCCTCGTCATAAAAGACAGAACGATTAATTATGTGGCACCTGGAACCTTCGACAACCTCTCTTCACTCACTGAATTGGGTTTAAGTAACTGCGGTCTGACCTTCCTCGAAAAAGGGGTTTTCAACAACTTGACCAATCTGATTACTTTGAAGCTGTCTAATAACTATCTTACTTGTTTGGAGGGAAACGTTTTCGTGGGTTTGAAGAAATTAAAATATATCCATTTGTGGAACAACAACATCACTAAGATTCCTCCCCAATTGTTTAGAGGGTTGGACAGTTTGAAGATTATCGAATTGGGTTCTAATAAAATTTCTGTGTTTGATGAAGACTTGTTGGTTGGGTTGAATCAGCTCACTTATTTTAGTGCGTCGGGAAATAACTTCACAAGCATTCCCGAAAAGTTGTTCAAGGATTGTGTTAAGTTGAAAAAAGTCTGGCTTTACAATAATAAAATCGTACGGTTGAAAAAAGCTATTTTTTATAGTTTGCACAATTTGAAGTTTCTGCATCTGGAGAATAACCCGTTGGACGAGATGGATAAGAACGCATTCAAAATGTTAAAAATCGATGAATTGAAAATATAACTTGTCGTAATTACTTTATAATTTTTGTTTATGCAATAATCTTGTTTTATATTTAAATTTGTATTGTTTGGTCAAAAAATGATTAAATAGATTGTTTAAATGCAACTTACTTTTTTATTAAATTTGGAAAATGTTTCAATAAATTCCGCTCAAGAAATTAGTTGCGACTAAATTCGTCAACTGCGACATTGAGACATTAAGTTTGTAATGCATTTTCCAATCAGGAAATAGTTACAGTAGACTCCCGATTATCCGAAACCGGATCATCCGAAAATCGGATTATCCGCAACAAAAGACGAAATTAATTTCTCCGCGTTATCCGAAACGACGTCTAGGTATCGGTTCTTGGCAATCGCTTGTAAAAGCAATTACCTATTCAGGTGAAATTTTTGTATACATTTTAAAAGCCTTACCTGACTTCAAGTAAAGGCATGGACTATGAAAGCACGCTTTATTGCTTGTAAATTATTTGCACGTGTTACATCTTATAATCTCGTCCATTTTGGCAAGTCGGCATTCGTTGAAATTTTTGTGTAAAGGCGCGTCCAGACTTGTCGGAAACATTGTTATTAACAAAGTTATTTTACATTTCGACGAAGAGCAACAAGTTATTTTTGAAGTGAAAACTTCTTTAGGCGCGTTAGACGATTTTTGGATGGGGTAAATCTTACGAGTTCGCACCTAGTTACGTCACGCAGTTACCGCGTTACGGAGCCACTAATTTGATTAATTTATCGACAGATCAATCCTCAAAAACAATTGTAAAGCATGTTTCTAAATGTCAGAATTTTCATAATTTACAAATTGGAGGCCCATCAACGAGAAATGTGCCATATGTTCCACCAACTCGTACTGGGGGCCTATCAACATGGAATGAACCATACATTCCAAAGTCACATTCAGATTATGATGATGAAATTCACAATGATATTCCTTTACAAGTTCAAATTAATTATGTTCCACAATTACATGAGCCAATAATAACAAATTATGAACTAAATACTTAAAATTTTCCTTATCAAAATATTATTCCACTGTTATTTCATAGTTTTAAGTCTTCACTTCTGTCGGCAGTCCCCAATAACTGCCAATTTTTTTTTCATCCTTTTAGTGCATCTCGCAACAGCTTTACTAGTTTAACAGTAAGTTCACTTTTGTAAACGTTTCTAATCACATTTGTAAGATCAAAATGATAGGTTTCCTTATGATAACCTTTTTTTATATAGACAGCGAATCGAAGTGTTTGTTAAATATTATTGTTTTTTCTTCTAACTGCACTAATGCAAACGATGTCGTTATAGGAAGAAGAAAATATAATAGTGGACTGTATTCACAAAAAATATAAGATTCCAATGAATCTGACTGCACTCTTTTTAGATAAAAAAGGCAATGTCTTTATTTATAACAAAAACTAAACATATCACTTTGGATACAAAAAAAGATAAGAAAGTAACTTGATAATATAAAAAGTCGTTAACATACCCCCAGCCTTGAAAGATTAGTGCTTTCAAAGCCTTACAAATAATAGGGAACAAATACTATAAACATAAAATAAATAAATAAAATATTCCGCTTCATTGGAAATTCAGAGTTGGTTCAGCATCTTTTACTTCCAGGTCCGAGGTGTGAGCGTTCTAATTCTTCTGTTGCTGCAGCTCGGACAAATATTCCTTGCTTCATTGTCTTCATACGCCGTCGTATAATTTGTTGACATGATGATGATCAAGAAACATAAATGTAATTTGAGCTATGATCTGAAAAAGATGTTAAAAAATGATCGACGAAAAAATGACCAGGAATTATTATTATTGAAGATCGTTGGGATCTTCATATAAAGACGAAATGGGATGAGAATTGAGGGTAGCCTCAAATTGCATGAGCAAAGTGCACATGAGACCTCATAAGTGAGGATATTATTTCCAAGATGCGATAAACACGTCTTATACGTGTAAAAAGTTGAAAAATTAAAGAACAAAAATAAATCGGTAGCTAAAACAGCTAGACTTTGAATTGTCACCTTTAGCTTGGGAAACTTGACTAAAAAGGGCGGTCCATACCACCACCATCAAATTAAAGATTCTAGGCAAACTAAAGATATTTCCCCTTGCAACCATTTCGGCAGGGTTAAATCTAGTGGGAACATGTATACACGTGACATATTCAATAATATACATACTACAGATGAATCTGTTCAACGAAAACGACAAGAAAATTTGATATTGCGAGCCTTGAGGGCTTGCTCGTATAATTTTTATGGAACCACTGTGTCAGATAACTTCATATTAGGTACAATATTAGGCCGTAAGGAAGTTACCCTTGATTTAATGCACAAAAGTCTGACATAGATTTTTATCCTTGTAGCATGAATAAAAATACAAGCACCGTATCCATTGATGGTTGCATAAAATAAGACGAAGGATCAATTTGAAATGAGGCCTTCTGAATTGGATGCCTTAGCGAAAGAATGAAGCGATTTGTAATTGACAGATCGGACGCTTTATTAATAACGTACATGAGATGGTCAAATTGGACAACACATACTAGGTCAAGAGTGCTGGCTAGTGTGGTCGTGAGTGCCAAACTCGAAAACGCCTGGGTGCCAATCGCTCTTTGGAGTGTCCGACAGAACCTGTGGACGATTCGGAATCCAATTAAATAATTTCAAGCAACCAGCTTCCAAAATATTTGACAATTGTAAAAATATTGGACGAGCTTGCGTCAAAGCATATGAATTAGTCAGGTCATTCATATTGAAATCCTACTTCATAATGCTGGAAATTTTAGGCAGAGAATTTTCGCATTCAATGCCTAATTGAAGTAACGAACGAATGGCCAAAAATGAGACCGATGCAGTACCGTAGGTCACAATATTTTTTTAAAAAATATAAACGCACAGAGACACAGATGGAACCGTGCGCATCAAGATTCGTTGCAGTGACCTTTGGTTAGGCTTGACTAGATCCTGCCTGCACGTCCTATAAATATCGGACGATATCGAATAGATATTACTGCCGAAATCGAACAGCAATTGTAAATAAATCCTCGTGTTTGGCAGAAAGACACCTCGAAGTTTAGTTAATACCTCATGATGAGGAACAAATTTGAAGAATCCGAGGAATCTGGCATATCAGATGATACGTGACCTAGATCTTCGTAATCCTTCATTAAGAGTCTCACTCACCAAAAAAAAAATCTATTTCGAAGTTATATTGGTTGTATAACTTCGAAATAGATTTTTCATACAGTCCCTGTCACCCTGTCACCTCCCGCTGAGTTTGTAGAGACTCTCAAGCCTGCATTGTTATATTCTCGGAAATTTACTACCTAATGCAGGTAGCTTAAAAATTGTCGAATCTTGAAATTCCTCACAAACATTTCTCCGGAACAATAAAATAAATTCGTTTTGAACGATTCCGATAAATTTTATAAATAAATATTTTAGAAATATTTTGACCTCAACAAACCTAACGGGTTGAAATTTTAAAAAATTTTGACTCAATTTGTCTGGAATCAGCCTAAGCAATTCTTTATAAAATGAAAAATATTTGCTATCTTGTACGCGACGCGAAGATAGAAAATACAAGGCTAATAATTATTGATAAATAGTAATGTGATTTTACAGCATTTCTTTTTTTTATAAATAACGAAATTGCTTATTTACATTAAATCCACAAACAAAATCACTTTTTTGAGTATCATGGAAAATAAAAATAAATTTTTAATAAAATTTGTTTCATAGATACGAAGGGGGAGAAAAAAGAAAACAATTATCAAGTTTTAGCTATTTTGTTTATTCAACGCACAAATAATTTACGTAATAAAAAGAGTTACATAGAAATAAAGGAATCTATCTAGAGTAATAATTATTATAATTCACAAACAATTTTAATAAAATGTATAATAAAGAAATATCCCCAAAAAAACAGGAAACAAACAATTTTAATAAAAAGAAAACAATTTACAACATAAAAGTAAAATAAACAAGCATTTTATGGCATTATAATTAATATTATTTAACAATTACAATTACTAGGTTAAACCCGCGAACGTACCGTCCTTTTTGAATTTTTTTGTTAGTTTTTTCAACACTTTTTTCAGTACCTATCTTACTTTTTGACCACTTTACTGTCAGAAAATTAACTTTTGCAAATGTTGATCATGTATTCCAAAAGGATTTATCAATTTTAAGTTTTGTTGATTTTCAGTAAATGTGTAAAATGTGCAATGTTAACCTTATTGAAACTTTTTTATTAATCGCGAGATCACTCAAATTTGTTGTATACAGAATGTTCCAAACGTCAATGTCGTCATCTCTTGGCTAATTCAATGAAGCCGCACAACAAATAAATGTCGCAGGAAGTGCAAGATGGTTAAAAAGGGAAAGAGGCAATTTTTTTTTATATTTAATTTGGTTCTTTGTCACAGATCATTGTGATTCTTTTATAAGCAAATATTCATCATAAAAATTAATAATTCTTCGAAACTGTTCACTGTACTTTTTATTGACGACAAGGCTCGAATTATGTCTATACTGCATGGCCTCACATAGGTAATACTTGTTCTCTGCACCAAGTATGAAGTATCCACAATTGGTTAAAAAGATCTTTTCGAACAAGATGCCACGCTCGCGTACTATTTAGTACTAGCAGAAAATTTGAAGACATATTATATGTGATTTTCATTTGTGTTTTGTTTAGTTTTGATTAAATACCTATCACTTTCATTTAACAAGAGTTTTTATTTCAATTTCTAATTATAAATAATTTCACAATGATCTCCTTTTGCGAAAAAATAGCAATATCTTTTTTCTAAGGTAAAATAAAACAAATGTTATACCATTTTAAAAACTATACTGTGAGGAATTTTTAAAATAAATTGGTAAGTATATTACTTTTTACAGTATGAAGCGTCGAACTTGGCTAATAAAAAAATAATTAACTAATTGAATCGGGCAAATATGTTTTTTTTAATGCACAAAACCGAATTGTGCGCGTCTCTAAACATACCGGCCATATCTCCTTATACATTTTCATTGCACGAAAAGTCTTTATCTTGCGTAATTAATCAAAGTACACATGACTCCATTATAGAGGCAGGTAAACAAGAAAAAGCTTTAGCATTATTTAAGCGATCTAACACATCAATTACAATGTTTCTTCTGGTGTTGCTTGCATAATTGGTACAAGAATAAAAAAATATTCTATATTGGCATTAAAAATAAATACTGCCAGTTTTGTCAAAAATATGGAGGCTCAGATTGTTTTAGAAGGATTTTTATCTTCAGTTAACATGCACGGCTTGAAATATAAAAAAATAATAGGAGATGGAGATAGCAGTGTATACAATAAAATAGAAAATACCAAGCCATACGGACCAAACTTTTATGTGGAAAAAATTGAATGCAGAAATCATATTTTACGCAATTACTGCAATAAACTGAAGAAATTTGCCAAATCTACAAAATGAAGTCCAAAAATACGGTTTCTGTTTCGTCATGTTTTTGGGTTCCGAATAGCAATTATTGGTGGCGTAAAATTCAGAAAAAAACAAAAATAAGTCTTCTGGTGAAAGAATATGTAATTTGAAAAATGGTATTTTAAATGGACTAAAACATGTTTTTGGTTGTCACGATCAATGTCCGGCATATTTTTGTAATGGTACAAAAGCCGACAAACAAAATGTATGGATAGATTTCATAAAACACCGAGGTCTTCTCCGATTTTAATAAGCATTTTACAAGAGTGTTATAATAATATTGTAAATAAAATAGTTGGGGGGAAAGAGTCAATTTTTCTAAAGCGGGATCGTACCAAAATAGAACTGTTGCAGGTGTCGCAAATTATAACAATAATCGTCCATTTTTCTGCGAAGTTCAACAAAGAATAAGTAAAATTTTAAGCTTTCCTGAAACGTTTTGTTTAAAAAGTAAACGCCCTAAAAACAACTGTAGATTAAGCATTATTGATAATATAAGTAGAAGGCTCGAGGTGAGACGGGGAGTCCTCTGCCAGTTTATATACGTAGAGACCATCAGTCTATCGGTGTAGTACCTATACAATAAACTTGCTAAACCCTATTGCGCTCTATTATTTAATTCATCACGATATCCCATCATTACACTACTAACTGTCCTTGATATAATCACACAGTCGTTATTTATATCATGAAATAGTATATTATTTAACGAGCACATAATGTAGGCTATTATTAACGAAGATGAAAGTTTGTAAATACGAGTCGAAGACGAGTATTTACAAACATCTGAGTTCATAATAGCCATTATGTGCGAGAAAAATACAGCTGTTTATCTACAATCAAAATTTCATTCAATAAAACTTTAAAATGCTGATAAGTTCCGAAGCAAAATTGACACCGAAATTAAACCGAAACCAAAACGTGATTTTCATCGAGAAACCTTTGCTTCCAGTTGTCATGGGCGCGAAAAAAATAACAAGGATCTGTCAGTTAGCAAGAAAAATACGAACGTGTTTTTCTTTTCCTTATATTATATTTTGAAAGTGACGACTCAACCACCCTCAAGTTGTGACGCTTCTCCGATTCTCGCGGAAGCCGAGGTCTCCCTAATGGATGATAGTGTTTTATTCGTTTCTAATTTTCTTTTTCCCGCAAGGGCGTCGTGCATTGACACCGTCCGATAATTGTTCCGTCCCGTAACAATTAAGTGCAAATATTCCCTCAGTAATAGAAGAAGGAAGAAGAAGAAGAGATTAGGCAAAATACCTCGATGTTTACCATTGCCTCGCGAGGAGACACGGTTCTGATTTTAATACGGTGTTACTGTCGCCCAGAAATGAACCCGGGACATTTGCTTAGGTAGCCTCGTAAGAACTAATCATTCTACCGCGCGCGTAGGCAACCAACATTACGCTCCGTTTAATAATGAAAATAACTAGGCAACCAACAATACGCACCGTTTAATAATGAAAATGAAACTAAAGGGGCGTGACCTGTGGATAAGGAGCCTTGTTATGTATCTATGGCTAGCATATGAAATGAACGTATTACGTCATGATTGTAGATAAAAATGCTTTATTGCTAGGCCAACAATTTCCATTTCCAAAAGTAACACAAATATTGTCAGAGTCAAATTGGAGAAATATGATAATAATTATTATATTTACCTCTTATTACGTATTCCTTTCATTGTTCTTTTCTGACATCTGTTTGCAGAAATCTTATTTTTTCCTTAGTAAACATCTGGAGCGAGCGAACACAAAACAGTGAACCCCCGCAGTGAGCCCGCAATACATTCACTTCCAAGCTAGTTCAATAAATTGAACTTTCAGACTTGATCATAGTTACTCATTTGTGAATTATGTAAATTATCAATTATCACTAATATTGAATGTTTATTTAGTGTGTAGATAAAAAAAAAATTTTAATCTTCTATTTTTAATTAATTAATTAATTAATTAATTTATTGTTTTCGAAAAGCCGTTTGCGCAACGCACTCAAAAACGTGTTTTTTTTTAGTTCAACCCTTTGCGGAAAGGTTACGAGGTCAAAAACTGCACATTAACATTAGGGGCATCTATGATATAACATATCAAAAAACCAAACCTGACCGACCTATTGAAGGTAAAAATATATTTCTACATTCAAAACGGACAAACGTACCTGAAGTGTTTGTAAATAAAACCAGCAAAATGAATTTGAAGACAGACAGGTGTTAAAGAATTTTCTGTGCGTCCTACCTACAAAAGCCTATTGTAATACTTATTAGGGCAATAAATCAACTTTTAAAACGAAGTTTTCGCTTACAGAAATCGTATTAAAGTCGTGCTGGTTGCATGTGTTTTTTTTAAATACAAGGAATTACATCCCATTTATTAAAAAAGTAAGCACATGGTCCTTAATTGGGTTAAACTTAGGAGGTTACGAGACATATAGTCACGGAAAAAAAAATGAATGAAGTTTTTCAATTAATCAGTTTTTTAAGGTGTTTGGATCAAAATTTAGAAATAATAAGGGTAATCCCCATAGAAAGCAACTTTGTTATCCTGTAGAAATATCGATCTCCCTGTAGAATTGGAAATTGTAGATGTTATGTGCGCGGAAAAAATAGCTATATTTATTTTGGGACTGATCGGTAGCCTTAACATGAAACAAACTTCAAAAGTAACTGGGTTGTCCGTCAAAAATCTTTCTATAAAAAGAATCTTTGAGCGCAACCTCTCGAGAATAACCAAGGACCTCAGGAGGTCTGGTCTGCTTAAAATGCGCTTCGCAAGAATATTCTTCTTTTGAAAACGCTCGCTTCGTCGGACAGCTTTCAAGTTCCCAGAACCTCACAACTTGGTCGGGAACTTCACCTGGACGATTGAAACGGCAACAAACTATAATAGTAGAAGGGGCCTTTATACGACCCGCCATTACACAAACAAAAAAAGTCTTCTGTAATCGTAGATGACCGGGACCCAATATTATTTGTTCCGGTTGATTATCAAGAAGATCAGACAAGTGTAAATTACTTGGATTTATGTCTTGATCAACTTGGCAACTGGGAATGTTGCCAGTGATCTTATCGAGATTCAAAAAAAAGAAATTGAACTGTGAACCAGAATCCATAAGATTTTTGATTGATGCTGAACTTCCAGCAGGGTCAAAAATCTGCGCGGAGTCATTGGGTAGCAAAATCTGCACCTCAATGGTCTGCGAGGGCTCAACTTGTCCTTTCGATGTCACGGACCGCTCAGGATGAGTCGACCGTGGTATGTCACTCATTAAATCTATCTTTCCGGCAGTGTCAGAATTCTGCACGGGAATGATAGGTGGTAAAACCTGGATATCATTATGACAAATTACTGATATCTTGTGTTGGGGTTCAACTTCTGGCTCTGGCGACACGGATCGCTTCGATTGAGTCGACAGTGATACGCCACCAGTAGAAACTGTCCTTACGGCATAGTCAAAATTCTGCGCGGGGACGATAGGCAGCAAAATCTGCTTTTCACTAAAACAAATCGTTTGTTTGGATTTAGATAGTGATTTTGACGACACAGATCGCTCAGAATGAGTCGACCGTGGTAAGTCACCAATAGAAATTGTCCTTCCGGCAGGGTCAAAATTCTGCACGGGGGGGACTAAAGGAAGCAACATCTGCTTCTTGTTACAAGATAATGCTTGTGGCTTAGACGACACGAATCGCTCCGAATAAGTCGACCGTGGTAAGCCACCTATAGAAACTGTCCTTCCGGCAGGGTCAAAATTCTGCACGGGGGGGACTAAAGGAAGCAACATCTGCTTCTTGTTACAAGATAATGCTTGTGGCTTAGACGACACGAATCGCTCCGAATAAGTCGACCGTGGTAAGCCACCTATAGAAACTGTCCTTCCGGCAGGGTCAAAATTCTGCACGGGGGGGACTAAAGGAAGCAACATCTGCTTCTTGTTACAAGATAATGCTTGTGGCTTAGACGACACGAATCGCTCCGAATAAGTCGACCGTGGTAAGCCACCTATAGAAACTGTCCTTCCGGCAGGGTCAAAATTCTGCACGGGGGGGACTAAAGGAAGCAACATCTGCTTCTTGTTACAAGATAATGCTTGTGGCTTAGACGACACGAATCGCTCCGAATAAGTCGACCGTGGTAAGCCACCTATAGAAACTGTCCTTCCGGCAGGGTCAAAATTCTGCACGGGGGGGACTAAAGGAAGCAACATCTGCTTCTTGTTACAAGATAATGCTTGTGGCTTAGACGACACGAATCGCTCCGAATAAGTCGACCGTGGTAAGCCACCTATAGAAACTGTCCTTCCGGCAGGGTCAAAATTCTGCACGGGGGGGACTAAAGGAAGCAACATCTGCTTCTTGTTACAAGATAATGCTTGTGGCTTAGACGACACGAATCGCTCCGAATAAGTCGACCGTGGTAAGCCACCTATAGAAACTGTCCTTCCGGCAGGGTCAAAATTCTGCACGGGGGGGACTAAAGGAAGCAACATCTGCTTCTTGTTACAAGATAATGCTTGTGGCTTAGACGACACGAATCGCTCCGAATAAGTCGACCGTGGTAAGCCACCTATAGAAATTGTCCTTCCGGCAGGGTCAAAATTCTGCACGGGGGGGACTAAAGGAAGCAACATCTGCTTCTTGTTACAAGATAATGCTTGTGGCTTAGACGACACGAATCGCTCCGAATAAGTCGACCGTGGTAAGCCACCTATAGAAACTGTCCTTCCGGCAGGGTCAAAATTCTGCACGGGGGGGACTAAAGGAAGCAACATCTGCTTCTTGTTACAAGATAATGCTTGTGGCTTAGACGACACGAATCGCTCCGAATAAGTCGACCGTGGTAAGCCACCTATAGAAACTGTCCTTCCGGCAGGGTCAAAATTCTGCACGGGGGGGACTAAAGGAAGCAACATCTGCTTCTTGTTACAAGATAATGCTTGTGGCTTAGACGACACGAATCGCTCCGAATAAGTCGACCGTGGTAAGCCACCTATAGAAACTGTCCTTCCGGCAGGGTCAAAATTCTGCACGGGGGGGACTAAAGGAAGCAACATCTGCTTCTTGTTACAAGATAATGCTTGTGGCTTAGACGACACGAATCGCTCCGAATAAGTCGACCGTGGTAAGCCACCTATAGAAACTGTCCTTCCGGCAGGGTCAAAATTCTGCACGGGGGGGACTAAAGGAAGCAACATCTGCTTCTTGTTACAAGATAATGCTTGTGGCTTAGACGACACGAATCGCTCCGAATAAGTCGACCGTGGTAAGCCACCTATAGAAACTGTCCTTCCGGCAGGGTCAAAATTCTGCACGGGGGGGACTAAAGGAAGCAACATCTGCTTCTTGTTACAAGATAATGCTTGTGGCTTAGACGACACGAATCGCTCCGAATAAGTCGACCGTGGTAAGCCACCTATAGAAACTGTCCTTCCGGCAGGGTCAAAATTCTGCACGGGGGGGACTAAAGGAAGCAACATCTGCTTCTTGTTACAAGATAATGCTTGTGGCTTAGACGACACGAATCGCTCCGAATAAGTCGACCGTGGTAAGCCACCTATAGAAACTGTCCTTCCGGCAGGGTCAAAATTCTGCACGGGGGGGACTAAAGGAAGCAACATCTGCTTCTTGTTACAAGATAATGCTTGTGGCTTAGACGACACGAATCGCTCCGAATAAGTCGACCGTGGTAAGCCACCTATAGAAATTGTCCTTCCGGCAGGGTCAAAATTCTGCACGGGGGGGACTAAAGGAAGCAACATCTGCTTCTTGTTACAAGATAATGCTTGTGGCTTAGACGACACGAATCGCTCCGAATAAGTCGACCGTGGTAAGCCACCTATAGAAATTGTCCTTCCGGCAGGGTCAAAATTCTGCACGGGGGGGACTAAAGGAAGCAACATCTGCTTCTTGTTACAAGATAATGCTTGTGGCTTAGACGACACGAATCGCTCCGAATAAGTCGACCGTGGTAAGCCACCTATAGAAACTGTCCTTCCGGCAGGGTCAAAATTCTGCACGGGGGGGACTAAAGGAAGCAACATCTGCTTCTTGTTACAAGATAATGCTTGTGGCTTAGACGACACGAATCGCTCCGAATAAGTCGACCGTGGTAAGCCACCTATAGAAACTGTCCTTCCGGCAGGGTCAAAATTCTGCACGGGGGGGACTAAAGGAAGCAACATCTGCTTCTTGTTACAAGATAATTGTGAATCCGTTTGTTCGGATTCAGTTTGTGGCTTTGACGACACGAATCGCTCCGAATGAGTCGACCGTGGTACGCCACCTATAGAGAGTGCCATTCCGGCAGAGTCAAAATTCTGCGCAGAACTGGACAGCATGGATCGCTCCGAGTGAGTCGATCGTGATAAGCTAGTCATAAAATGTGCATTTTTTGCAGATTCATAACTCTTCATGGAGACGATGAGATAAGCAGAAATCGTGCCATCGGATTCTTGCTCTATTATAAAATCTGAACCCGCCTTGCATTCTGGTTGTTCGCAAGTCAACTTTATCTTGTCTATCAAACACTCGGCTTTGCCCATGATAAAATAAAAATCATTTTCAAACTGCGTAAGTTGAATCTCGTGATCATCGTCATCATCAATGGCAGTGATGTTTGCATGAACCTCCTCATACTCGGTTAAAAGTGACTCTGAGGAATCTAAATGCCTTTGCAAATTTATGGCAATCTTTGCAGGTTCTATAATTACGTCAAGATTGCCATACAAATCTTGCACCCTGTTAACATATGTAACAAAATGCGTCAACGTCGCCTTAAGAGCAGCACGCGCTCTCTTAAACTCATTCATAATAAAAAAGAAATCACTAACCTCTGCTGAACAAATTCACGAATACCTTCGCAGACGAATACGGCACAGCAGAAACCAGCTCGACCAAAAAATCACCGATATAATATCCGGCTCGTTTGGACCAAATGTTTTTTCTTCTAACTGCACTAATGCAAACGATGTCGTTATAGGAAGAAGAAAATATAATAATGGACTGTATTCACAAAAAATATAAGATTCCAATGAATCTGATTGCACTCTTTTTAGATAAAAAAGGCAATGTTTTATTATTTATAACAAAAACTACTAATATCACTTTGGATACAAAAAAAAGATAAGAAAGTGACTTGATAATATAAAAAGTCGTTAACAATTATATTAATATTATTTTTATATAAAAATGATATTATTCGACTGGCAAATTTTACTGACCTTATAAACTTAGAATCGATAAACCGTCCCTAATTAGACTAGCAGAAGGTCAAAAATATTTTATTGTGATTGTTTAAATACGTCCGAAGACACCAATGTAGATACACAAATTAAACATTTTAACCCTTTAAAAACGGAATTTATTTTCGGTTACAGATCCCATGGGACGGAATTTATTCTGATGTAGTTAGATTTGTGCCGCGAATGTGCGGAATTCGGGAAAACTGCTTCTTTTCTAGTGTGACGCGTATGGACGACATACTCCTTAAAGGGTTAAAAAACAAACACAAGTTCAACATTATAAAAGGCTAAAATTTAAGATAATTGAAAATCAACAGAACAGGAAATTTTAAAATTGTCATTATTTAAGCAGGTCAGTGTCCCTAGGAAGCACAATTGACGAGCAAATCGTCCCTAGAGCGAAGGGCTCCAGCCTTGAATATCGCAAATTTTCTAATTCTTTTGTGCTGTGACAAATTTTATGATGGTTATAAATTTCTTATTTTAAAAGCTTTTAACTGCGTCTTTAGGAACTACATATTTGGCAGTTTAGTTGGGAAATCGTTTTACATATTTTATGTCCCACTTCGTTGATTGAAAATTCAAAACCGGCGCTTAGTATTCTGGCAAAATTTTTAAAATTTCCGTCACACCGCAATTGATCATTAACCCTTTGAGTGCCAAGCAGCGCGATCGCGCTCCTCAATACACTGGCCGAAAATGCCAAGAGCGCGGTCGCGCTTTTGCTCCCGCACTAACTAATACGATCGATCTCTCTTTCATACTTATCGATTCTTGTTTATTGTTTATTACTTTTGGAATTGGCAATTTTAGCTAATTCTCTAAAAATCATTTTGGCACTCAAAGGGTTAATTGCAAACGGAACAATGTCGTCGGCTTTTAATTCGTTGATCATATCACTGCCCACTGTACCGCTTTCGATACCGTTTCAATGGGCAAATCCAAAATCTTTTTTTTTCCATTTTCTGTGCACCACTTAAAATTACATATGCTGCAGCCGCGAGAAGAAAATCTTCCTGATTTAGCATTGATACTTTGACTAACTTTTTTTTTGTATCAACCGATTATGCAAAATACAGTTCTACCAGAAGCTTCATGCTTTAAGTACTTTATTACCAAACATAAATAAATGCATTCGAAGCTACCTACCTGCGACAGTTGTATTCCAGATGTTTCAAATTTCGTTTGATATTTACCGACAACTGGCCGGTAACAAAAATTGGTTGAAAAAGTATACAAATTGGTGCTGTTCGGCGAAATCTCGAAAATATTCGGAATAACCTTTTTTCTGTCTTTCTTGGGTCAACGAGGAATCCTATACACGTCAAAAAGTTTTCAGTGTTACAGGGAAACAAGGTTTCAATAACTTATTACTAAGTCTGGACGCGCCTTAACATAGTAAAATTAACTTTTCTGAGAATAGCCGATACAATAATTTACAACAGGGGATCGTTAATTATCAATGGTCGGTACCGTTTTTGAGGAATATGTACCTACCTAATTTTGAATTGAATTTCAAAAATCACCCGCATTTTATATTCAGTACATGAATTTTCGTCTCGACGGTTTCCGAGTGGCGAAAAAATCGTGAATTAAAATTGGAACAGTGTTCTATCTTCAACTGCACCAAATGAGAAAACTATGAGAACAAGTGATCAAGCTTTATATTTGTGGTTTACCCAACAACGCGCCTTGGGCATTCCATTATCTGGTCCGATTCTCCAAGAAAAGGCAATTGACATTAGTGAAGACCTTCCTATAACTGAAGCAGCTAATAATTTTAGAGCAAGTGAAGGGTGAATTGCAAGATGGAAAGATCGCCATGAAGTTAGACAACTTCGAGTTTGCGGTGAAAAATTGTCAGCTGACACATTGGCTGCTGAAATTGAAAAAAAAGTTTAAGGAATTTATTGAGTAACTTTATTTATTATAACTGTGATGAAACTGGGCTTTACTATAAAATAGTTCCTTGTAAAATTTTATCATAATTAACATTTTCTAAGCGATACAACTTCATCCATTAATTTTTTATGAATTTTTTATCAAGTTTTGAAATGAAAAATGTGTTTTCGCCGCTTGAGTGACAGCTTGAAGAATTCCAATTGAAATAATATTTTTAATTTGAATTCAATTGAACTGTGAACTTATTAATTTGCACACGAAATAAAGGAGTTTATCTACAATCATGACGTAATACGTTCATTTCATATGCTAGCCATGGATACATAACAAGGCTCCTTATCCACAGGTCACGCCCCTTCAGTTTCATTTTCATTATTAAACGGTGCGTATTGTTGGTTGCCTATTTATTTTCATTATTAAACGGAGCGTAATGTTGGTTGCCTATGCGCGCGGTAGAATGATTAGTTTTTACGAGGCTACCTAAGCAAATGTCCCGGGTTCAATTCTGGGCGACAGTAACACCGTATTAAAATCAGAACCGTGTCTCCTCGCGAGGCAATGGTAAAACACCGAGGTATTCTGCCTAATCTCTTCTTCTTCTTCCTTCTTCTGAGGGAATATTTGCACTTAATTGTTACGGGACGGAACAATTATCGGACGGTGCCAATGCACGACGCCTTTGCGAGAAAAAGAAAATTAGGAACGAATAAAAAACTATTATCCATTAGGGAGACCTCGGCTACCGCGAGAATCGGAGAAGCGTCACAACTTGAGGGTGGTTAAGTCGTCACTTTCAAAATATAATATAAGCAAAAGAAAAACACGTTCGTATTTTTCGTGCTAACTGACAAATCCTTGTTATTTTTTTCGCGCCCATGACAACTGGAAGCAAAGGTTTCTCGATGAAAATCACGTTTTGGTTTCGGTTTAATTTCGGTGTCAATTTTGCTTCGGAACTTTTCAGCATTTTAAAGTTTTATCGAATGAAATTTTGATTGTAGATAAACAGCTGTATTTTTCTCGCACATAATGGCTATTATGAACTCAGATGTTTGTAAATACTCGTCTTCGACTCGTATTTACAAACTTTTATCTTCGTTAATAATAGCCTACATTATGTGCTCGTTAAATAATATACTATTATCGCCAACCGTCAATAGAGCCATGCATTACCATAGCGTTTTTCGGAAGTAAACAAACACTTTATCCTACTGTACAAATCAAGTATTTTACCTGCCGCAAATATTTATCAAAGTAGCCATAACTGTATGACATTAAACAGAAATCGTTTGTCACTGTGACAGCTCCAGCAGTAAAAGTTTTGTGGCAAATTATTTGTAAAAATAATGGAAGACCTTCAGTGCACGCCGCTTGAAACTCAGAAGAAATCATTAGAGACGTCTTTGGAAATTCTGCCTCAAAAATCAGTCAAAAAATACAATCGCCAGTATGACATATTCATGGAGTGGTGCAAGAAACATGAAATTAAAAAATATAGTGATAACGTTTTACTGGCGTATTTTTTCGATTTATCGAAAGAGTATTCTCCTTCTTCGATGTGGTCATATTATTCCATGGTAAAAGCAACCCTTTCAGCAAAAAATGACGTTGATATTAGTAAATACAAAAAGCTTACGGCTTTTTTAAAACAAAAAGGAAGAAATCATATTCCAAAAAAGTCCAAAACCCTTTCACAAGAAGAAATACTTGAATTTTTACTAAATGCACCGGATGAAATGTACTTAATGATGAAGGTAATTTATGCCAACTTTTGAAAAACCAATTTGATATAAATTTAAAAGTAAGTGACATAGAGCATAAAGAAACAATTCTGGTTGTTCATATACCTCAAACAAAGACCAACAGGCCTCGACTATTTGTAATCACTTCAGAGTTTGAAGGAAAAGTAAAATCCATAGAATTATTTAACAAATATTTAACTCTGCGTCCTAAGCAGACGCCCCACGACCGATTTTTCCTAATTTATAGAAATGGCAAATGCACAGTCCAGCCAGTTGGAATCCATACTTTTGGAAGTGTACCAAGCAAAATTGCCAACTATCTGCATTTGCCAGAACCATCACTTTATACGGGACATTGTTTTCGCCGAACGTCCGCCACTCTCTTTGCCAACGCAGGCGGTAGTAAGGAAAATTTAAAACGCCATGGAGGGTGGAAAAGCGACACGATTGCAGAGTCCTATGTTGAGGAATCTCTGCTCAATAAAACAAAAATCGCAAAGACGATTTTAGGTGAAAATCAAAGTGACAACATAGTTGTTATCAATGACAATTCAAATAAAGATTTACAAATTATTAACATAGATAATAATCCTCAAACATTTTCAATTCAAACTCCTTCGACTTTAGGAATTAATTTTTATAATGCGCCAGGGTGTACGTTCATGTTTAATATAACTAATAAGTAGATTTGTTTTGTATTCGCTGTTTACTTTGTCATAATAGAATGTGTAAAGTTATATCTCCATTTTTTTTAATTATAAATTTTTACGGTTGGCGATAAAATTTTGTATGCACCACTTCAGTAAAGTGCCTTTATCGAACTCGTCTGTTACTCGCCTAGCTCGCTTTGCTCGCTCGGCTCGTAATCTCAGACTAGTTCGATAAAGAATCACTTTACTGACTTGGTACATAAATAACTATTATAGATAAATCCATATCTTGAGATAAAGATAAGAACTTATCATTCACTGAAACACACCTGGTTTGAAGCATTTCAACGAAACATGTAAGTAAAAATTACAATAAATATTCACAGATCAAATTAACTTAGAACTAAATAATTCTTATTAATAAGGAAATTTTGTTGTAATTTGATGCAAAGGTTTTGTAGGCGAAAATAAACTTAAAATTAATGTACTCAATCTAATCAATCTGATAAATGTAAGAATCGTATAAGTGTTCGATCGTCCGTCTCACTCGCGCTTCATTGGTCGAAAAGAGAGGTGCTGAACCCGGATGTGGCACGCATTCGTAATTGCGTCATCGATAAAACAATGTAAACAACATATATATTACAGTTCTCTGTAAATACGAATTACATTGAAAAGTCTTTAAATTATTTTTTTTGCCTTTTCATTCATGTTTCATTACATTTATTGACTTTTTGTACATATAGCCTCTTATAAAAACACTACAAAAATGAAAAGTGCAAAACATGAGTGAAAGCAGCGAAAACTTAATGTCAAAAAGCAAAAACAAACACAAAAAAATCTACATAATTGAAACGGCATCTTGAATTTTCCCAAACATTTTTTTCCATAGCATCATATGAAAAAATATAAAAGCGCGCGTTTCTATTATTTTATTAAATTTTCTAAACAATTCTTTTCTATAGGATTAACCATTTTTTTGTTTTCCATCTTTTCCGAAATAAATTTCCTTTTCTCTTAATTTTGTACCCTTAAGGACTTCTATGAACCTAATTAATTTAATTTAAAACAAGCAATTCGCCAATATTAGCAAACTAAATTTACTTTTAATTATTTTTAGTGTTTTTATAAGAGCCTATGCACAAAAAGTGAATGAATGTAATAAGAAAAATGAATGCTAAAAGGCAAGAATAAAAAAAATTTAAACACTTTTCTTGAAATTAATGCGGCATTTTAAAATTTCTTAAACGTTCTTTTTTCCATAGCATCTCATATGAGAGAACCGGTATTACATCGCAGTGCGGTAGATGGCGCAGATGACCTCGCATCCTTATAGTGTTTTTACGCAGTGAAATAAATTCATGAATTTTGTCAACTGGATTTTTTTTTTTTGCAAAATTATCGAGAATTTTCTCAACGCCACAAAATTCATATGCATAAATTGTCGCGAGTAGAATTTGCTCTAATTTACCGCGTCAAGTTTTTTAGGGAATTCTAGTTACATTTCAGTTTAAAAATTAATACCAACTTTCGTACCATGTACTTATCAACAAGAGTTTTAAAACTTGCTCTACAAACCACCGGTACAAATAATGAAATAGTAGACTCAGCAACCAAGAATGAATACATCGTCGGTTAAAAAGTGACAACTCGTAAGTCATATTTCCCAAATGTTACAGAAAAGATAAAAAGAAGGTGTATTGTCACTATGGTTTAACACTGGAGAACTGCCGATACAAAAAAGTTATACCTTGCTTGCATACAATAAGTAAGCTTAGTTGATTATATTTTGAATCGTATCAAGTTATTTATAAATAAGTGATAACGCGCTATAAACCAGTGCCTATCAAACAGGGCGCTAGCCGCGAATAAAATGTATTTCGCGTCGGCTCTGGCGGGTTTCGGATGTATAATTTAAATAAATAAATGCAAAATCAGCAGAAATTCACAACTCTTATCTGTAAACCACAATATAATCAATATTGATTAAAGCCCAATATTTCTTGGCAGCAAGCTATTAACTCCAATGATGGTAGCGTTCTAGTGTTAATACACAAATGTTACACGAATTGACACTATAATGAACTCTGAAAATTTTTAGGAAATACTTGAAGTCGCCACAAAATGACAATAACCGGCACGTTTTTTTGAATTAACTAGTAACTAGTTATGAGGTGTCAATTCTTAACCGACATTAGACTTCGATAAAATTCTCCTGTTTTGCTAAAAATTTCAACGTGATTATTAATTTGTCGAGTGCAGGGAAACTCTTTCGTAGTAATTCGTGTCCTTCAATTAAATTCATCAAAATTTCTAAACATCTCTTTTGTCCATTCGTAAAAATGATTTAAATTGACCTTTGGATCGTCGTGAAATTTACTATTTTAGATTTAAATTGCTTTTTTCCCTTTGCTGCAACCAACTAACGTCATTTTACCACAATAAATAACATGCTATTACAAGTTACACACAGTTTTTTCTCGATTTCTTTACAATTTTCATATTTCTTTGAACAAATCAAGAATAATAACAGACGTAGACGTTTGACGTAACCTCCAAAATGAACAGATAACAAACAACAACCATTAACGGAGGTTGGTGGTAAACAAAAGACACTATTTCATGATTGGCATAACTGAACGGCCGCAATAAAATATTTGATCGTTTAAATACATCAAGAAATTCAAGAACAAATTCGTGAATTTATTCATATGAATTAATTCATGAAAAAATTTTACTGTGTAAAACTAGTATTACAAATATGCGATAAACTTGTGGAGTTGCGCGTATATTTGATGAAATTAACCAACTTATACTCAAAATCTCCAACTGGGGTAATTGACATATTTGCCTCCAGATGGCGACTCTTTCGTTAGTTGAGGCGCGAATATATGACGTTGCTGTTTTGATTGGTCGAGAAAGTCACGTGTGGTTTCTGCGGCCATGTTTTTTTTCCAACCATTTGACAACTTTCAATGCTTATATTTTGTGGTTGGAGTGGAATTCCTCTGATTTAATGTAAGAATCGTATTTTCAGTTTTTAAAATGTTTTCCTGTTCCCAATTGAGTTTGATTTGATAAAAGTCAATTTTCAGAATGGCGTCAAATACCAATAACGATGAAATGATCGAATCAGCTGAAAAATTAGACAAAAATCCCTCGAAAAGAAAACGACAAAATCCAGGTAACTCTGCGAAATATCATGCGCCCGAAGGTCAAAGGCAAGAATCGTTGATGGCAAAAGTGGAAAGATTGATAAATCATTTTGACAGTCACCTGGAAGAAAAGAAAGAAATCGAGTCATTAAAAAAGCAATTAAAAGAAAAAGACGATGAAAGAAAAGAAGCAGTCGCCGAGTTAGATACACACAAGAAAGAAATTTTAAATTTAAAATCTGAAAATCAGAAGTTAAAGAACGAATTGGCAAGTTGTACAGATGCAAGAACTGAACTTAACAAAATGACAGAGAAAGAGGAAGCAATTAAGAAATTACAAAACGATATTAAAATTGAAAAGGCAAAAACCGCATCATTTCAGGAACGGTTAATAGAAATGCTTTCATCAGCGACGGCCGAAAAGAATGACTTAAAATGTACCAAAACAAAACTTGAAGAAACAGTCAAGGAAACCGAACAACGCATAAAGCTGCTACAGTCTGAAAATTCCGATTTACAGAAACAAATAGCTGGAAAACAAACCCAATGTGAAGAATTAAGAAGAGAAAAGTGAGGATTTTAAAAATCTTGCATTTTAAAATATAACTTTTGGCATAATTGCTTTATTATTTTTATTTATGCAATAATCTTGATTTATATTTAAATTTGTATTGTTTGGGTCAGAAAATGATTAAATAAATTTTTTAAATGCAACTTCTTTACTTTTTTATTGAATTTGGAAAATGTTTCAATAAATTCCGCCGAAGAAATTAGTTGCGACTAAATGGGCCGATTTAACACAATTTTAGCTTTTATTTCAAAATGCACTAAAATATCGCTGTTTTTTGTTGTTTTATTCTCGTGGTATGCGACGACTTGAGCAAAAAACGGCCATATTATCAGAAGTGTGTTTTTAATTGTGAAAACCAGTAATTTTTTTAACGACTTTTTGGATAGGTTGTTTTTTCCACATTTTTTTTTTTGTAAATTACATATAACCTGGCAACACCGCAACGAACCCCTTACATTAAAATACTGTACTGTATGTAGAATTTTATGCTGAATTCTATTCTGTACAAAAAAAATGGGGTTTGCCATTTAAAAAAAATCCCTTTCTGGCGCGACGCTGTTTTGTGACACTCTGTATACTAGAAAAATTTTAAGAATCCACGCATCCTATAACTTTTGTATATAATCTTTTTCCATGTTTCTTTTAACAACAGAGATGTTTGAAAAAAGGCAAATTCAGAGACAAAAAAGCAGATTCTGAGTAAACAAATTCGATTCTGAGACTCAAAAATCACATAATATTTTCAGAGATTGTTGAGATCTTGTTTTCCTTAAGACAATTTTCAAATTCGCCGCTTCAGTGACAGCTTGAAGAATTACAATTGAAATAATATTTTTAATTTCTATTAAATTGAACTGTGAACTTCATAATTTGCACACTTAATAAATGAGTGTACAGATAAATGAAATTCTTTAGATAAAGATAAGAACTTATCAATCACTCAAACGCACCTAGCTTCCAACAGTCCAGCGTAAGAAGTAAGTAAAAATTGCAATAAATGTTCAGAGATTAAATTAATTTAGAACTAAACAATTCTTATTCATTGTCAAATAAGGAAATTTTATTGTAATTTGATGCAAAGGTTTTGTAGGCGAAAATAAATATTAACTTAATGTACTTTACTCAATCGAATCAATCTGATAAATGTAAGAACCGTATTTTAGTTTTTAAAATGTTTTCCTGTTCCAAGTTAATTTATTTAATAAAAGTAAATTTTCAGAATGGCGTCAAGTGCGAATAACGATGAAGTGATCGAATCAGCTGAAGAATTAGACACAAATTATTCCGTCAACACAAAACCACAGAAACCAGGTAGCTCAGCAAAATTCCATGAGGCCGAAGGTCAAAGTCAAGAATTACTGATAGCAAACTTTGAGAGATTGATACATCATTTAAATAGCCGCCTGAAAGAAAAGAAAGAAATTGAATCGTTAAAAAAGACTTTGTTTGAAAAGCAACTAATCGAAAAAGAAAATGAAAATCAGAAGTTAACAACCGAGTTGGCAAGTTGTAAGAATGATGCAAGAACTGAACTTAACAAAATGATTACAGAGAAAGATGAAGCAATTAAGAAATTACAAGAAGAAGCAGATACACTCAAAAATGGAATGCAATCTTTAAAATCTGAAAATCTGAAGTTAACAACCGAATTGGCAAGTTGTAAGAAGGAAACCGAACAACGCATAAAACTACTTCAGTCTCAAAATTCCGGTTTACAGCAACAAATAATAGAATTAGATCCAAACAAAAAAGAAATAGTAACTTTAAAAAACCTTCTTCTCAATGATGATTCTCATCGAAAATTGAGTGAATTGGACCTGCGATCGAACTTAAGTGAGAATTCGACCTTCCTTACCATACCGTCGAACAGAATGATTAATTACTTGGCACCTGGCACCTTCGACAACCTCTCTTCACTCACCAAATTGGATTTTCGTAGCAGTGGTTTGACATTTCTCGAAAAAGGGGTTTTCAACAACTTGACCAATCTGATTCAGTTGTACCTGAATCATAACTATCTTACCTGTTTGGAGAGAAACGTCTTCGTGGGTTTGAAGAAATTAAAGTGGATTTATTTGCACGACAACAACATCACCAAGTTTCCTCCCCAATTGTTTAGAGGGTTGGAAAGTTTGGAGATTATCGGTTTGAGTTCTAATAAAATTTCCGTCTTTGATGAAGACTTGTTGGTGGGATTGAATCGGCTCACTTGTTTTAATGCGTTTAATAATAACCTCACAAGCATTCCCGAAAAGTTGTTTGAGGATTGTGTCAAGTTGGAACACGTTTATCTTCACAATAATAAAATCGTCCGGTTGAAAAAAATTATTTTTGATAGTTTGCACAATTTGAAGTGGCTGTATCTGCAGAATAACCCGCTGAACGAGATGGATAAGAACGCATTGAAAATGTTAACAATCCAGGATTTTAAAATATAACTTGTCGTAATTGCTTTATTATTTTTCTTTGTGCAATAATCATATTTTATGTTTAAATTTGTATTATTTAAAGGTTAGAAAATGATTAAATAAATTTTTTAAATGCAACTGTTTGAATTTTTTATTGAATTTGGAAAATGTTTCAATAAATTCCGTTGAAGAAATGAGTTGCGACTAAATTTCAGAATTGTGGGACATTGAGACATTAAATTTGGAACGCATTCTCCAATCATGAAATAGTTATTTACGTATCATGTGCGGAAACAAATGTTTTGGTAATGAGTGCCCGATTTGCAAACACGAGTGGGCGTAGCACACGAGTGAAGTGCAAATGGACACGAATTCCCTTATATTGTTTACGCACAAGGTGTGTATGCTATTTTTTGCACGAATTTTTACCCCAAAATAAAATAAATAAATAAATTGAACCGGAAACAACTGTCAGCTGTTAAATGTCATTCGAAATTTACAACTTTCAATTTATAATTTCTGCACTATTCCCCAATGTATTGAATTAAAAAGTGGTGTAAATTGCATTGTACACATTAAAGAATATAAATGAAGCAATAATTTGCTTGCAAACGGTCTGATTAGCGAGTGATTTTTGGCACGTTTTCACGCACGAGTGTTTCAAAGTAGATGTTTCCGTGCCTCGTGCGCATTTCGCTTGTTTGGAAGCAGGGAGTGCAAAATAGTTATTTACGAACCAAGTGCGGGAAAACCATGTTCCCGCATGTGAGAGCGCATTTTTTATGTCCGCATGTGATCTTTCTGACTCAGAATCGAATTGTTTAACTCAGCATGTGATTTCATTGATTGAGAATCGAATTTCTCGACTCAGAATGTGATTGTTCTGATTCAAAATCGATTTTTCCGTCCCAGAATCTGCTTCTTCTGACTCAAAATCAAATTTGAATGCAGCACATTTTTCTCAGTACGAAAATGTCAAATTCGTATGACCTTGAAGAGGAAAGTTTTCGAAATAATCAGTCCTAAAGTTTCGAAAATGTATGTTAAAATTATTACAGCAGACCGATAATAATATCATCAAGGAAGCGCTGGAAACAAAAGACGGTTTTGACATATCAACAAAATTTATTGGGAAAACGCTCGAATCCGTCAAATTTTATTTTTAGTAGCGTATTTTTTGAAATAGGGTTGGTACACTATTGGTCAAATTAAATGAGACACGGCGTTCGAGCGCTCGCAGGCGGTTTTGCAAGGGTGTTTGGATGGTTGTCTACAAATTTGAAGGCAGTACTCAGTAAAATTGTCAGGGCCCCATCAAAAATAAAAAAATTAAGGAAACAATTCAAACTTTGGGCACGTTCAGGAAAGTTGACGTATATTGGAGAAAATCGTTCGTCTCCGAAATAAAAGTTTGGAAATTTGTTAAAATGTTTACGGAAACGACTTTATATAATTAGTTCTTATGCATAGTTTATGAATAAAAATGTTTTAAACAAATTTTCATCAACTTTAAAAAATAATTTTTAACTTTCAACTAGAAACATTATATTTATATTCTAAGCATTTTTTTCTAATTCTGTAAAATTTAATGAAAAGATGTGCCTCTGTTTTTATTAGTATAGCAAACACACTGTTTCAAACAGATATCACTGGCGTTAATAATGTTTTCATTTGTTGGGAGAATATTTTGGAACTGGTCCGAATTTGAATACGAAATATGTTGAATTCAAATTTATTAAATTCGAAAATTAATTCACCGTTCAACGAAATTATTTAATTTAATTATTTAATTTAATTATTTAATTAGTAAAATGCAATTAAAAAGTTCATTGAAATTTAATTGCCACACAAACCTAAATTTTACTTTCCGTGAAAATAAAAATCAAACTTTACAAAATTTTGGGGACAACTCTAAAAATTAACAATTTTGTAAAATCCGGCGCTACAAATAAATAATCAAAATACACGTTATTAATCTGAAAATATTTGACGGCAACATTTGCCAAAAATGAATATCTAAGTACTTGAAAACCGGTTGTTTTGCAGGTAGGGCGGGCGATACACCCTTGGCAGTTACGAGGAAATGGATTTGTGTGACAAATACATAGTTCTGACCGGTTGAAAATACTACGTTGAAATGAAAAATTGTTGAGTTTTGAAAAAAATCCAAAAACGGGTTAATTTCTAAATTTAATTTCACATCTTTATTTTGTAGACAATTTCTATGTATGAAGATAAATGAACAACGCAAGATTTCTTATAATTTAGTAACAGGTTTTTTTAGATTTTGCAGAAAAAATTGTAGGTATTGATGACTTTTGAAAACAATTGATGCTTTTAAATTTTAACTGACGTTTTCAAAACTGCAATTAACTAATTTGAATTACAATTGATGATTTTAAAAAACAATTGTAATTCAGAAAATGTCAATTTTAAATAAATGGAAAATTAGATTCTTGCGGTTTCTTTAGAAAACCGGTATTTGAGGGCGCTTCAATTGTTTGGTTCGTGGAAGTGAAATGTTTCCTTTCAAAGAACGACCAAAATACCATTTGAAAACAATTTGCTGTTTGATTAAAGATGACAAATTACAATTATTAGGTACTTTTAAATTTAATGGCGAGTAAATATTTTAAAAAGAAATTTGTATGATCTGGTTTTATGTAGATACTGATGTTGATTTGGAAGTAATAAGAATTCAAAAAAATAAAGAATTTTCGGATAATTGCATATTGCTGGTACTTTTTAATAAATTATTTATCATAGCCAAATAGATGTGTATGAACTAACTAAGTCGGTTAGCTGCGTTTAGGGTTTTGTTGCTATTTTGGAGAGTTCGCAATTTTATTTATGTTAAACGGTTATAAATTTACTTCAAGACAAAATTTTTTCACATGTTACAAAATGAAAGCCGACCAAAGGTTTTTTTAGATTTCGTAAAAAAAATTCTTTCGTTTTGTTTATAAAATTTATTTTTGAACATTTATTTACGTAAAGGTTAACAACAAAGTTTTGAGAAAAATAAATACAAATAAAATTAGATTTTATTAAGATTTTAACATTGTTTTTAAAGTAACTTCTGACTCACTCTAAGGTAAATTAAGATCAAGCATTTTTAATTAACAAAAACACAATAAAATGTACTTAATTCTTTTCGTGTAAATACAACTTGAAACAAACGTAATTTTCCTTATGCACGTAAACAATCCGCTATTAAACCAAAAGGGCCCAAAACATACTAGAAAATTGATATTTTTTTAAAATATTCTAATTGATACTTAAAACAGAAAACACACTAACCTATACCCGGTTGCATTAACGCCTGTTAAATTTAATTCTATAGATTAAAGCCATGGTAACAATTGTTGGAGTTATAGCAACAATTGTTTTTAGCTATTCGTTAAATCTAACTGACGTTGGTGCAACCGGGCACTAAACACTTTCAGAAAACACGTTATCAAACTGCAAATATTTGAGGCCAACATTTGCCAAAAATTAATATCGAGTCCAGAATCCGTTGTTTGCAATTGTATCTTGCAAACGTGTAGGCATGGACCCTACTAAATTTTGACAAATGTTGCGTCCCTGAAAGCGTCCCCATACCCTTTGAGCATGGAGAAATAAGGCATCTGCTGTTCGCACATGATTGCCATCCCCATCGCCATTCCATTCACGAACAACAGCGGCCCACAAATTTTCGATTGGGTTTAGATCGGGTGATTTGGCAGGCCAATCAATTAAATCAATTAATTCTTGGTTGGCAAACCACTCGCGCACCAATCGAGATTTGTAGACCGAGCTGTTATCTTGCACGAATGCAATACGATGAGGTTCTGGATAACGTATTCTCACATTAGGAAGCATTACCTCTTCCAAAATGCGAATATACTGGCCGGCATTCATGCGAGGTGCGAACAAGTTCGCCAGGTCCCTCAGACGACATCCATCCCCACATGCTCATGGTTATCCGTCCACTATCTCGTGACCTCGCAACATTTGCAGGTTGATAACGTGTTCCTACTGAACGCCAAAGAGGTTTGTGTGCCCCCACGTTGGTCTTAAAAACCTTCTCATCAGAGAAAATAACTTCGCTCCAATCTCTGTTAAGATTTTGTTGAGCAAAAGTTAATCTCTGACGAGCATGATCATTTGTAAGATCTACTTTTCTAGCAGGGCGCCGACAATGCAAGCCGCTACGGTTTAAGCAACGAGCAACTGTACGGCTACAGCAATTTAAATTTAGGTCATCTCGGACGCTGCGGGAAGACCCAAACGGCTCTTCCCCTTTCATTGCAACTATCTGCCCTTCTTCTGCTGCAGATAATTGTTTCTTGCGCCCGCACCTCCCGAGTCGGCGTACTGTTAACGGCTCCTCTTGATTTTCCGCTTCTATTCTTCTCAGCCATTTATATACCTGGCTTCGCTTTAATAAACACCATTAGGTTTAGTTACATTTTATTTAAATAATCGTCAGTTACGCAATTTAAAATAATATATCCTTGTGTAGGGACTTAAAATTAAACGCAAATAACGGGATCACTTGAAATACGGGGGCGTAAAAACGGGATTCTACTGTAATTCCTAAATGAAAATCAAAGTTAGAAATGCCAATAACATTTTTAAAGCATTAAATAACAAAGTCAAAGAAGCTGGGCCACGCAATTTCGATTCGCTATTAAACGACTTCCCAATAGATAAAATTCAACTTGGTAATTGTCTTGTATACTAAATAACTATTACATTCGTTAGATATTGAGAATTACTAAAAATTTTAAACTTACAGATAAATTCACCTCCAACGCAATTTCATTTACCGGGACATTGCGATTACTTAAAGCAATTAGCTTTCCAAGGGTTTGCTGCGACACATCTCTTTGGGATTTTCCTCTACCCATCTTGTCCAAATAATATTTGAAGACTGGCAATTTAAACATTGCAAAATTCTCAACACCCACCCTTGAAGGGGCCTAATAAAACTACGGTTGTAAAATATTCTCGTCTGGTAATGGAATGATGCAATTTACATTTATTGGGTGGCCTCTTACTACTAGTGCAAGTCCTATTGTCAAACTACCACCTTTTAGCTAAATGGGTATTTGTAAATTGTCGGTTTCGCTGGCTTCAAAGTGAAGTCCCGATCAGTTCATCTTTGGTCGGTTTCTATTTTATAACATGTGAAAAATTGCGAACTCTCCAAAATAGCAACAAAACCCTAAACGCAGCTAACCGACTTAGTTAGTTCATACACATCTATTTGGCTATGATAAATAATTTATTAAAAAGTACCAGCAATATGCAATTATCCGAAAATTCTTTATTTTTTTGAATTCTTATTACTTCCAAATCAACATCAGTATCTACATAAAACCAGATCATACAAATTTCTTTTTAAAATATTTACTCGCCATTAAATTTAAAAGTACCTAATAATTGTAATTTGTCATCTTTAATCAAACAGCAAATTGTTTTCAAATGGTATTTTGGTCGTTCTTTGAAAGGAAACATTTCACTTCCACGAACCAAACAATTGAAGCGCCCTCAAATACCGGTTTTCTAAAGAAACCGCAAGAATCTAATTTTCCATTTATTTAAAATTGACATTTTCTGAATTACAATTGTTTTTTAAAATCATCAATTGTAATTCAAATTAGTTAATTGCAGTTTTGAAAACGTCAGTTAAAATTTAAAAGCATCAATTGTTTTCAAAAGTCATCAATACCTACAATTTTTTCTGCAAAATCTAAAAAAACCTGTTACTAAATTATAAGAAATCTTGCGTTGTTCATTTATCTTCATACATAGAAATTGTCTACAAAATAAAGATGTGAAATTAAATTTAGAAATTAACCCGTTTTTGGATTTTTTTCAAAACTCAACAATTTTTCATTTCAACGTAGTATTTTCAACCGGTCAGAACTATGTATTTGTCACACAAATCCATTTCCTCGTAACTGCCAAGGGTGTATCGCCCGCCCTACCTGCAAAACAACCGGTTTTCAAGTACTTAGATATTCATTTTTAGCAAATGTTGCCGTCAAATATTTTCAGATTAATAACGTGTATTTTGATTATTTATTTGTAGCGCCGGATTTTACAAAATTGTTAATTTTTAGAGTTGTCCCCAAAATTTTGTAAAGTTTGATTTTTATTTTCACGGAAAGTAAAATTTAGGTTTGTGTGGCAATTAAATTTCAATGAACTTTTTAATTGCATTTTACTAATTAAATAATTAAATTAAATTAAATAATTAAATTAAATAATTTCGTTGACGGCGAATTAATTTTCGAATTTAATAAATTTGAATTCAACATATTTCGTATTCAAATTCGGACCGGTTCCAAAATATTCTCCCAACAAATGAAAACATTATTAACGCCAGTGATATCTGTTTGAAACAGTGTGTTTGCTATACTAATAAAAACAGAGGCACATCTTTTCATTAAATTTTACAGAATTAGAAAAAAATGCTTAGAATATAAATATAATGTTTCTAGTTAAAAGTTAAAAATTATTTTTTAAAGTTGATGAAAATTTGTTTAAAACATTTTTATTCATAAACTATGCATAAGAACTAATTATATAAAGTCGTTTCCGTAAACATTTTAACAAATTTCCAAACTTTTATTTCGGAGACGAACGATTTTCTCCAATATACGTCAACTTTCCTGAACGTGCCCAAAGTTTGAATTGTTTCCTTAATTTTTTTATTTTTGATGGGGCCCTGACAATTTTACTGAGTACTGCCTTCAAATTTGTAGACAACCATCCAAACACCCTTGCAAAACCGCCTGCGAGCGCTCGAACGCCGTGTCTCATTTAATTTGTCCAATAGTGTACAAACTGAATAATTACAAAAAAAAAAAAGAAAACGGTTTAGCTATCTCAAAATACTAAATTTAAGTAATGATTAAATTCGAAAAACAACTAAATTAAAATATTGCGCACTGTTGATTTCTTGACAGCAGCCAAAATGCGATCAATAAATTCTTTTTGAACATATTGCCAATAACTTCAGGAGGGATTTGTCGTATCTCATATGACGAATTGTTGCTTTAAATCTTCTAAATTCTCTAACCTACTAACGTACACTTTACTTTTTAAACATTCCCACAAAAAGTAATCAAAGGTTGTCAAATCTGGCGATCCCTCTTTTGTTTCCAACGCTTCCTTGATGCTATTATTATTGGTCTACTCAGAAAAATGTGCTGCATCCAAATTCGCGATCAAAAGTATGGGGTGCCATTTAAAAAAATTGTTGATGACGTCATAGTGCGAAAACAAAAGACGATCGTAAAATTTTAAATATTAAAAAAGATGCAGTTTTAAAAACTAAAGTTGACCGGTCCGAGGATTCTTTGTGAAAATTCTTCTAAAATGTTTTATCGAATTTATTCCATACTTTACGAAAGCACTGTATAACAACATTAATTATGGGATGCGGTCCCATAAACATTGATTTTTACACAAATAAATATAACTGAACGTTTCATTCAACCGTTTCTTTCAGTTCAATTTTAATACAGTAAAAGTCGCTTATAACGGCACCAAAAACTAAATACAATTGGTTGGATTCCCAAATACACCAATGCTTTTAACATTCGGATATAACGACGGTTCCTTGGGGCCGTCGTTATAAGCGACTTCCGCTGTACCAGTCAATTTTTAATCTAAACTGACTTTTCGCATAAAAAACTGAATAATTTACTTAAAATCATACAAGTTCGTTTTAAGAAAAAAGTCGCATTTACAGCCCAGTGTATTTTTGTGTTTGAATTGACGCCACATTAAGGGCCGCATGTTACGTCATCAAATGCAGCCAATCAGAGATGACCGTCGAACTGAACAAACCTAACATTTTTCAATAGAGCACGAAGAGACCTTTCAAATGAGGTATTACAAGCCCCCCCATTTACAAATTGGCGGAGGGGGGGAATCGCCACTTTATAAGATATAAATGTGACAGACTAAAAATGACGTGTTTCGGGGATTTTTTTCTCAATATGTACAATAATTGAGATAATAAATTTATTCCATTTAAACAAAACTAACACTGTCGACTAACCAAAAATGTTTTTTTATGTCACTTCATGAACAATTCAATTGTTTCTGTTTGCCTTCTCAGTATCAACAACGAAACGCTCTTAGTTTTAGGTTATTTTGGTTTGTTGTTGAAAATTTCGTTAAATAATTGTTTTTCTATTTTTTCATTTTTGCAAGAAATTTTTTTAACCTAGCATTTTTGAATAGAGCACAAAGATACCTTTCAAATGAGGTATCACAAGCCCCCCTTCCCATTAAAAATTTTTTTCTTGGAGGGGGGCGGAATTATACTTTATACCATAACATCCAACAGACTAAAAACGACGCGTTTCAGATTTTTTTTCCAATGTGCACTTAAATCGACACAATAAATTTACTCCATTAGGTTGGCGCGCCCTTTTAATATCCAGGAAAAACACCAAAATTGTAAATACCTTGTTGGCGAGATTGTATTTGCACAAAACGTACTGCCCCGTTTCCGGCGACTCATTCAATTACGACGAGGAAGAAGCCACGATGCGATCACTCAGGACGCCACTGAACTCGTCTTCGCGCAGCGAAATCTCGTGATATTTCTTCAAGCGAACCAAGCGTCTGTCCTCGTCTTTCCAGGGGATTTGCTTGATCCCGTGGATCCCCCAGGAGCCTGCAACGAAATCACACAATTAGTGTGAAAGCTCCAACCGATTTTATATATATTTACTCGGCAAATCGACGTCGGGCCACGTGGAATCCGAGCCCCAGTCGATCAGACCCGAATCGGTCGACGAAGACGACGATTCTGGCTTGAATTGCACGTTGGAATCGCATCGAACTGTCGGCACAATCGTTTCAGACGATGTGTAAACGTTGATCTTGGAATCCCATTCTCGTTCGCTGAAAACTTCTTCATTTTCTGTCATTTTGACAGTTCGCAAAAACGCAGGTTGTGTTATGACAAACAGAAACCAAGCAACAGATACGAATTGACGCAATTAAGTGCAGGCGTCAAATTTATAGGACTGGCGATGTAAGATTTTTTTTAACTGAAATTTGTTCAAAGTTTACAGTTATTAGTTAATTAGTAAATAAAATTTGGTTCAATTTGAAACACACAAATTTAAAAAATCGAATATCAAAGTTACCACTTTCCAAAAAACCAATTTAATGATCTTACTTCAGAAAAAAATCATAGAAAATTAACTGGTTGAGATTTTGACGTGAAATTAAAAACTGACATAAACTATAGTTTCAGAAATCCCAGAAAAAAATTTGGTTCAATTTGAAACATACACATTTAAAAAATCGAATATCAAAGTTACCACTTTCCAAAAAACCAATTTAATGACCTTACTTCAGAAAAAAAATCATAAAAAATGAACTGGTTGAGATTTAGACTTGAAATTAAAAACGGACATAAACTATAGTTTCAGAAAGTCCAGAAAAAATTTTGGTTCAATTTGCAATGTACACATTTAAAAAACCGAATATCAAAGTTACCACTTTCCAAAAAACCAATTTAATGATCTTGCTTCAGAAAAAAAATCCGTGAGTTTATTCCACGACAGATTTAAGTATTGAACGTAATGATGATACGTTAAAATGTTTATGTCCTTTAAATTCTGGGGGGGGGAGAAAAGAAATTTACAATTGTTATTTATTATCTCAATTATTGTACATATTGCGAAAAAATCGCCGAAACGTCATTTTTAGCCATATTATGCCCTATAAAGTGAAATTTCACCCCCCCCTGAATTTTTATATGGGAGAAGGGGGCTTCTGATATTTCGTTTGAAAGATCTCTTCGCGTTCTATTCGAAAATACTAGGTTTAAAAATTTGTTGCGAAAATGAAAAAGTAAATAATTATTTAACGAAATTTTCTACAACAAGCCACAAAAATCAAAAACTAATAGCGTTTCGTTTTTGATACTGAGAAGGCAAGCAAACGCAATTGAAATGTTCATAAAGTGACATAAAAACTTAACATTTTTCGTTAGTCGACAGTGCTAGTTTTGTTTATTACAATGGTATTACATTGCTAAGAATGAAACGCCATTAATTTTTGATTTTTTTGGAGTGTTGCGACGAATTTCGTTAAATTGATTTGATTTTTTTTACTTTTCATTTTCGGAATAAAATTTTAAACGTTTAAATGTTTTTAATTTGAATTCAATTGAACTGTGAACTTATTAGTTTGCACACTTAATAAAGGAGTGTATAGATAAATCGAATTCTTTAGATACAGATAAGAACTTATCATTCACAGAAACACACCTGGTTTTGAGCATTTCAACGAAACATGTAAGTAAAAATTGCAATAAATATTCACAGATCAAATTAATTTAGAATTAAATCATTTTTATTCATTTTCAAATAAGGAAACTTTGTTGTAATTTGATGCAAAGGCTTTGTAGACGAAAATAAACTTAAAATTAATGTACTTTGCTCTATCTTATCAATCTAATAAATGTCACGATCGTATTTTAGTTTTTAAAGTGTTTTACTGTTCGCAGTTGATTTGATAAAAGTAAATTTTCAGAATGGCATCAAGAACGGCCAAGGATGCAGTGATCGAATCAGCAGAAGAATTAGAAAAAAATTATCCCGTCAACACAAAACAACAAAAACCAGGTAGTTCGACAAAATTCCATGAGAACGAAGGTCAAAGTCAAGAATTACTGATAGCAAACTTTGAGAGATTGATACATCAATTAAACAGTCGCCTGGAAGAAAAGAAAGAAATTGAGTCATTAAAAAAGACTTTGTATGAAAAGCAATTAATAGAAAAAGAAAAAGAAAATCAGAAGTTAACAACCGAATTGGCAAGTTGTAAAGGTGCAAGAACTGAACTTGACAAAATGATGTGCTCACAAGCATTCCTGAAAAGTTGTTTGGGGATTGTGTTAAGTTGAGACACGTCTATCTTGACAATAATAAAATCGTACGGTTGAAAAAAACCTATTTTTGATAGTTTGCACAATTTGTGGACACTGCATCTGCATAATAACCCGCTGAACGAGATGGATAAGAACGCATTGAAGATGTTAACAATCAATGATTTTAAAATATAACTAGGCTTTATTATTTTTGTTTATGCAATATTTTTGTTTTATATTTAAATTTGTATTGTTTGGAGGTTAAATAAAATGATTAGAGAGATTTTTTAAATTCAACTGTTAACATTTTTTATGGAATTTGGAACGGTACAACGTATCCCAGAAATAATGTCATTAATTTCAACCAGCGATAGAACTCGTCAAATCCAAGAACTTTTTAAAATAACTTTTTGGTGTAAACGTTTTGATTAACAAGTTAAAATTGTTGACAGATTTGACTCTTATTTCGTTACCCGCCTATGGATAATAATGCTGAATGTTAAACACTGATAAGCGTAGAACAGAAAACCAATGCAAGAAGACATTCCCTGCTTTTTAGTTCTGTCGACGCAGAAACTCATTAATTTGACCGACCGTTGCCGTTATTAGAAAGTTCTGGAATGCAAATTGAAAAATGCTACGGTAATACATAAATGAAATAATTTGAGTCCTTGTCAAAGTTTTACTACCAAAAGTGGTATGTTCAAAATGATTGTTACAAGCATTTACAAGTCACAATAACAAAGACTAGATGTGCGGCGGGTGGTCTAAATAAGTGAGTAACAAAATTATTTATTACACAACGCACATACCTTGAATATCCAACGAAAGATAATTTTTTATGCAGTCAGCAAAAACTAATATTCACTATAACCGTCAGTGATTTATCAAATCAAGCCGGCTCGTCAATTTCAGGGAGGGTAAAATGCAAAAACAAAATTGCGATTTCGAAAAAATGGTACATAGAAAACGAAATATTAAACAAAATTTTTCTTCCATTTGGCAGTTGAATACACCTATCCCCCGATTTACGCGAAAGATCTGTTGCTCAGAAAACCGTGCAAACCGAAATTCTTGATTTTATAGGCAAAACCGTGTAAATCGAAAACAACTTAAAATGTGCATAAGTCAGTCATTTATTTAACGTAATTTGTTTTTGGTAAATTTTGAAAAATAAAAATAACCGTGCATTCATAAAATAGCAAACATACAGTGCGAACCACAGCCAAATGGAATAAATTCAGTATCGCAATTATTGTGCACATTTATCAAAAATCCCAAAAACGCGTCATTCGCTATTTTGAAAACCGTGTAAAATCGAAATCGTGTAAAAAAGTACCGTTTAAATGAAGAGTAAACAAAATTAATCTGTTTAACGAAATTCGTTACGACACATTAAAAAACAATCAAAAACTAATAGCGTCTGTTTCTTGATACTGAAAAGGCAAGCAAAAACAATTGAAATGTTCAGAAAGTGACGTAAAATCTTATCAACATTTTTCGTTAGTTGACAGTGGTAGTTTTTTTTAAAGCGCTGATTGATATAAATTTTTTATTGTATTACATTACTAAGAATGAAACGTTATTAATTTTAGATTTTTTAGTTTGTTGTAGCGAATTTCGTTAAATTGACTAATTGTTTTTTAATCTTCATTTTTGCAATTCATTTTTAAACCATTTTTTTTTTTAATATAGCATGAAAAGAGACCTTTCAAATTAGGTATCACAAGCCCCACTTCTCATTTGAAAATTTAGTAATTTGTCACATGAGTTTTCTCGAGTCCGTTATAGATGGCGCCCACACAAAATTTCCAGGGAAAAGTAAAAGCGTTCTCTTGAAATTGTAACCAGAAATATACAATGCGCTGACAATTTTGTGCCTTCAATTTAATTATCGTCAACTTGAATGATTTTTAGAACGCACAAAAAAGCAGTGCTTTTTCCAATTACATTCAAGGACATAACCTAGACCGGGAAACTGACGTCCAGAATTGAGAATGGCGTTCGTCGGAGGCTGTTTCCCAAGCGATGAGTACAAAACTACACCTTTATTCACAATCGGTTAGTAACATACAACTTTTCTAACCCCAAAAAAAATCGAAAATTGAGCGATTCCATTAATACACTTCACAACCGGTCAGAAATAGTAAAAAAGGGGTCAGTAATGAGACGAATCGGTCAGAAATGAAACCATTTCCAACCTGTGAGGGCGCTACTATCTCGATTTAAACTATAAATATCAAATTAACATATCCAGAGTGTGCAACCAACGTTTCTCACGTGCGTGGAACGCAAAGTGAACCCAATCAATTATTTATTAATTATTTTTTATTATTATAAAATTGTTTGTTTTATTAAATGATTGGTTTGCGAATAAAATGGTATACAAACCTCGGCGAAAGTATCATTCTTGTGTCTCGAGAATTAGTTCACTATACTTCTCTCGACAGGTATGGAATACTTTCCGCCCCGGTATGTAATATACTAATTATAACTGGTTATAAGTGATTATGACGTGCGGTTGAAAAATAAAGCAATTTAACGTTTATTTGAAGCAATGCCAATTCGAATCTATATCTTAAAGTTTCGACATTTTCAGGTAAGTTGCCGTTGTGAAACCAATTTTATCATTTTATCAAAAGAGTGAGTGATTTAATCGACGTTTATATCAGTTTTTAAAGTACTTTCCTGTTTGCGTTGCTGATTGTTTTGTGTAATTTTAAAACATTTAATTCAATATTTAATAAAAGTCAATTTTTAGTGTAACGTTCCTCTTTCCAGATAAACAACAATCTAATTGCCTTTCTTTTTCTTGCTTGCACACAAAAGTAAGTAAAACTGGAAGTTGAGGATAGCATCAATTTGTTACTGGAACAATTGGATACTTTTAATTGAAATTATAATTTACCAGTAAAACCGCAAATAGAACAGTTTTTTAAAATAAAAGTAATTTTTGCATTTATTTCGATAAATCTGCTAATCGGGAGATTCAAATTGATTGATTGGTATTTTTAGATCGATGACAGAGTGAAAAAAGGATTGTGAAAATTACCGATTTGAAAAGTTAAAACCGACGCTAAAACCGAAATTAAAATCGACGCCACAACCGAATCGGGCGAAAAGACAAAATTTCGTTTGTTAACAATATGATAATTGAGTTGAAATGTTCACAACGAAGAAAGAACAGTTCGAGGAGTTGGCGAAAATTTATGAATTACCCTTGGAATTACCTGATGATGTTTGTTCTTATATAATTTGGTTTGATGCCGATTTTATCGGTTGGTCTGAAACTTTGGATATTGATGATATGATGAATTGGCGTCGAAAATAACAGCCCTGAAGTGGCAGTTTGAAAAATTCTTGAAATAATATTTTTAATTTGAATCAAATTGAACTGTGAACTTATTAGTTTGCACACGTAATAAACGAGTTTATAGATAAATCCAAATCTTGAGATAAGAATAAGAACTTCATTATCATTCGCTGAAACACACCTAGTTTGTAGCATTGCAACGAAACATGTAAGTAAAAATTGCAATAAATATTTTAATATTTTAATATTTTATTATTAATTTTCAACTAAGGAAATTTTATTGTAATTTGATGCTAAGGTTTTGTAGGCGAAAATAAACTTAAAATGAATGTACTTTGCTCTATCTAATCAAACTGATAAATGTCACGATTGTATTTTAGTTTTTAAAATTTTTCCTGTTCGCAGTTGATGTTGATTTAATAAAAGTCAATTTTCAGAATGGCGTCAAGAAATACGGATACGGAAGAAGTGATCGAGTTAGATGAAGAATTAGAGACGAATTATCCCGTCAACACAAAACAACAAAAACCAGGTAACTCAGCAAAATTCCATGAGAACGAAGGTCAAAGTCAAGAATTACTGATAGCAAACTTTGAGAGATTGATAAATCATTTAAATAGTCGCCTGGAAGAAAGGAAAGAAATTGAGTCATTAAAAAAGACTTTGTTTGAAAAGCAATTAATCGAAAAAGAAAAAGAAAATCTGAAGTTAACAACCGAATTGGCAAGTTGTAAAGATGCAAGAACTGAACATAACAAAATGATGACAGAGAAAGAGGAAGCAATTCAGAAATTACAAAAATTACAAGAAGAAGCAGCCGCTGAAATAGATACACTCAAAAAAGGAATGCAAACTTTAAAATCTGAAAATCAGAAATTAACAACCGAATTAGCAAGTTGTAAGAAGGAAACCGAACAACGCATAAAATTACTTCAGTCTGAAAATTCCGATTTACAGCAACAAATAGCAGAAAAACAAATCCAATATGAAAATTAAGCGAAAAATCACAAAAAGAAGAATTAGATCGAAACAAGAAAAAAATAGAAACTTTAAAAAACCTTCTTCCGAGTGATACTTCTCATCGAAAATTGAATGAAGTGGACCTGCAATCGAACCTAAGTAACAATTCGACCCACCTCCAAATAAATAACAAAATGATTAATTACGTGGCACCTGGCACCTTCGACAACCTCTCTTCACTCACTGAATTGTATTTGACTTGGAGCGGTCTGACCTTCCTCGAAAACGGGGTTTTCAACAACTTGACCAATCTGATTGATTTGTGGCTGAATAATAAGAATCTTACTTTTTTGGAGGGAAATGTCTTCGCGGGTTTGAAGAAATTAGAGAGGATTTCTATGTACAACAACATCACCAAGTTTCCTCCCCAATTGTTTAGAGGGTTGGAGAGTTTGGAGACTATCGGTTTCTGTTGTAATAAAATTTCCGTGTTTGATGAAGACTTGTTGGTGGGGTTGAATAGACTCACTAATTTTGGTGCGTCGAATAATAACCTTACAAGCATCCCCGAAAAGTTGTTTGAGGATTGTGTTAAGTTGCAAGAAGTCTCTCTTCACAGTAATAAAATCGTACGGTTGAATACAACTATTTGTGATAGTTTGCACAATTTGAAAAGGCTGCATCTGTGTAATAACCCGCTGGACGAGATGGATAAGAACGCATTGAGGATGTTAAAAATCCAGAATTTAAAAATATAACTTGTTGTAATTGCTTTATTATTGTTTTATTGCAATAATCTTGTTTTATATTTAAATTTGTATTGTTTGGAGGTTAAATAATAGAAATTTGAAATGCAACTGTTTACATTTTTTATTGAATTTGAACCGAGTTTCAATCAATACATACAACGTGATGCAACATCGATTATGCAATTGCAATCGAGGAATTAAATAACGGTTGCGTTTGCAGCTGGCGAAATTATTTTCGTTTGGTTTTGTGTTTAACCCATCAAATACCAGCGTCATATTATGCAACATTTTTGTTAAATAGTTTTCCTTCAATTTAAATAACAATTTTTCTTAATTATAGGGAACAAACACACAGACACATACATCCAGTTTTATATACATATGTAGATTTAACATTACTTTGCTTTTCAATTTTTCACTTTTATATAAATATTACCACCATTTGCTATCAATTTTATAAATGTTTATATTTGTTATTGTTATTATTGCTTAATATTAGTTTGCTTATTTCATATTATTTATAAACAATTATTTATTTTTGATAATTTGATACATCCCAGTTGAACTAAGTTATACCCCAATTTGATACCGTAAGGTGCCAGTGTCCTATTTATAAGACATAACTCAATGAATTTCAAAAAAAAAATTGTTTTTGACATTTTTACCCTCAACCAAGTTGAAAACCAAAACGAAAAAATTTACAAAAACAAAAAAAAAATTAAAAAAACTGTACCTTAACAGATTAAACTGAAGTAATTTAATGAAATACATTCAACTTTTGTTAAAAGTGTGAGACCAAATCGGTTTCCGTTTCTCGATGAAGCTGCTGATCCCTTCCTGTCCGTCTTTGAGGTTGATATTGTCGACCATAACCCTCCCGCCGGCTTCGTAGGCGTTTTTCACGTTCCAATGGATCTGATGGTAGTAAAACTTTTTGTCAAATTCCACCACCGACCGACTGCTGTTTGTAATGGCCTCAGACATCTTCTTGATCTCTTCGTCAAACGCTTCTGTGGGACACACTTCGCTCATATGAGACTGCACGCTTTGGCAGTCAGAAAAAGCAGATTATGCGACAGAAAAATCCCATCTGAGTTAAAAATTCGATGTTGAGGCAGAAAAATCGCATTTTGGGTCAGAAAAAGCAGATTCTGAGTTAAAAAAAATCGATTCTGAGTCAGGAGAATCACATAATATTTTCAGAGATTGTTGAGATCTTGTTTTCCTCAAGACAATTTTCAAATTCGTCGTATTTAAATAAGACCGCTTAATTGACAGCTTGAAGAATTTCAATTGAGGTAATGTTTTTAATTTGAATTCAATTAAACTTTGAACTTCATAATTTGCACACTTAATAAATGAGTTTATAAATAAATTCATATCTTGAGATAAGAACTTCTCATTCACTGAAACACACCTCTGGTTTCCAGTATTTCAACGAAACATGTAAGTAAAAATTGCAATAAATGTTCACAGTTAAATTAATTTAGAACTAAATAATTCTTATTCATTTTCAAATAAGAAAATTTTGTTGTAATTTGACGCAAAGGTTTTGTAGGCGAAAATAAACTTAAAATTAATATACTTTGCTCAATCTAATCAATCTGATTTCATGCAAGAATCGTATTTTAATTTTTAAAGTGTTTTTCTGTTCGCAGTTGACGTTGATTTGATAAAAGTAAATTTTCAGAATGGCGTCAAGAACGAACAAGGATGAAGTGATCGAATTAGCTGAAGGATTAGACACAAATTGTCCCGTCAACACAAAACAACAAAAACCAGGTAGTTCGACAAAATTCCATGAGAACGAAGGTCAAAGTCAAGAATTACTGATAGCAAACTTTGAGAGATTGATACATCAATTAAACAGTCGCCTGGAAGAAAAGAAAGAAATTGAGTCATTAAAAAAGACTTTGTTTGAAAAGCAATTAATAGAAAAAGAAAAAGAAAATCAGAAGTTAACAATCGAATTGGCAAGTTGTAAACATGCAAGAACTGAACTTAACAAAATGATGACAGAGAAAGACGAAGCAAGTAAGAAATTACAAGAAGCAGCTGCTAAATTAGAGACACACACAAAAGAAATGCAATCTTTAAAATCTGAAATTCTGAAGATAACAACCGAATTGGCAAGTTGTAAGAAGGAAACCAAACTACTTCAGTCTGTAAATTTCGATTTACGGAAACAAATAGCAAACAAAAAAGAAATAGAAACTTTAAAAAACCTTCGTGTGAGTGATGATTCTCATCGAAAGTTGAGTGAAGTTGCTTTACTTACTTGCATATTATCAACAGTAGCTTGCTGCACATTGGCAGTGAGGTATTTCTTCTGAAACTCGTCTTCTTTTCGGTGCTTTGAGGGAAATATTAACTGACTCAAAAACTGTGATTGAAAATCACAGTTCGGCTTTCTAAATTCACTAAACAGAGCTGTATGTTTACCAACCAGTAATTCCGATTGCAAGATTTTGGGTTCCTGCATTTACAGACACGTCTCTGAAAGTAAATAAAGAAGGCAAATAAATAAACAGTCAAAATATAAATTCACAGTTTACGTTTCGTGATGTATTCCATAAAGTTAGGTTAAGTTACTCACTTCTTCTGGTTGGTAAACCGGCGATTTAAATAAATCTATTATTACAATAAAATCATTTTCAATTCATTGATTGTATTTTAATTTAATGATCATCTTTTTAGCCATTGTAGCTCGTTTTTCGTAAACTAATGGAAATTGGAGAAGTTCGGTATGATTGGTTGCATATCTTGCAGGAGCGCGGGTTCCATTTTGCAAGGAATCGACGAATAGTGGCAGATGTGTCAACTTTGCAAGAAACTTATTGAATGACACAACATTTTTATTATTTTTAGGAACTTTAGAATGGAATGCTTGAATTGAAGGAGATTTAAAATATGCAGTTATTTAACATACGTGTTATTTTAGAAGCAGGCGTATACAGGGTGCGCCAAGTTTGGCCTTAAATATTGCATAATTGTCATAAATTCGTCAAATTTTCAGTGTGTTGAAAGATTAAACTGGATTTTTTTTTAGAAGTTGAAACATATTTTGGAATTTAAATTTAATGGCGTGGTGCGAAATTGCATAATGAATGAACCGTCCCTACAAAGCGAAAAAATATTACCCAAGAGAAAGTAGGAAAGGAGCACAGAAAGTAAATCTAAAATATGCAGCAAAATTATTATATGTACAGCTTGCTCATCAATAAATTGGACTCGACAAGTATGGTGGGTTGCATTGGTTTCCCAAGATTTACATTGGAAGGTAGTCTAAAGCAGGTAACTCTAAACGGAATTCCTTTACGAGAAACGTCGAACTGGAAATGTGTTCTTTTGTAAGAAATGCATTTATACTGGAAGGTTTCAGCTAGTTTAAAAATTCGTTCGTCGCTCAATGCATATTGACATATTTTTAAATTTATATCTATTAACCACAATGTTATCGTTTGAGGGATTTCTTCTAAGACAGTTATTTTAGTCGATTACTAAGGTTTTAATACATTTTAATAAAAGCGTGTTTTGAAGAAAAAAATGTTTTACTATAAATTATTTTATTGGCTTTTTTTAGTCGTGGGCAATTTTAATCTTTATTATCTACATTAAATTCATTTAATACAATAGTATATAAAAGTTTTGCTAATGTCTTTGTTTTATGGTGTCTTCCGACTTAAACCGGCGAATTTTAATAATCTTCCCTGACCGAAGGACCGAACAATGGTCCCACACCGTTAGGGGGTTCTCGACCTACAAATCACTATTGTATTAACATAATAGAGATTAAAAGTGATCACTATTTGTAAAAAATTGCGGTTGAAAATATGAAAATATCGTATTGTCATATAAACTACTTATGTGTACAAAATTTTTAATTCATCGGACTACTCCAAGTGCGGCAAAATTAATTTTTAAACTATTATATATATATACAGGTTGTATTATATTAAGTGTTCACCATTGGCAACTTTGTTATTGTTGGAGTTGCAAAGTCGGTTAAATTAGCAAAGAATTAGTGTTTTTTCCGCTGATTACCATTATGAAACCAAAAAAACAATCGAACGTCAACTGTTCGAGATATTCACGAAAATAACATTTTTTTAAATGGAATGCCCTATCCTTTTTTGCATATTTTGAAAGAATGTTTAATTTTGAGTGAAAAAGTCTTAATGCACTATTACGATTAAATTAACTACCGAGAAGTTACAAGCAATTGAATTTTTTATTTCAATTAATTACAAAAATCACGTAGGCACTGAAACAATTGAAAATTGTAATTATTAAAACGTCAAAAACAATTGAATGAATGTGACAGTTAATATTTTCATCAAACATTAACGTGGTATATTCAACATTTATTACTTTTGGTGTGATTTAATAAGAGCTGTGTTCAATTTTGGTTCCCGACATGGCATTTTCACATTTAGAAAAATGTGACATGTTAGAAGCATATCTTATGTGCGGCAAGAACTCGGCGAGAGCTCGAGATTATTACCAGCAGCAGTACCCGTTTCGATTGCAACCAATTCAACAGTATTTTCTGAGACTGTATAGAAAGTTTAGGAGTAATGAAACAGTGTTTCAAAATGGAAGAGACAAGAAAAAATTTGTAATTTCTGAAGAAGTCGAAATTAATGTAATTGCGTATTTTGAGGCATATCCTAGAAATTCAATACCAGATATTTCAAGGGAGTTAAATTTAAGTTTGAACAGCATTGAAAGGATTTTATCATTATCACCCGGTGCAAACGTTACTTCCAAGCGATTTAAATCGAAGATTAACTTTTTGCAACTGGTATTTAAGTTACTGCCAACGACACTTTTCTGTGGACCGATGAACCGAACTTCTCAAATTCTGGAATGTACAACAGAAAAACGAATCATTATTGGGCCCGCGAAAATCCATTGCAAGTACACCCTATAAATCCACAAATGCGGTTCAGTCTAAATGTGTGGTGTGGAATTGTAGGTTCAAAAATTATTGGACCATTTTTTTACCGTGGTAATTTGACTAGAGTGAGATACGTCGAATTTATGAACACTGTCCTGCATAACTGTTTGGATGAAATGGATTTAATTTCAAGACAATACATCCATTTCCAACAGGATGGAGCACCGACCCATAATTATCACGGAACAACCAATTTGTTAAACAGATTATTCATTGATAAGTGGATAGGAACTAATGGGCCCGTGCGTTGGCCACCACGTTCGCCAGATTTAACCCCCATGGATTTTTTTCTGTGGGGGTATGTGAAAAATTTAATTTACAGGGAGAGATATGCAACAGTTAATGAATTGGAGAATAACATTTTAACAATAATTAATGCATTGGATGGTAGAAAAATTTTGAAAGCAGCGCGGTGTGTTCAAAAAAGAGCCCAAAAATGTGTTGAACAAGACGGTGACATTTTCGAACATTTATTATAATGTCTTGGTCATGTAATATGTTTTTCTAAATTTCTATTCTCAGTTTGCCGTCTAAGAAATGTTTCAATAAATACAATTTTCAATTGTTTCAGTGCCTACGTGATTTTTGTAATTAATTGAAATAAAAAATTCAATTGCTTGTAACTTCTTGGTAGTTAATTTAATCGTAATAGTGCATTAAGACCTTTTCACTCAAAATTAAACATTCTTTCAAAATATGCAAAAAAGGATAGGGCATTCCATTTAAAAAAATGTTATTTTCGTGAATATCTCGAACAGGTGACGTTCGATTGTTTTTTTGGTTTCATAATGTTAATCAGCGGAAAAAACACTAATTCTTTGCTAATTTAACCGACTTTGCAACTCCAATAATAACAAAGTTACCAATGGTGAACACTTAATATAATACAACCTGTATATATATATATATACAGGATGTCCCAGAACTCGCGCCCCAGAGAAAACGGGCAAATGCCGACGACAATTACGATTCTAAAAATGCAAACGAAAAACAATTAATGGCTTGCATAAGAGAGTTGTGAGACATCTAAGTTCCACCAATTCTAGAAAGGAAACTCTGAGGTGTTAATGTGAATAAAATCTGTTGCTAAGGTTATAAATTGGAACAATTAAATAATGTCAGAATGACATGCCCGCTAAAGTGTCAACATCAACATGTTAGGTTAAGGCAGATGTCATTCAAGATGCCACACTCGCCATCATCTTAATCAAGTTTAGTTTAGATGTGCCAATTATGCGCATTGAAGCATCCTTGTCTCCCGAAAGTTGATTAATCAGAAAACAAAATCCGAGAAGCAAAATTTGGGTTGTTTTCTTCTAGATTTAAAACCCATGTACAGAATTCCCGTCGTGCAGGGTAATCTTGTGGCTGCAAATGTTGCACACGCGTATAATGATACGGATGTCGTCGTTCAGTCTTAACAACTCGATGTACAGAAGTTTTCGAAATATTCAATTCCTGTGCAACTTCTCTAATGCTTTCGGTACCTTCTTCAAAGGCATCTAAAATAGCCTCTTCGTTTTCAACAGTGCGTACAGTCCTGGGAGCCCCACCATTTTCCTTCCTATTCGGTAAAATGTGGCCTGTTTCGATGGTTCGTACGATAGCACTTTGTGATTGGGATGATTGCTGTTAGGAAAGCGTTGGGCATAAATCCTTGCCGCTTCTCTAGCATTTCGTCCACATTCGCCGTAAATTAACAACATTTCCACATAATCCGCGGCAGAATACATAATTGAAGGAATTCGAACGAAATCTTGAAGTTTTTTGAAAAGTTTCATAGCCGACCAGTTTATTGAAAACGTAATAAAACCATAGCAACAATTTTAGGAACTACACCTGGATGGCTTACAACGCTCTGATTTGTCGAATAAAAATGTTCTTATTTTGAATACCGTTCAAGCTACACATTTTTTTCTTTGGGAATTTTTATTTGTTATTTGATGAGGATTTCTCCTTTTTTCTCTGGGTCGCGAGTTATGGGACAGCCTGTATATTATATGGCTTCGAGCAAGGACAGGTTACCACATTTATTGGTTGGTAAATCGGCGATTTAAATAAATCCATTGTTACAATAAAATCATTAACAATTCATTGATTTTATTTTAATTTATATGACAGAAAAATAATCATCTTTTCAACCATTGTAGCTCGTTTTTCACAAACTAATGGAAATTGAGGAAGTTCGGTACGATTGGTTGCATATCCTGCAGGAGCGCTACTTCCATTTTGCAAGAAATCGACGAATCGCAGCAAATGTGTCAACTTTGCAAGAAACTTATCGAATAACAACAGAACAATAAAATAAAATCATTTACAATTCATTGATTTTATTTTAATTTATGTAAGACTGAAAAATTATCATCTTTTAAAGCTTGTAGCTCGGTTTTCATAAATTAATGGGGATTGAGAAAGTTCGGTATGATTGGTTGCATATGCTGCAGGAGTGCTGTTTTAATTTTGCAAGAAATGGATCTTATCGCTTTTTAAATAATAATAAATAATGTCACAAATTAATTTTTTTTTTAAATTTTAACATTATTTAATAAATTTGTTTTAAACATACAGTGAGGACGCGTGGGTTGGAACAAATTCATTTAAAATTAAGGGTTGTTTTCGAAATTAAGAAGTGTAACGCGACACCCCTTATGGGACGACCCTGGGCTAGCGGACCACGACGTCACGGGTTAAGCACCCCTCGTCTTAAGTGCTTCTGACCGAAAAAACCCAGGGGGTCATAAAAAGTGAACCGTATTTAGCGCGACAAAAGACAGTTGGTTGCGGTATATCAGTAGATGAAGGACTGTTTTGCGTATTTTTCCTTTGTATTGTTTTGTTTTGTTTTGTGTTGTTTAAAATTGTTCAATTCTTGTTTACTTCTTTTTCGTGTGTTGATTGTGGATTGTTTTAATAAAACAACGGTGGAGGACGAACCCCTGGTGCAATTGCATTTCTTTTAATTACACCCCCTTGAAGAGTATCACAAGCGCTACAGAACTAAATAATTCTTATTCATTTTCAAATAATGGAATTTTATTGTAATTTGATGCAAAGGTTTTGTAGATTAAAATAAATATTAACTTAATGTACTTTGCTCAATCTAATCAATCTGATAAATGTAAGAATCGTATTTTGGTTTTTAAAATTTTTCCTCTTCGCAGTTGATTTATTTAATAAAAGTAAATTGTCAGAATGTCGTCAAGTACGGATAAGGAAGAAGTGATCGAGTTAGATGAAGAATTAAACACAAAACAACAAAAACCAGGTAGCTCAACAAAATTCTATGCGGCCGAAGGTCAAAGGTAAGAATTATTGATGACAAATTTTGAAAGATTAATAAATCATTTTGATAATAACCTGGAAGAAAAGAACGACGACAAAAAAGCAGTTCAAGTTCAAATCATAGAACTAACAAACAAAATTGAGTCATTAAACACTTTGCAGGAGAAGCAATTAAAAGAGAAGGAAAATGATATACAGAATTTACAAAAAGAAGCTGCCGGTGAATTAGAGGCACACAGAAACGAAATGCAAACTTCAAAATCCGAAAATCAGAAGTTAACAACCGAATTGGCAAGTTGTAAGAAGGACACTGAAGAACGCATAAAACTACTTCAGTCTGAAAATTCCCATTTACAGAAACAAATAGAAGAATTAGATCCAAACAAGAAAGAAATAGAAACTTTAAAAAACCGTCTTGTGAGTGATGATTATCATCGAAAGTTGAGTGAAGTGGACCTGCGATCGAACTTAAGTGAAGATTCGACCTACCTCCGCATAAAAAACAGAACGATTAATTACGTGGCACCCGGCACTTTCGACAACCTCTCTTCACTCACAGAATTGAGCTTTCATGGCAGCGGTCTGACATTCCTCGAAAAAGGGGTTTTCAACAACTTGACCAATCTAATTTATTTATGGCTGGATAATAACTATCTTACTTGTTTGGAGAGAAACGTCTTCGCGGGTTTGAAGAAATTGAAGAGGATTACTTTGCACAACAACAAAATCACCAAGTTACCTCCCCAATTGTTTAGAGGGTTGGAGAGTTTGGAGTTTATCGCTTTGTGTGGTAATAAAATTTCCGTGCTTGATGAAGACTTGCTGGTGGGGTTGAATGGGCTCATTCGTTTTGATGCGAGGGATAATAACCTCACAAACATCCCCGAAAAGTTGTTTGAGGATTGTGTTAAGTTGGAAGAAGTTGGCCTTTACAATAATAAAATCGTACGGTTGAAAAAAACTATTTTTGATAGTTTGCACAATTTGAGGGAGCTGCATCTGCAGAATAACCCGCTGGACGAGATGGATAGGAACGCATTAAAGATGTTAACAATCAAGGATTTGGCAATATAACTTGTCGTAATTGCTTTATTATTTTTCTTTTTGCAATAATCTTGTTTTATATTTAAATTTGTATTGTTTGCATCAGAAAATGATTAAATAAATTTTTTAAATAAAACTGTTTACATTTTTTATTGAATTTGGAAAGTGTTTCAATAAATTCCGCTGAAGAAATTAGTTGCGACTAAATTTCTGAACTACAACATTGAGACATTAAATTTGGAACGCATTCTCCAATCAGGAAATAGTTATTTACGAACCAAGTGCGAAAGACAATGTTGCCGCACGACTTCCAAGCCACAATTCGACGAAACTCGCGCTTTATTGGTCGAAAAGAGTGGTGCTGAACCCGGATGTGGCGCGCATTCGTAATTGCGTCATCGATAAAACAATGTGTAAACAACATACATTACAGTTCTCTGTAATGTGTAATATGGTTACTTTTACTTGGTTTTTTAGTCGGCTTTTCTTAACTTAATGCTCGGTCTTATAAAACTGTTTACTTTAAAAGTAAAATTTACTTTGAGAATAAATTAACTTACTCTGTAGATTTGAGTATTATAAACGCAAAATAACTTTACTTGGCAAGTAAAGCTCCAAAGTAAACTATTCGAGATTTTTGGACCAAGTAAATTTTATTCGGTGAGTAAATTGACAGTTCGAAGCGTTCGAAGTGGTGAAAAGTGAGGTTAAGGAAGGGTTGCATTGTTTATAAAATTTGTTATCATGTCTTCTGTATCTTCTGTATAAAATGTATCAGATGTAAGTTCACATCAAAACGAGAAATGCTATTGAAAGAACATTTGGAGTACTTAAAAGGAGGTTTCCTTGTTTATCGATGGGATTGAGAGTTTCTGTGGATAAAGCCATCCCGATTATACTATTAACATGTATTTTACACAACATATGCATATAAGTATGAATGACCACATCGATGAAAATGAAGAAAATGTTCAAGAAATGCAGGAGCAAAATTTAAATAATGTTCAAATGCTACAAAATAATTTCGCTGTAAGGAATGCTGTGATTCATACAATCTGCGAATAATCAAAAAATGTATTTGCCAAGTTTTCTTCCTAAGAAAACGTTTGCTATCAATTTGTTTACCATCAGGGCCAGGTGCTTTTAGTTTCACACGATTTAAAGCTTAAAACAATTTTTTCATAAATGTCTAATAAATTTTCTTTGTCCTGTTCTGTGTAATTTTTGCCTCTTTCACGTTTTTTATCCATCATGGGAATTCTGCACAACTAACGGTAACTAACACAATTTCAAAATTTAAGGTTACAATTTCTGTAGTGCCATCTACTGTCACACCATGAAAATATATAATTCGGTCGGTAAATTGCTACTCAAATAATTTACTTCTGAAGTAACTATTTAACTGGTTCATTTGTTTTATAATACCGAATTTAACTTATCCAGTAGTTTACTTCGAGAGTAAATCTACTCCATGAATAGTTACCTCGTAACTTATTTGCCGTTTATAATACCGGCCATTAATAAATTTGAATTAATCTAACCAACTTATACAGGTAGCCCTCGGTTTACGCCGCAGTTGCGTTCTTGCAAAAGCCGGCGCAAATCGAATCGGCGTAAAAAGAACCCATATTTACAGTGATGTGTAGGATTAGGTTCTACATAAGTGAAAAAGAAGCAAATCATTTTACTTATTATTACAATATAATGCAAAATACATATACACCTATCCCCCGATTTACACGGAAGATTGTTTTTTTTATAGACAAAACCGTGTAAATCGAAAACAACGTCACTTATTTAACGTAATTTTTTTTAATAAGATATTTTGAAAAATTAAAGTAACAGTTCATTCATAAAATAACAAATATACAGTGCGAACCAGTCAAATGGAATAAATTCAGTATCTCAATTATTGTGCATATTTATAAAAAATCCCGTTTATGACATGATATCCTGCAAAGTAAAAATTTCATCCCTAACCTCAACTCCCATCGAATGACAGTTTCAACCCCCAAAGTTTTAAATAGGAAGTAGGGGCTTGTGATACTTCATTTGAAAGGTCTCTTCATGCTCTATTAAAAACTGCTATGGTTTAAAATTTTATTGCGAAAAAAATTGTAAAAATGCTACAAAAAATAATTGTTTGTCGCTAACCAGTAAATATGAAGTTTAAAAAATTCTGATTAGTAAAAACACAATAATGTACACTTTTCTACTGACACAAATTTACTGCAGTAACCCAAGAAGCACAGTAATATTTCGCAAATATGAGAAATTATATATTTAGTGTATATGAGAACCGACAGAATTTTAAATATTTCGTACATGTTTCTTGGAAATGTTTAGATAATATTCCTTGGGAATATTTAGGTTATATGACTTGGGAATGTTTAGGTAATATTGTTTTCGAATGTTTAGATAATATTACTTGGGCATATTTAGGTTATATTACTTGGGAATGTTTAGGTAATATTATTTGGGAATGTTTTTTAAATGTTTGATTTAGATTTTATTTTAAATATTTATTTCATCTTTGGAAATACAATTGCTACATATTATGTATTTATATAGTATACCTATTTATTAATTTCGTCCGGATACTCGGTGATCTGAGGATTCTTGCAAAATATATTAGTATAAAATGCAGTTACAAAAAAATAACTGAAGTGTACTTTTTTGATGGCAACAAACGATTTTTACTCGCGGCAAGATACAAACTTAGCTTGCTGCAGGCATAACATTGGCTTGAGTTTGGTATTTAAAATCACAGCCATCACATTTTTATGCGGCTTCAGTTGATTTTGTATAAATCGATATTTGCTGCAGGAATGGGCATTTGTATTATTTGGCATTTTAAATGATCCTCTATCAATGGCACCTGATGAAATATATTTTAGATCATCACAGGAACGAACGTAAACTATATTATTAATGATAACCGATCGTAAAATGAGATGTTAACACTTAGCTCTGCTAGTATCTAATCCACGTTGGAGAACCGCCACAACTATAAAGAATGATTGTTTACGCGTGAGCAAAAAAGGTCTTGTCTCGAAGAAGGTTACAGATGGAATGATTTTTTAAACATGTGTACTAAAGTTCGTTAGAGAAACGGAAAACAAATATATGTATAGTCATAAATAACGTTAGGCGGAATTTTTACAAGGAACGCCACCCTTTGTAGGACACCGCTAAAGCAATTGTCCTATTTTACCAAAGTCTGCTAAAAGAAATTACACACACTATAATTTAACGAATTTTACAAGGACATAACAATGATTTTCACAAGAAATGTACATCAACTCATAATATTAAAAAAAAAAACATATTAAAGGAGTTTTAAAGCAACTAATTTTAATTACATACCTGGTTTTGCAATTGTTCTTAACAAACTAATAAGTGACAATATAATCGCACTTGTTTCTCAACACGTGTTTGTAAATAGTGCTCATATTTGCAAAAAATTCTTACACAGGTGCATCCACCGCACTTATTCTACCGCTTCCTTCCACTACACCACTACAATGCTTGTTTTAAATATTTAGTAAATATTTCTTACATGTTTAGAATTTGTATATGTGATTCTAAATATTTATATCATACTAGCTGAAGTGCCCGGCTTCGCTCGGTGTACAAAATTTGGTGGCTGTAGGATACTTCTTTTCATGCGAAAATCTGGTTGGGCGATCGCCCCCCCCCCCCCCCTACTAAGATGAACTTGTGTACAAAATTTGATAGCTGTAGGACATTTCTTTCTATGCGAGAATCTGTTTCGGTGATACCCTCCTACCAAAATGTACTTGTATACAAAATTTGGTGGCTGGAGAACACTTCTTTCTATGCGAAAAAATGATTGGGTGATAAGCCCCATCCCCACTACGTTGCACTTGTGTACAAAATTTGGTGGCTCTAGGATATTTCTCTGTGCAGATCCCCCCCCCCGGGCATCAAACTAAGGCCCCCCCACTAACATGCACTTGTATACAAAATTTGGTAGCTGCTGGACACTTGTTTCTGTGCGAAATTCTTTTTGGGGTAATCTCCCTCCGACCGGCATCAAACTAAGACCCACTTACTAAGATGCACTTGTGTACAAAATTTGATGCCTTTAGGACACTATTTTCTATGCAAAAATCTTGTTTTGCGATAACCCCCACCCCCTTCCGATCGGCACCAAACTTAGAGTTTTCCTGAAAGCCCCCTACTAAGATGTACTTGTGTACAAAATTTGGTGGCTGTAGGACACTGTTTTCTATGCGAAAATAAGTTTCAGTAATCGCCCCGTGCGATTTTTGTTTCCCCCCCCCACGATCAGCATCAAACTAAGTCCTCTCTACGAAGATGCACTTGTGTACAAAATTTGTTGGCTGTAGGACACTGTTTTCTATGCGAAAATAAGTTTCAGTAATCGCCCCGTGCGATTTTTGTTTCCCCCCCCCACGATCGGCATCAAACTAAGTCCTCTCTACGAAGATGCACTTGTGTACAAAATTTGTTGGCTGTAGGACACTGTTTTCTATGCGAAAATAAGTTTCAGTGATCCCCACGTGTGATTTTTGTTTGGACACCTCCCCCGATCGGCATTAAATTAAGTCCCTTCTACTAAGATGCGCTTGTGTACAAAATTTGTTGGCTGTAGGACACTGTTTTCTATGCGGAAATAAGTTTCAGTGATCCCCACTTGTGATTTTTGTTTGGACCCCTCCCCCGATCGGCATTAAATTAAGTCCCCTCTACTAAGATGCGCTTGTGTACAAAATTTGTTGGCTGTAGGACACTGTTTTCTATGCGGAAATAAGTTTCAGTGATCCCCCCCGTGCGATTTTTGTATGGACCCCCCCACTCCACGTTCGGCATCAAACTAAGTCCCCCCTACTAAGATGCACTTGTGTACAAAATTTGGTGACTTTGGGACACTCCCCCCCCCATCGGCACCAAACTTTACAGGAACACTCTCCAAGTTATGTTAGAGTATTCCTGAAAATTTCATCAAAATCGGTTCAGCGGTTTCCGAATCTATAAGCTACATCCATAAATACATACACACAGAAAGAAATAGTCAGTCTAATAGTAAAAAAACGTGTATTTGCAGCTGATTTATTTATGTTTAAGTATTTAAATTGTCGAAAAGTACACTTTATTAACTATAGTTGACCCGACAGACATTGTCCTGTCCAAATTTCAATAAAAAGCACTTTAAGTTTTTCGAAAATTTTCAATTTTTTAATTTAAATAGATAATTGTACATTCAACGTTTCTAGCTTAAACAGTATGAGCTGTGCGTTGATCATCAGTCAGTCAACTTTTCTTTTATATAGATTTAATAATTACATAGACCACCTTCGGTGTTATGAGAGTCTTACTGAAATGCCCGTAGATAATTTAGAAGAGCTTGAAGAGGTGTAGACAACTTTGAAGCCTCAATGAGTATTGTGCGCTGTTAGCAACAAAGCAGATAGATATGCTGCGATTAAAAAGAAGTGCGGTGTCCCACTCAAGTGATTCTCGCCAAGAATTTGTACTCCAAGAACGCCATGTCGATTGCAACAAAAGCCGCCATCCAAATGAATCTAAATAAAAGCCGAGTGTTTTCTCTTTTTTTACTGAAGACGATAGTGGAACCAAAACTTCTTTTTTTTTTTAATATTTTAAATCCAACTGTACAGCGCAGTGGTTCATTTTTTTTCCTTTCATATGTAGATTCATGTTTTCTGTTCTTGTGCACATGAAGAAATGTTTTTTCTCATTACTTACTTTTCTTCTTTCGTGCAAATACGGTCTGGAACATCAACATCATGCCAGTGAATCAGTAGCTAGTGTAAATGCGTTTCTTACACATAATAGTTTTATTTTTCAAAGTTCAACTGTTACTTATCACCATTTTGTTTTTGGTTTAAGTTAACGTTGTCGGCGCTGATATAGATTACTCGTGACCACCATTGAAATAACTTTTAGTATCGTTAATATTTAGGATATTCTCCGAGAGGATATTCTCTGCAGGATTCGGCCTTTGACAGTGCGGTTCGTAAACCGATGGACCGAAACGGGCGCGAAGTTCATTTCGGTGAGAGTGTCCTTGATACGCGCGTCGGAGATCGTTTCCGGAATACCGCGGATGACTGCTTTTAGATTTTTATCTTCACTTAACTCGAAAGTGTGATAAGGGAAGCGTTCGTCATCGAATAATTTGCAGATTGCCCTGTACGTCGCGGGGGATTCAGGATGGATTCGGATTCCATCGCTGAGCGCCTTGGCCTTGCTGTAGTTCAGCTTCAGCCGAGACATTTCCCACGAGATTCCCTCCCAATTCGCCTTCGTACGAAAGATGATTGGGGGGACGCGGACGCGTGGTTGGGATGTTAAAGTTTCGCGGTTCGCGGCCGGCTCGGGTTCAACCGTCGCTAGAACCGAGAGTGCGTTCGATATTTGTGTCGCGTTTGACACGGGGACGGTCGGTGGAGAGGCCATTGTCGCACGCTTCGAGTGATTTACGACGGTATAATCGTCGTCGTTATTTAGATCGCGTACCGGAGGTGACTGCGAAATTTTTGGATTTTCATTTGAATTTGAAGTTCCCGCCGCGTTTGAATTACGCGCCGGATTTAAAATGGCCGCCGAAAAAGATGGCCGCGGAGTGGACAGGGCAGGAAAGTCCGAACGCGCGTTTTCGACGTCGCCGGGCGTAAACGCGGGCGTCGATGATGAGTAATCCATCGACTCGTGGGAACTGTACGACGATGAATCTGAACAAGAGCTCGAAATGTTGGATAATGCGGCCTCTTGTTCCGCGTACCGCTGTGCAACCAGCAAATGCGGTTGCAGAATCGCGGCAAGTTGATTCGCGTCTTTTATATCGAGAAAATTGTTCTGCATGAATTCTATAAATAACGGATAATCGCCGATGTAATCGGCTGGAGGCACGCTTGCGGAGAGCTCTGCCGAATTCCCGAGTGGATTCGACATGACGCTTGCGCGACTTGTACTAGTAATTATTAATTAAAATAATGAAATACATGCGGTTTAACAGACCATACAGACAAGATGCACACTGCAGATCAGTAAAGAGCACAAAAATCATGTCCGTTCACTACCACTAACGCAACGCAACTTTATTTATGAATGCGGCCCCTTTTCAGCGGTATTTATGATAAAACACCATCGCTGACAGGCTCATCCCCACGCAGCATAATACGGGCATCATTGGCCGAATGCGAACACTATATAATATATTATGTAGAGATATAACGAAGTGAAAAAGAAAAAAAAAAAAAACAAAGTCTCGTTCGAGCAGTCGAACGGTACAGTTGTGCGTGCGATCCGGTAAGAATTTTTTTAATTCTTGTCTGTTCTCGTGTGAGTTAGCGAATCTAAGCTGGAATAGGTCAGGTCTTCCAGCTCTTGGTGTCGCGAGTGTAAACCGTTTGCATTCCAAAACGCGATGTGTACAGTGTCGAGTGTTCGTTGTCGTTGTTGATCCATCAACAAGTTTGGAAAAGTGACAGGTCAGGGATGCACGATAAGATCGCGAACTGTATCGTGTTTTCCGTGGCTGCAGAGATTTTGTCCGCGGATGATTTAAGCACGGTTTTGAGGCGGGTTTGGTCAATTTTTCCGGAACAATGCTATCAGGACCGATAGAATGTTTTGAGATGGGAAGTTTGGTGAGGCGGTTGTTTGCGTGGACGGTTGGGGCTTTGGAGTGGGTTTGGAGCTTGGAGTAGCATTTGACACGGCTTTCGCGTACGATAGGGTTGGTACTACCGTTCGCGGTTTCAGGGTCGCTTTGTAGGGGGGGGGGGGCTCCTAGGAGGAGCGGGTGCAGGGACGCGGATTTTAGGGGCTTTCGGGCAGCCTCTATAACTTGCCGGATGATCATCGCCACAGTTGGAGCATTTCGGGCACGAAACTGACTGATGGTCAGCTCCGCACTTGACACATTTCGGCGTCGTCCGACGCCAAGTTTGACCGTGGCCAAATTTCTGACACCGGTGGCACTGAGTGACACCGGTCGGTTTATTTTCCGGCTCGACTGAGACTCTCATCAGGCCGATCCTTATCAGATTGAAGATCTGAGTTTCTTTCCTCGGAAGAATTACTATCGCGAGGCGCATCGGATCCTTGGTGATTCGATGAGTTAAACGGTGGACTGCCACCGGATTGAAATTGCAACTTTTTAGGTACGCAAAAATTTCGTCGTTCGAGATTGTCTCGAGGACGCCACGGATTACAACTTTCAGGGGTTTATCCTCCTGGAGTTGGTAGGTGTGATACCGGATGTTATTTGCGTCGAAATACTTAACGGTTGCCCTGTAGTCGTCGGATAATTAGATAATTTCGTAATCGGGACGGGAGGACTGATGGTGCTTTGGCGCTTTGACGTTTTCTGATACGAGAAACCGTCGTTATCGGGACCGTTGGCTTTATTAAAGTTTGTAGGGCTTACAAGGGAGGGGGGGAATTCCAGATCCATAAGGGCTGAAATTTTTGACGAAGAAGATGAGGGCAGTGTTACTGTCGATTTATCCGGTTCCGAATCGGATGCGTCGCTCTCGGACCGCTCGTCGAGAGGGTCTCCCTCTACAGACCGAAAGGCGGCCTCAAGGAGGTGTCGCGACAGGGAGTGAATAGTATCCGCGTCGTTACAACCCGAAAAGTTCGCGCGGATTGTTTGAAGAAACGAGTTGTAGTTTCCGATGAATCGGGAGCTTTCGGGGCTCCCACAAGCCACCTCGGGATCCCGCTGCATTTTGTAGCCGGTGTGTGCACCGATGCGCGCCACGTGGGGACTTAAAACCACAAATTAATCGGTTAATTTGTGGTTTGACCGTAAAAAATAGAATATACTAATTAGTCTGACCTTAATCCAGCTTCAATACACAACCTCACACAACGAAACACACAAGAATTAAAAATACTTGTCGGATCGCACACACGACTGTCTCGTTCGAATGCTCGAGCAAGAAGAAATTTCTTTGCATCTGGAACAACGGCAACCATATATAACCTCTATGCGCAGACCCGAAGGCGTCTTCGGGCGAACGATCGGTCGCTCTAGTTCCGTTGAAATCTATATACAAGGTGTAAACGAAATAAATACATTAATTTTAACTCGTAATATAACTCTTCAAGACCAACAGCTTTTCCTAATAACTTCTTTTTTTTAACGTTTTTGTTTTTGAGTTAAAATTATTTTAAAATTTTACATAATTTTCTTACACGCCACTGGAAGCAGTTACCTAATCAACAAGATTACCTTATGAAACGGTTACCATTAGTTGCGACTATTATTGTCGATTTTAAACAACAAACCAATAAACACAAAAAAAAGGTTTATTTCAAATTTATTTTTAAACATTGACGAGAAAATTGCGCTAACGAAAATAAGGAATCACGATCATAATAGTTATTTATGTATCTAGAACGAAAAGTGAAACTTTAAAGTACGAGCAGTTGTTTACAGCCGAGGCGTTTAGCCGAGGCTGGAATTACTTGCGAGTACCTTCTAAGTTACTTTTCGTTTGAGATACATACAAAACTTTATTTCATACTGGATATTTTACGTGTTAAATTATTGTGAACAGAAATTTTGACGTTTTAATTTTTGACAACCAATTCGTAATAATTTACTATAAGTAAGCGATGAGCAATTTTCATAGCAACGGAAGTTTGTTTACTTAATGACAAATCAAAATTTTACTTTTTCGTGACGTTTTCTATATTTTAAATGAGACTAATCAGGCAAAGAAAAATGTAATACCCAAAAAAAAAGCGAAAAATCAGTACTAAAAGGAATACAAGATGTTATGTAACTGGAAGGAGGAAAAGAATATTTCGATTGTGAATGAACATATCCTCTTGGTTCATTTTTCAAATAAGGTAGGTACGTAGGGCATTGCTATCGACATAGCTCAGCTACTATGCTAGCAGACGCCGGAGCAACCTGGGTCAATATTAAAACACATAAGGGACGGAAGAGTTCCACTATGGCTGAAAGTTTTTTAGAGGGTTCAATTGAAAATAATAAGAGATGCTCAAAAATTATATTGCAGTCAGAGAAGAATGTTATCGGAACCTCATACTCTCCTGTTGTGACAGAAGCAATTGTAAATTGGACGTTTAATGTGTCCGGCTCCGATAAATTGTCATTTGAAGTTGTTGCCATGGAAACAAACTGACGTAAAATTTTAAAGTTCTAGGACTTTTAAAATTTTACTTTAAAGTCCTAACACTTTAATGATCTACTTTTCGTACCATAAATAGGCCAAAAAGCGACACTTTAGAAACCAGTATGAAATAAAAATTGTTGAAAGTATCCAGCGTTGTTTTGTACACATTCTTAAAGACGCCGACGAAGTGATTCTTGTACCCTTTGTAACATGGCTCTGTTGTTGCGAATCATTGCAGCAGCAAGTTCCACCCGTTCTTGCAACATTTCGATGGTATCAATTGGCACAGAGTATACTATATCCTTCATGTACCCCCACAAAAAGAAATCGCAAGGGTTCAAGTCCGGCGATCGGCCAGGCCAGGCCAGGCTACAGGACCACTTCGTCCTATCCAACGAGCAGGAAAATTGTCGTTCAGCCAACCACGTACAATGCGTGCATAATGACAGGGAGCACCATCATGCAGATACCACATGTTTGCGCGAATTTCTAAGGGCACTTCTAATAAATTGTCACTTTCGTTCCTTTTTGTAATAAATTGTCGATTTCGTTCCTTTTATTACCGAAAAACGTTAACACTAATAATAATCAATCGTATTATTTGAGATTGCACAATTGTTCCCTTTTTCTTCAAGAAAACGGTGACAGGACTGAATCTTTATTTATTTATACCCCCAAAGTAACCGTTGTCCGGGGTGAGTCGTGCTTGTCGCCTAGCTTCTCGATCGGGTTAATTATAACCAGGGATGGGATCAGCGGTAAGATTTGAAAAGTTGTCATCACCGCCCTCGAGGTCGGGAAAACGAACGGAACAGTTACTTGAAAATGATGAATTCGCAGAATCGATACGTTATCTACTGCGTTCAATTAATTTTGTTTATTCTTCACAAGTCTCATAGTGAACACGTTGCAAAATTTAGTGAGCTTGTACAGTTACAATAAATTGCATTTTAACTTTTAAGTTTTTTAAGTTTTAAGTGAAAACCAGGTAATATCTAATTGATCTTTTTTTCTGAATTATTGCAATGGAACAGATCGGGTTGATTAATTTTCTCTGCTGTGTTTCAAATTGTCCCGATGCATATTTCAAACCCGTTGTCGGAATTACTTATAAAAACAAGCATTTTTTTAAACTCCATGTGCACCATAATGTAGGGAATTATGGTTGAACATTTTAAATTCATATTTTGATTATTCAATAATTGCAACAAAAAATACAAACTTTCGATTATGTGAAGAAAAGACCGTTTCCGAATTTTTGAAATTGCATGGGCACATTTTAAACGTTAAATAAACAATTCTGGCTATTTTAAATAAAATAAATTTTACTCGGTTTTCATGTGAACTTCATCACAACATAATGCATTCAAAATTGTTAGAAGTTACTTCAAATTTTGTTGTGAGAAAGTATAATTTTGTATTTTAATAACAATAATAAAAATTTGGTTGGTGAACAAGATGAATTTGTTCTATATAGATTAAAATCCAGTATTCAAATAACTTTTTCTTAGAATGCAAGCTTTTGATGCCTATATTTCTGATTATTTGATTATACATTACTTATTGTTGTAATAATTTATTGTTTTGTGTTTTGCACAATGTGTTACATAAGTTGGTTTAAATTGTGTTTTACATAATATGTTAAATGTGTCGGTTTACGTTGATTCTTGTATACTATGTTATATTTATGTTGATTTACCTATATTTAGTTTTACAAAATATGTAATAATGTTGGTTTACACAATATGTTATATATGTATGTATGTATATGTGTGTTAATTAAATAAATATTTAATTTACACAGTTTTTAATTGCGTAGGGGAAGGTGGGGTAAGACGGGGTGGCGAGGCAAGATGGGGACGTGGAATAATCGAAACTTCTAATTAAAATTCGCGGTTTCTTTTCACGCTATCTAGTAATACCCTCTTACTTCTGTTAGTGTGTTTTGTGACATGACCCTGAACCCACGCATAGCAATACGGTAAGTAAAAATCGATTTTTCAATGATTTGATTTAACTTTTTATGTTTTATTTGAGCGTGATATTCAGTAAATACAAGTTTCTTTGGGAAATGTTTGGATGTATCACTTAGATACCTTCATTTACTATCTTGTAAGGTCTATTTCTTTGCAAACACGTGTGCGTTTATAACCACAAATCTGATTTCTTTAAGAAGTGCGTTTGGGGCAAGATGGGGTACTATATTTTTATTGAACCCCATCTTACCCCCATCTTTTTTAAATTATTTACATGACGAAATATCTTTCATTTGTATTTAGAAAATGGTTCGTAATTACATAAGGAAAACTGGTAGAGGAGAATGGGCCAAGGAAAGTATGGAAAAAGCTATTCAGGATGTTTTGGATGGAAAAAAGGGTATAGATTGGCAAGTAATTTATATGGAGTTCCTCAAACTACCTTAGAACGCAAAGTAAAGATGAATAGGTCAATACATACCTGTACCCCATTTTATCTCCTACGGTACCCCATGTTTCCCCCCATGTGGGGCAAGACGGGGCAAATTAACTGTTTTGTAAATTATTTTTTTTTGTAAAATGTAAATATATTTTTTGATTGTTTTTAGTATATTATAGGTTAGTGAGGTTTGTAGCATTTAATACAAAAATTTATAGTCTCTACTATTAAAACTAGTTGTATTATTTTGCGTAAATCCTTAAGGACCCCGTCTTACCCCACCTTCCCCTAGTACCTATCTGCGTAAGTAAAAAAATATGAATAAAATTAATTTCAAATAACCCGCTGGTAAATTTTAGTTCAAAATTTAGCTGTAGTGGCGCTGTATGCATGCTTCTTTTAATGGTGGGAAACTATGGTAAAAGATAAGCAAAGGTTTACTACTGGGCTAAATAGTTCGAATTACTGCGCTCGAGGTCGGTGTTGCCAAATATTTGTATTGAAGCGGCAATCTGTTATCTGTGATTATAACGGTAACATAAATGAGTTTATAAATAAATCCAAATCTTCACTTCACTTCACTCGAATATATAATGGTTAGTGCATAATATTATAAATTTACTGCAGTATTTCCCCCTTAAGTAGATACTTTTTTAATTTTTATAAGAAAGTAAATGTTAAGATTTAAAAAAATAATAAGGCAGCATTATGGCGATATACTGTATGATATAGGTATCTTCATTTGAATGCGTAAAAAAATCAAGTTTTCACATATCTCCTAGCGTTGGCCCAGTGAATTGCCAACAGTGCGTAAAATACACATAAAACCGGCGTTGGACCAATGCTTTACCATCGCTGCTAATATATCTTCATTGGTAACAGTAAAATGCAAGCGCTGGCCGTGCGTCGGTTAGACGACTCATTTCTATGCCAACACTTCGCCAGCAGTGCCAGCAATCGGCCGACGATGAACCAGCAGATTGTGTTTGTTGGGGAAGGATGATTTGAGAATAGCGACTGAAAAATTATGGAAAAGAGAAGCTGTGGATGGAGAAAATGGAAGGAGAAAGAGAAGACTTACATTTTACAGTGGATAGAAGAAGATGAATGAATGAATGGTGTTTCTGCCTGATTTTTTTCGTTATTTAATTGTTAGTTTTTGTTGAATGGTTCATTAAACATTGGCTTTAAAGATACATTTTTATTTTTGCGGTTTTATAATGGGTTGACCGAAAGCGAAAGCAAATTGGACAGTTTCCAATATGTGATACGAAGTACGTCGGAAAAATTAGTTTCTTCAAATTCCCTTGGAAAGGTTAAAACTTATTTAAATCAGCCATCCACAGCGTTAGAAGTGAAGAGTAAATTACTCAAAGCTTCCCTGTTGCAGATTCAATTTCCATTTAGTCGGTAAAAGTCTGACAATCTGTACGGTGGACCGACAGGAGTTTAGGATCAAAAAGAAACAATTATTTAAATCTAAACAGAGGTTTTACTTAAAATTGTTTAAATGAAACCATTTACAACTTTTAAATTTAAAAACTAGTAAAGAATGTAAAATTAAATATTTTACATTACCAAATAAAATATGATTATTTGCAGATTGTTAACTCCTCCATTAAAGTACAATAACTACGCTGCTGATAAGCGAGTCGAGGTTATCGTGATAATTGTGAAATTTGTGGTTAAGTTGTTAGTGGTTTGTTAATTTTATTTATTAATTGCTGTTAAATAAGGTACTAACGTTATCCCTAAATTAATTATATATACTTTCCGATAAAGATGGATAATTGGGATGATTTCAATTCTGTTGAAATTAAATTAGAAAGGGAAGAACTTATAATTGAGGACGAACCCGAAGAAGTTACAGAAAGGTGCAGTCCATTTGTTGTAAGCCAGTCCAAGACCAACCTGTCTGCATATTGTGTTGGAAATAAGGTACATTTTCAGTAACTTGGAATTAAATTAAAATTATACTTCCCGTATTAATAATTGAAATGTTCTGATTACTTTCTACAAGTTATTGTTTTTCATGGATTTAAATTTGATTACAACAAATTATAATAGCCCAGTTGTGACAACTAAAAACTCTTTACTTAGTTTAAAGATTTTCTTTTCCTTTGTTCACTAATCGAATATAATTATTGTTTGTATTGTATTGTTGCTTTCTTACATCTGTAAACTGAAAAATATTTTATTGTATCCATTTTAGAACGCAACGAGATTCTTCTGCATGGTATCAAGAAAGTACTGTTCGATTGACAGCTTCGAACTTTGGGCGTGTCTGTAACATGCGAGCTTCAACAAATCGTTCCAATTTTGTAAAAGAACTTTTGGTACCTAGTTTTTCGGGGGACAAGTTTACAAAATATGGAATTAACAATGAAGCCAATGCGTTTAATGCCATAAAGCAGGTCCTCATATCCACAACGGGTAATGTGCCATCATAACCCATACAAAATTGCAATTCTTTATAAATATAATTTTATAGATATCAACAGTGCTCACATTCAAGATTGCGGACTATTCATCAGTGAACGCTATCCCTTTTTAGCGGCAACTCCTGATGGAATAATTGGAGATAATGGGCTCATTGAAATAAAATGCACATACACAGCAAGAGTGTTAACACCTGAAGATGCCATAATATCAAAAAAAATTAAATTTGCAGCGCTGAAAGATGACAATTTGAAATTGAAGCGCACTCATTCATATTACTTCCATGTCCAAGGGCAACTTTTAATAACAAACCGTCAATTTTGTTATTTCGTTATATGGACTCCCAAGGGTACGATCTTCGAGAAAATTGAAGCGGACGCAAATTTTTTCAACCATACGATGCTACCTAAATTGAACTCTTTTTATTTTGAACATCTTCTACCTGCATTGATACAAAGACGTTACTAAATTTTATATAAAGTGTGTGTGTTTTTTCAATAATGTTATCGCCACTGATAGCACCGCGGTAAAGCCCGCTTCGTGTTCAGAAGCAATGCCCAGTCGTTTCAGCTCATTACGGACAGTTCCCTCCACCTTTCTTACTCAAGACGTAAAGAAATTTTATCGAGACAGTCAAATATTGTGTGGAACATTGCGTACAAAAATTAGAAATCGGCACATGCTGACAGTGAAGTCTTCCCCTTAAGCAACGGGAAGAATAGCAGCCCTGGACTGGTATGAACCAAGAGACGCGCAGGGTAGACGAGAGAAGTTAGCGTGCCTTGGAAGGAAAGCGACGCCTTCGAAGAACTTCGAGCGCAAAACAGTGTTTTTCTTTTTTAATTTTTGAATTGAAAGGTGTTTTTTTTGCTTGTGGGTATATTTTTAATTAGTAGTGTAATTCGCGAAGGTTTCCTTGACCCGGGTTTAAAGTGACATTGACACTGGCAGTAACACAAAGTTGCGCGGGAAATTTGTATTTATATTATTTACATAATTACTTACATAATGCCGAAGTCAAGTCTGGCTGCGAATGTTGCAATAAGCGTCCAAATATTGATTGGTTTAGTTAAAGGCACAAATTATTCAAAAAAGGTCAGGAAAAATACGGGGGGTAATGGAAAACCTTAAAAAATCAGGGAATTTCAAAATACAGAATTGCTGTGAACCCTGTATTTCCTACGCAGTTTAGTATTCGGAATTCTTCATGATAATAAATAAAATAATTTTGAAAGAACTTTACCGTGCAAACGGTACGTCTTTGTAGAGTAAAGATTAAAGCACGAGTCACGAGTTCATATAAAATTTTACGATCCTAATTAGGTAATGTAGGTACACCCTCTTTTACAATTACATAATGAAACTAAAGCACAACCTTTACAAGCAATAACAACCCTTCCAGCCCCATACAATCTTATCATGAACTCGTCCCAAAGCGCAATTTCCATTTTAATATCGTCTAAATATCCATTAATTACCATCCATTAACTAATGAGAAAACAGTGACTGCAGCCGCATAAAACAAAGAAATTGCAACCGACTTTTCGACTGCCAGCCAGCGATAGCGCGACCCCTAAATTTATTTTTCTTATTCGAAAAAAAAAGAAACGTCATCCCTTGATGTACACTATTGGACAAATTAAATGAGACACGGCGTTCGAGCGCTCGCAGGCGGTTTTGCAAGGGTGTTTGGATGGTTGTCTACAAATTTGAAGGCAGTACTCAGTAAAATTGTCAGGGCCCCATCAAAAATAAAAAAATTAAGGAAACAATTCAAACGGTGGGCGCGTTCAGGAAAGTTGACGTATATTGGAGAAAATCGTTCGTCTCCGAAATAAAAGTTTGGAAATTTGTTAAAATGTTTACGGAAACGACTTTATATAATTAGTTCTTAGGCATAGTTTATGAATAAAAATGTTTTAAACAAATTTTCATCAACTTTAAAAAATAATTTTTAACTTTCAACTAGAAAGATTATATTTATATTCTAAGCATTTTTTTCTAATTCTGTAAAATTTAATGAAAAGATGTGCCTCTGTTTTTATTAGTATAGCAAACACACTGTTTCAAACAGATATCACTGGTGTTAATAATGTTTTCATTTGTTGGGAGAATATCTTGGAACTGGTCCGAATTTGAATACGAAATATGTTGAATTCAAATTTATTAAATTCGAAAATTAATTCACCGTTCAACGAAATTATTTAATTTAATTATTTAATTTAATTTAATTATTTAATTAGTAAAATGCAATTAAAAAGTTCATTGAAATTTAATTGCCACACAAACCTAAATTTTACTTTCCGTGAAAATAAAAATCAAACTTTACAAAATTTTGGGGGCAACTCTAAAAATTAACAATTTTGTAAAATCCGGCGCTACAAATAAATAATCAAAATACACGTTATTAATCTGAAAATATTTGACGGCAACATTTGTCAAAAATGAATATCTACTTGAAAACCGGTTGTTCTGCAGGTAGGGCGGGCGATACACCCTTGGCAGTTACGAGGAAATGGATTTGTGTGACAAATACATAGTTCTGACCGGTTGAAAATACTACGTTGAAATGAAAAATTGTTGAGTTTTGAAAAAAATCCAAAAACGGGTTAATTTTTAAATTTAATTTCACATCTTTATTTTGTAGACAATTTCTATGTATGAAGATAAATGAACACCGCAAGATTTCTTACAATTTAGTAACAGGTTTTTTTAGATTTTGCAGAAAAAATTGTAGGTATTGATGACTTTTGAAAACAATTGATGCTTTTAAATTTTAACTGACGTTTTCAAAACTGCAATTAACTAATTTGAATTACAATTGATGATTTTTAAAAAACAATTGTAATTCAGAAAATGTCAATTTTAAATAAATGGAAAATTAGATTCTTGCTGTTTCTTTAGAAAACCGGTATTTGAGGGCGCTTCAATTGTTTGGTTCGTGGAAGTGAAATGTTTCCTTTCAAAGAACGACCAAAATACCATTTGAAAACAATTTGCTGTTTGATTAAAGATGACAAATTACAATTATTAGGTACTTTTAAATTTAATGGCGAGTAAATATTTTAAAAAGAAATTTGTATGATCTGGTTTTATGTAGATACTGATGTAGATTTGGAAGTAATAAGAATTCAAAAAAATAAAGAATTTTCGGATAATTGCATATTGCTGGTACTTTTTAATAAATTATTTATCATAGCCAAATAGATGTGTATGAACTAACTAAGTCGGTTAGCTGCGTTTAGGGTTTTGTTGCTATTTTGGAGAGTTCGCAATTTTATTTATGTTAAACGGTTATAAATTTACTTCAAGACAAAATTTTTTCACATGTTACAAAATGAAAGCCGACCAAAGGTTTTTTAGATTTCGTAAAAAAAATTCTTTCGTTTTGTTTATAAAGTTTATTTTTGAACATTTATTTACGTAAAGGTTAACAACAAAGTTTTGAGAAAAATAAATACAAATAAAATTAGATTTTATTAAGATTTTAACATTGTTTTTAAAGTAACTTCTGACTCACTCTAAGGTAAATTAAGATCAAACATTTTTAATTAACAAAAACACAATAAAATGTACTTAATTCTTTTCGTGTAAATACAACTTGAAACAAACGTGATTTTCCTTATGCACGTAAGCAATCCGCTATTAAACCAAAAGGGCCCAAAACATACTAGAAAATTGATATTTTTTAAAATATTCTAATTGATACTTGAAACAGAAAACACACTAACCTATACCCGGTTGCATTAACGCCTGTTAAATTTAATTCTATAGATTAAAGCCATGGTAACAATTGTTGGAGTTATAGCAACGATTGTTTTTAGTTATTCGTTAAATCTAACTGACGTTGGTGCAACCGGGCACTAAACACTTTCAGAAAACACGTTATCAAACTGCAAATATTTGAGGCCAACATTTGCCAAAAATTAATATCGAGTCCAGAATCCGTTGTTTGCAATTGTATCTTGCAAACGTGTAGGCATGGACCCTACTAAATTTTGACAAATATTGCGTCCCTGAAAGCGTCCCCATACCCTTTGAGCATGGAGAAATAAGGCATCTGCTGTTCGCACATGATTGCCATCCCCATCGCCATTCCATTCACGAACAACAGCGGCCCACAAATTTTCGATTGGGTTTAGATCGGGTGATTTGGCAGGCCAATCAATTAAATCAATTAATTCTTGGTTGGCAAACCACTCGCGCACCAATCGAGATTTGTGGACCGAGCTGTTATCTTGCACGAATGCAATACGATGAGGTTCTGGATAACGTATTCTCACACTAGGAAGCATTACCTCTTCCAAAATGCGAATATACTGGCCGGCATTCATGCGAGGTGCGAACAAGTTCGCCAGGTCCCTCAGACGACATCCATCCCCACATGCTCATGGTTATCCGTCCACTATCTCGTGACCTCGCAACATTTGCAGGTTGATAACGTGTTCCTACTGAACGCCAAAGAGGTTTGTGTGCCCCCATGTTGGTCTTAAAAACCTTCTCATCAGAGAAAATAACTTCGCTCCAATCTCTGTTAAGATTTTGTTGAGCAAAAGTTAATCTCTGACGAGCATGATCATTTGTAAGATCTACTTTTCTAGCAGGGCGCCGACAATGCAAGCCGCTACGGTTTAAGCAACGAGCAACTGTACGGCTACTGCAATTTAAATTTAGGTCATCTCGGACGCTGCGGGAAGACCCAAACGGCTCTTCCCCTTTCATTGCAACTATCTGCCCTTCTTCTGCTGCAGATAATTGTTTCTTGCGCCCGCACCTCCCGAGTCGGCGTACTGTTAACGGCTCCTCTTGATTTTCCGCTTCTATTCTTCTCAGCCATTTATATACCTGGCTTCGCTTTAATAAACATCATTAGGTTTAGTTACATTTTATTTAAATAATCGTCAGTTACGTAATTTAAAATAATATGTCCTTGTGTAGGGACTTAAAATTAAACGCAAATAACGGGATCACTTGAAATACGGGGACGTAAAAACGGGATTCTACTGTAATTCCTAAATGAAAATCAAAGTTAGAAATGCCAATAACATTTTTAAAGCATTAAATAACAAAGTCAAAGAAGCTGGGCCACGCAATTTCGATTCGCTATTAAACGACTTCCCAATAGATAAAATTCAACTTGGTAATTGTCTTGTATACTAAATAACTATTACAATCGTTAGATATTGAGAATTACTAAAAATTTTAAACTTACAGATAAATTCACCTCCAACGCAATTTCATTTACCGGGACATTGCGATTACTTAAAGCAATTAGCTTTCCAAGGGTTTGCTGCGACACATCTTTTTGGGATTTTCTTCTACCCATCTTGTCCAAATAATATTTGAAGACTGGCAATTTAAACATTGCAAAATTCTCAACACCCACCCTTGAAGGGGCCTAATAAAACTACGGTTGTAAAATATTCTCGTCTGGTAATGGAATGATGCAATTTACATTTATTGGGTGGCCTCTTACTACTAGTGCAAGTCCTATTGTCAAACTACCACCTTTTAGCTAAATGGGTATTTGTAAATTGTCGGTTTCGCTGGCTTCAAAGTGAAGTCCCGATCAGTTCATCTTTGGTCGGTTTTTATTTTATAACATGTGAAAAATTGCGATCTCTCCAAAATAGCAACAAAACCCTAAACGCAGCTAACCGACTTAGTTAGTTCATACACATCTATTTGGCTATGATAAATAATTTATTAAAAAGTACCAGCAATATGCTATTATCCGAAAATTCTTTATTTTTTTGAATTCTTATTACTTCCAAATCAACATCAGTATCTACATAAAACCAGATCATACAAATTTCTTTTTAAAATATTTACTCGCCATTAAATTTAAAAGTACCTAATAATTGTAATTTGTCATCTTTAATCAAACAGCAAATTGTTTTCAAATGGTATTTTGGTCGTTCTTTGAAAGGAAACATTTCACTTCCACGAACCAAACAATTGAAGCGCCCTCAAATACCGGTTTTCTAAAGAAACAGCAAGAATCTAATTTTCCATTTATTTAAAATTGACATTTTCTGAATTACAATTGTTTTTTAAAAATCATCAATTGTAATTCAAATTAGTTAATTGCAGTTTTGAAAACGTCAGTTAAAATTTAAAAGCATCAATTGTTTTCAAAAGTCATCAATACCTACAATTTTTTCTGCAAAATCTAAAAAAACCTGTTACTAAATTGTAAGAAATCTTGCGGTGTTCATTTATCTTCATACATAGAAATTGTCTACAAAATAAAGATGTGAAATTAAATTTAAAAATTAACCCGTTTTTGGATTTTTTTCAAAACTCGACAATTTTTCATTTCAACGTAGTATTTTCAACCGGTCAGTACTATGTATTTGTCACACAAATCCATTTCCTCGTAACTGCCAAGGGTGTATCGCGCGCCCTACCTGCAGAACAACTGGTTTTCAAGTACTTAGATATTCATTTTTGGCAAATGTTGCCGTCAAATATTTTCATAAGTAATATCACAAGAGAGTGGGAATAAATTGAAAATAATTCGACAGATTTTTGAAAACTTGTTGCCAGGGAATAGACACGAGAGCCCGTAGGGCTCGAGTGGCTATTCCCAAATGGCAACAAGTTTGAAAAAATAACCGGAGAATTATTTTCTAATTAATTCGCACTCTCGAGTGGTATTCGGAAGATTATTTTTTAACGTTTAAATAAAAAATACAGCATAAAAATACAGTTTAATTCATTATAAACTAAAATCAAACTGGCGACAGATATCAAAACTAGAAATGTGCTGTCAAGTAACATATGTAAACAAAATACTAGAAATTATGCTCGCGGGAATAATGTACAGTAGAAAATTCTCACTATAATAATGTTGTGATTGGACAGAATTAAACACGTGTGCCCAAATACTGCTAAACGATTGGTGAATGAAATCATTAAAAAATAATCAGATTAATAACGTGTATTTTGATTATTTATTTGTAGCGCCGGATTTTACAAAATTGTTAATTTTTAGAGTTGTCCCCAAAATTTTGTAAAGTTTGATTTTTATTTTCACGGAAAGTAAAATTTAGGTTTGTGTGGCAATTAAATTTCAATGAACTTTTTAATTGCATTTTACTAATTAAATAATTAAATTAAATTAAATAATTAAATTAAATAATTTCGTTGAACGGCGAATTAATTTTCGAATTTAATAAATTTGAATTCAACATATTTCGTATTCAAATTCGGACCAGTTCCAAAATATTCTCCCAACAAATGAAAACATTATTAACGCCAGTGATATCTGTTTGAAACAGTGTGTTTGCTATACTAATAAAAACAGAGGCACATCTTTTCATTAAATTTTACAGAATTAGAAAAAAATGCTTAGAATATAAATATAATGTTTCTAGTTGAAAGTTAAAAATTATTTTTTAAAGTTGATGAAAATTTGTTTAAAACATTTTTATTCATAAACTATGCATAAGAACTAATTATATAAAGTCGTTTCCGTAAACATTTTAACAAATTTCCAAACTTTTATTTCGGAGACGAACGATTTTCTCCAATATACGTCAACTTTCCTGAACGCGCCCACCGTTTGAATTGTTTCCTTAATTTTTTTATTTTTGATGGGGCCCTGACAATTTTACTGAGTACTGCCTTCAAATTTGTAGACAACCATCCAAACACCCTTGCAAAACCGCCTGCGAGCGCTCGAACGCGGTGTCTCATTTAATTTGTCCAATAGTGTACTCATGATAAATTTACACTTCGTGTGCATTGCTATGTTTTACTCGGCCGGCGTCGGCGTAGTTATATTTTCGGAAGAAAATTCGGAGGTTTCTTTGCAAACGTTTATTTAGCGTAAGCGCCTAAACAAAAGTAACTGTCTATTCATAAAATATTACAATTTTATATAAAAAAAAAGTTAAATCAGCACCGGATGGCACCCGACTGCGGACGGCGCGTGGTTGTTGATTCAGCGATGCGTTTTCCTGCGGACCTTGAACTTGTTATATAACTGCGTCGTTATGACAACACACTCTATTTAGGGGAAACGCCGGGACGGCGAGTAAAATGTGCAGTTTGCGTCGAGATGGCGTCGCGTCGCACAGGAAGGCTCTTGGTCGGACGTCGCTCTCAAACACGCGAAAGTTCGAAAAATGTTTTTCCCGCCCTGTTGATTATCCCGCTCGTGTTTTGGTGAGTAGTTTTGATTTTCGCCCGGTCAAGTTGGCAGCGCAATTTTTCGAAAAAGTTGAAGTATTTTTGACGTTTGTGCAGATCGTTTGTGGCAATCAAGTTGTGAGTAGTTAATTTTAATTTTTATCGAGGTTGAGGTCGAGTATCGCAATTTGCGCGGTCCCTTCAGAATTTTTTAAAGCCACTTTTGAAGTGCGTAAAATGCGCGCGTTAATATCAAATTCAAGTTCGTTGTTATGCCGAGTTTTATGCTTTTTCGATGCGTGATTTATGAGATTTTTCTGCCCACTGTCGGTTTTAATTCAGTTTCGTGAGGAATTACATGTGTAGTATGTATACAAGCATAAATCACAGATAACATTACATAATGTCATCGCGTTCCGGTTGGGCGAATAAACACTAAAACGATTATTACAATTAATTTCCAAAAGAGGTAAAATGGGCTAATCGAATTCTGAAACGGTCGAGCTAAACAAACAAAAAGAAGGAATTGTTTTTTTGCATTTCAAATTTATGTGGATTTAAATTATACAGTACGTTTAATGAGGAAGAAACATTTTCTCTTCATTTCATATTCTTGAATTCATTTCAATATTTTGCTCCTCCAAAATTCCGTTTCAATTTGTGGTTGTTATGTCAAACCATAAAAATAATGCCTTAGCATTTTTTCAATTATTAAACTGATTTTTGAGAACTGGACTTTTAATAGAAACTAATTTTTTTCAAGTTTTCTCCGATGCTATCTTGTTTACCTCATTTATCAAGTTTAATAGTTATTTCTTGAACTATTAATTTTACAGCAAGAAAAATGGTTAGAGATTTTATATAGTTTTAGCTGAATTTAATTTAATTAATTCCATTTGAGGTTTTTGAAAAACGGTTTATAGAAAAATTAACAAGCCAAGAAACTTGTCGTTTTACAGTGTTCACAGCAACCTGGAACACCTAGAAAACCTGAAAATGTCGGGGAAAAATCAGGGAAATTATGTATTTTATCAAAAAATTAAGGAATTTATTTTATGTGCCTCGAAAAAAGTTTAAGACACTATAGAAAGAAATTTCTTTGCTATATCTACCATTATTGTAGGTGTTTGCCACTGGAATTATTTTCTGGTGTTTCCGGCGGTTCGGATCATTATCCGACCACATAGCGGATTTTATGTTATGTTAATTCTTACAATATACAGGGTGCCCATGGATGGGGTTGCACACTCTTGTAAACTTATCTGCCATTTGACGACAAAAAATCATTCTTGATAGAAAGTTCTGATTATTTTCGGAAATCATAAACAGTTGTCAAAGTTATAATGAAATATACAGGGCGCTCTAGAAATTAGAAGGCACGAGCGTTTTCACAACTTTCTTGCCGTACTAGAGCAAAACCGTGTTATGGGATGCCGTATTGTAAGGGTTACTTATACCTATGAAAATTAATAATAATGGGTTTTTAAAAAAATGGTTTCTGTTCCCTTTGGGGATAACTCACCATTATTTGTAGAACGAAACTAAAAGTAGGACCATGTAAAACTGACTTTAAAAATGACGTTTACCACAGCAACGTTATAATGAATGAAGTATAGATTATGCAGTTAAAAGAAGTAACCCAAAATTTAAATTATTTTTGACTATTGTTTTAATTGTACTAAGACAAGTTTGTTAAGTTAATTTTTGTAATTAGAAAATTAAATATGAAAAATCAATTTTTTTACAAATTTCAGGTACTATTTCGACAAGAATGTCATGTCAAAGCTGCCAGGGAAGTTCCAGTACAAGTTCCACATACCAGCAGTAATTACAGCTTGTCGTATTACTGCATTTACACGGTTCGTGTCTCCAGTATAATTAGGATTTGAAGTCAAACAGGGCCTGATGACGGTATTACAATTATAATTACAATTATATATATTAGCACAAATGTTCAAACGGCATTTTTATATATGTTTGTGAGTTAATGGTTGGTCAACTTCATGGTTTTTGTTTATATTTCCATTCATAAGAAGGTGTAGAAAAAGCTATAAAAGTAGTACAATGACCGCAAAAAAAGCATTAAAAATTATTGAAGAGGAAAGAAAAAGTTGAATGACAGAAGGAATTTTAAACATGCCAGATGTAACATGTACACATGAAAAAAGAGATATACAGTAGAGCGTCGATTATCCGAACTAATTGGGACCGACTACCGTTCGTATAATCGAAAATTCGGATGACCGAACAGTCATAGTTTATGAGCACTAAATCGCTCAAAATGATAGAATATAAACATATATTGAACAACAAATAATATTTGAATTGAATAAGCGGCTTAGATGGCTTAAAGTGTAATAACCAAATCAACTAATTGTATATTGCTATTATGAGCCGTTGATTTTAAAAGTGGGGCAAGTCCAAGTTATGTTATTGTTAGATATTTAATTTTTTGCATTTGAACAGATTTAAAAAAGTGGTAAGCAATAACAGATTTATTTTACATTTCTTGTGGTCTTATTTCATGTAAATTTAATATTCAATAATGGTTATCCGTGTTGAGTGAAAAAATCATGGTGTTGGTATCCGCCAATGGACTTGCGTTGCTTACAAATCCAATGATTTATCAAGAATGTTAATTTTCTTTGAATGGAATATAATAATGACAAAAAATTGAATATTTTATTTTTTACTTATTTATTTTATTTCAGCATTTCATATTTCTTTCAAAAAGTTACAATAAAAGAAAAAATAAATTTAATTTTATAGGAAGAAGTGAATAAAATGAGAAAAAATTTCAGTAATAAGTTGCATACTAATTATATTTCTTAGTTTAGATGGTGCAGATTTTTAAAGTATTCATGATGAATGGGTGGTACATCGGGTAATAAATCCATCATGTCTGTATTTTTCTTCATTATTCGCATTTAAAGATGATAAGACAGTTTTCCGAAACTACTTGACCTAATTAATAAATTAAGAGAGACGCGCTTCCACACTGTCGTATTTAAATCAACTCACAATTGTTACCGAACGAACACACTATTATAAGAATAAAACACAGTTTATGTGGAACGATGTTTATTCCGTCCGCCTTTTTCGTTTAAAGGTGACGGATTAAATAATAAATTAAAATGTTTTCCATCGCCTTGACTCCTTAAACAACCGTCGTGCGGCGATAGTCGTCTGTCGTGATCGAGTGGGTAATATTCGCCCCTTTTTTCGAGACGACGGTCGCCGACGGGTCTTTGACAAAGAAATTAAATGCTTGTGGTTCGGTGATCTTCTCTTCGATCGAGTAGGGTTCCAGCCAGGTTGGTCCAAAGCGCTGTCGGCCAGGGGCTTTTCTGGTGAGGACGAGGTCACCGATGTCAAAGGTTCTTGCGCGGGGCTGTACGGGGTGGCGACGGTCCAGGTAGGCTCGTTGGTTGTCACGCGCCTTCTGGCGAATGTCCTCGAGCTCCGGGGTGGGTGGACGTTCGACGTCCGAGTCCCAGGCACCTGGAAGGCGAGGATTGTAACCAAGGAGTGCTTTCCCTGGAATCTTCTCTGCGATTTCTTCGTCTGTTCTTGCGCCTGCTGTTCCTTAACTTTCGAACCGGCAAGGTCGTTCTGCAGCTTGTCGACGGCCTCCTTCAGGCGGGCGATCTGGACCTCCAAACTGGACCTGGTCGTCTGCTCAAGTTCCAGCTTCGATTCCAATTCTTTGGTTTTCAGTTCCATTCGCTTGGCCAGCAGATTCGAGGAAGCGTCTCCCAAGCTTTCGGCGCTTTCCAGCTTCGTGGTGAGCTCGACCAACTGGTCCTTCAATGAATTTCGTTCCCCTTCCAGTTCGGACACCAGCGATGCTTGTACCTGCAAGATCAGTTGATCCGAGGACATCTGCTGAATGACAGCCTTATACTTCTTGAGAACTTCCGCCAGTTCTTCTTCGTTTTCTTCCAGCTGCGCTTGCAAGTCTGAGCGCTCCCGGCTCAAGCCGTTTGCCTTGTCCTCGACCCCGCGTCGCGCTTTGTGAGCCTCTTCGAGCGAAGCTTGTGTTTCTGCGAGTTCGATGTCGATGCTCTGTTTCGCTTTGTTGGCGACGGCTCGAGAGCATTCCAGGTCTTCGATCTGGTTCCTCAACTGTCGTATAAGTATCTTGCTAGGATTGTCGACCTTCTGTCTTTCGAGCTGAACCTGTGCGTCCCGGAGCAACACTTTAGTCCTTTCCAGGTCTCGCTTGAGCCTCTGGACCAAAGCTTCGTCACCGGCCCGTTCATTTCGATTGGATTCTGCAAACGCCGCCAACCGTCTCTCCAACTCGTGATTCTCCCGCAAGAGCAGCGTCCGTTCTTCATGCTCATTTTCCAATTGAACCTCGAGAGCTTTGACTTTTTCCTGGGAGTTGCATCGAACTTCCTCCAGTTCTTCGTCTCGCTGCTGCGTTTCCCTCTTGGCCTCTTTGCGCTGCGACTCCAGAGTCATTTCCAGCCTCAACTTGGCCTGCTCCAACAGTTGCACCTGCCCAACGAGCTCGTCCAATTTACATCTCAGCATTAGCAATTTTTTGTCCTTCAGTTCGGATTCCAATCTCGCGTCGGCCAGAGCGCTTTCCGTGACGTATTTTTCCGTCGTGACGGCTTCCTTCTCTCGCAGGAGTCGTTCCTTTGCCAGTTTCTCTTGACGCAGTTCGTCGTGCAGAAGTTGCGTTTCCGCGAGTTTAGCCCGAGCGACCGGGGAGCAGTATTGCTCGCGGAACCTCTTACTGAAGTCATGAAATGTGTACCCCATGTTTGTGTACACCCGGTACCACTTCTTCGCCTCTTCTTGCAGTTGTTCGGCAGCGATCTCCTCCTGGTCGTCAGGATGTACTCCACACGCATTGAAGTAACGCTCCAGACGACTCATGAAGATTTCTGGATCCTCTTTTGCACGTCCAGCGAACTTGGGTAGCTTGGGGGCTACCGGTGGAGGAAGTGACCTCGGACCTAGTAACGCTGAAGGACTCGTTCGGGACGGTACGGGAAGTGGCGATTTTAGAGTCGACGTTCGACGCTGGAGCGTCTCTAATGCCTCCAGTTGAAGACGGAGATTCTGGATGGTCTTGTCATGATGTTGTATCAGCTGTTGTTGATCTGGGCGCAACTGAGAGGTTTGGGCCTCTCTCAGCAGGTCTTGTTGCCCATCGGCGACGTTAATGTTCGGGTACGCCCTCGTACCGCGCCTTGGGGCTGTCATCTCGCAGGATGAAAGGGGGTGGATTCGTGGACTCACCTCGAGTCCTAGCCCCACGTTGGGCGCCAAATGTTACCGAACGAACACACTATTATAAGAATAAAACACAGTTTATGTGGAACGATGTTTATTCCGTCCGCCTTTTTCGTTTAAAGGTGACGGATTAAATAATAAATTAAAATGTTTTCCATCGCCTTGACTCCTTAAACAACCGTCGTGCGGCGATAGTCGTCTGTCGTGATCGAGTGGGTAATACAATTTGCACATTGTTGTCGAAATAAATTACTAGTAACAAATACACTGATATTAAAAAATATTTCATCCACTACTAGCGAGACAGCGGATCATTTTGATTTATATTATAATGCCGTGAAATTTAGTTTCACTACTTTTTGTTCAGAGACGGGTAAATACCTACACATACCTACTTCCAAACAAGTTATTCTTGAAATTAATTGTTCAGAAAAGAATTTAATTTATTCGAGACTAGTCGTCAATATTATCAATGATCTTGTGTCTGTATAATATTTGTCAATTTGAATAACGTAAATTTAAAACTAGTATGCTTGTTGTGGACTTTTTCATGCATTGTAATCGTTTTGATAATTTTCAAAATTTCCTTGAAATTGTCAGCAGGATGGAATGAAAGTTATAAATGTATGCAAGACAAAACCACAATATGTAACAGGAGCTAATTTCATTTTTGATTTGAACTTTGAAGGTATTGACTTCGCATATCCAGAAGGACGTTTACATTCCTCATTGACAATTTTATCTGACCTGGTCCTTGAGCTACCACCAATCGGTTCGATGCTGTTTTAATAATTGGTATGGATCACAATATGTGCCTAAGTCCACGATAATAAAATTTTCGAAGAAGTCATTGAAAATCAGAAATGACGGAATTAAAACAACAAATAAATTTTTAAAATAGTTATATTACAATAATTTCCAAAATGAAGTGGATACAATTAAACATGTAGCGGATAACGGTTGTAAGTTTAGGCATAATCCGACGGATGGTAGCTTCCCAACAATGCAACAATGTCTGAACTTGCGGTTCCTCTCATACTGATTGTGAGCAGAATTACTATCGCAACGACCTGTCATCAGTAGGGTAACACTAACCTGTCAGTCTTACGACGCCGACGGTCTAAACTCTAAACCCATATGTAATGATCAACGGCGTCCACATGGAGGGGCAAGGGAGGGCACTTGCCCCCCTGAAATTTCGATTTCTTTGCATTTTCTCAATATTTAATTTTAATTTATTTAATTTTTTCTTAATTATTTCTTAAGAGTGAATCCTAACTATTTAGACTATAGGCCATCAACAATTTTTAAATCTTGTCCCCCCCCCCTGGATAAATTTCTGCGGACGCCGTTGGTAATGATATATGTAACAATAATATTAAATCAATTAAAGAAAGAGTTACATTATGTACTGTTCTGTACTTGCGTAATAATCCATGTTTTCGAAATAATTAATTTTTAATATTTTATATTTAAAAATTCTGGCTAATTTGTAAGTTTCAGGACCTATTGATGAGTGAATTATTTTGTTTTTATTATAATTCAACTTATTTATTATTTTATAAATGGTGTCAATCTTAGAACCGTTATATGTTTAATTGTATCTGCTTCATTTTGAAAATTATTGTAATATAACTATTTTTAAATTTACTTGTTGTTTTATTTTCCGTCATTTTTAAATTTGTTCTTTTTTGAGTATATAAATTAACTGAGTGCAAAAATACAAATTTCAGGAATGTTCACACAATGCAGTACAATCCCCAGAGAGTTTCTTGAACGAGAAAAGGAATTAACTGGAAAATATTTACCGATTGAACTCGATCCGGCTGTTCCTCACCAAGAAAAAAGGAAACACATGGAAGATTGGTGGAGTTTAACCGAATGTACTCTGAGGTAGCCTTTTTATCCTTTCGTTAATAAATCAATAATAGATTTATTTTTTAGAGGTCTGAAAGTATCACAGAGTGACATTGACGATGTGGTGAAGACATTGGGTCCATCAGTTAGGTAAATTTATTTGCAGAAATTAATACTGTAACAAATTTAAAATTTCAGGGATGGCACTAAAAGCCTCTTCGAGGATCTCCAGGAAGCCGGTGTGCCTGTTTTAGTGTTTTCTGTCGGTTTATGAGATGCTGTAGTGTCGGTTTTAAAATATTTCGATGTTTTGTTACCGAATGTGAAAGTGATTTCAAATTTTTTGAAATATAATGATGGAGGTACGATCGAAGGCTTTAAACATAAAGCTATTCATTTCCTGAATAAAAATGAACTTGCCTTGAAAGGCGCAGGATATTATGAAGTCGTTCGTGATCGTGATAACATCATAGTGTTGGGCGATTCTTTGGGCGATGCTCAAATGGCAGACGGTGTTCCCCAAACTAATGCTATTTTAAAAATTGATTTTCTCTACAACCATGTAAGTTGAAATGGTTTTTTGATTTTTGCCATTTGTGTGCAAATTTCAGATAAACAACAACTTATTAGAATATATGGACACATTCGATATCATCCTTGAAGATGATCAGACGTTGCATGTGTTTCAAGCAATCTTAAAATATATACTTTAACACGATTTTTATGATTGCACTGTGTGATATTAAATTGTGGTTTTCTTTATTTCCTTTTCTCATTGCATGTATAGATTCTTCATATAAATATATTTGTGGCGTTGCCTGTAATGCTTTTATTCACAAAAATGGTTTAATTTGTTGTTTAATTTTAATTGTTAATGCTGAAAGAATTTTGGTAATGTCTGAATTAAACATAAAGAAATGTAATGTTATCATTTCAAAATACACATGTATTATTTGTACAACAAGAGAACCTACCTATCTTTAAAATATGCGTTTGTTGTCTACAAAAAACGTCTTAAATAATTTATTTAAATTAACTTTTGCCTAACCGGTTTCAATATCATTTATAAACTAAAGGTAGTTCCCCGCAACACGTCTGTAATGATGACTATAAAATAAAGTGCAAGTAGTAAAAACAACGCGAAGGTTATAAATGTTAAGCTCGCAATTAAGCGTTTTTTTGTGAAATTTTAACCCTTCTCCTCTCCTTTATGGTTCTTTAATCTTATTGAAAAGTTTGGCCAATTAATTTTTGCGGAACGTCCTTCTAAATTCCTTCCGAGCTTTCGAGGTCTTTCAAAAAATCCCCGCGAATTAAGTAAGTATTCATAAAATTCAAAAATTCTCGTTTATTTCCTGTTTAAATTTCCAGGCAATATGAAATGATTTATTCTCCAAAATCATTAATTTAATTTTAAAAAATTGCCAGTAACGGTTTGTTTTAAACCCGAAATTAATTTGTTATGCAAGACATAATTAAAAGGAATGCAACAAACGATACCGAATTGTTCTTAACGCAGAACCAATTAATTCCAGCAATTAAATAATGTCACAATCTGGTACCTACTTGTTGAACTTGCACTTTGCAGCCACAGTCAATCGAGTTCCAATTGATGAAAACAAAAATCGAAAAAATTAAAAATAAAATAATGAAATGTGGCGTTCAGCCAAAGTGGGAAGCGTATCCGCAAGCTTTGTGAAAACTTTATTAATTATGTTCAGTCCGCGATTAGAACTCGTTAGGAAATGCGCTTAGTGAAACAACCATCGTCGTCGTCGCCGGAATTAAATAACAACAACGAAATCGTCCTGTCGGGAAATCCTTACAGCAGAAGAGGTTCTTCGATATCGAGCGATTCGACCACACATTCACAGATTCCAGCGACGAAGACATCGTTAAGCTGCCAAAAGAGGATGTAAAAAATAATCTCAGCGACACAGTAAGTCGATTCTTTTGACCCATTTGAACAAGATGACCTGACACGGTTTTGTTATCATCGGTGTGCGATCTTCAAAAGTAAAAGTGAAAAATTTTGTTCCAATCGATTCAATTCAGTTTTAAAATTACTCTGGCGCAGATAGACGAGTGGTGAATCTAGCACATATCTGTTACAAGATGTACCTAATGTAAAACCTTGCATTGATCTTGTTAATTTGAATGTCAAGAATGCAATTAGAAGTAAAAAAACAACGATTTAAAATTGCAGTTTCCCAATTGTGGATCGCTCTTTAGTAAGAAAATCAGAATTGGTTAAACATGTGGCGCAATTTTGAAACGAGTATTTTTCTTAACGGCTCTCGGCTTAGAGACTTGCTTACTTCAATACTACAATTTTACCAGATCGTTTTTCTACTAAATGATAGGCAACCACGGTACCATCTTGGTCATAAATAATTGTACACAATACAGCGCCGTCAAGTAGCTATAAATCACTCTCTTGAAACGACTTATATCTCAACATTTCCAGAATTTACAACGCCCGACACGTGTTTGGGTCGCTCCTTTATTCTTTGCAAACGCCAGGTATCTTAGGAACAGTTCGTCTTTAACATCGTAACCAGCTTTTGTTACTTGAAAAATATTATTTATATTTCCCGTCAATTTTCGAATGTGCATCCTATATCGTTTAATTGATACAAACTAATAACAAACAATTTTTCACTTCCATTCACTGTACGTACATGAAATAGTAATTGACTAACGGTACAGGATTTTTTTTTCAGACAACCCCCCCCCCTATAAGTCTTCCTATCGTTCGAGCTTACTAGCACGGAAAGTAGTACTTATCGTTCGAGTAGCTCTTGACCAGTCCCACTTCGACATTCGAAATCCGCTAAGCCGCCGTTTGTTATTGTCATGGCGCTTCGAATGCATTCTAAATAATATGAAACCGTTTACATTTCGTATCTTTGTTTCGATTTGGCCGGTAACAATTCAAGGGTAGTTTCTTGAGCACTTGCCCGAAGCTCTGGTGGCGTGCATTCTAAAATTTGGTCGACATCCGAAACGTCCATGTTGACAGTACTAACAGCACACTGACACTGCATTAACGAAATTTTCGACTACTTGATTTTTATATGATCAGACACTTTTCTTTCGCACCCATAGCGGAGTGACGAACCTTTTTTATCTAAATGACAAAATTGTTGGGTCGTCTGAAAAATAGTGTTCGCAACTCGTTCGAAAGTGTTATATCGGAGCTCGTTGTGAATTTGGCTTACTTGGCTTCGCTTTGCTCTGCCTCGTATCACCAAATTCACTCCTCGCACGATAAGTGCCACTTTCGTAACTTGTAACGAAAATAACTATATTCACTAATGGCAACAAGTTTTTTATCTATTTATCCGGCATCATGATTTTAGTATATTCTTAGGTAATAATAAATATAGATAGTGCAGATGTTGCAAATATGAGAAATCAATTGCAGTATGGCAGTGATAATTATTTTTAGTAGTACGTTACAGAATTGATAGGTATGTAAAACATGATATGTAGATACCCATTTTTAAACACGCCTCAATATTTTTCTATCGTAACTAACAAAGTTGGTTGATGTGTCGATTACATATAATTATTGCGCCAGTCCTAAGCCTGGAAAGAAGTGTCAAGGGAAGTGAAAAATTATTGAAATAAAGTCTTATGTATGCATATTTGTGTTTTACAATCTTGCAATAACCCTTATTGCTTTATATCTAACGAGCTTAAATCGCAAATGACTGCGACTGTGAGTTGTAATGACATTTAAAACATCAAAACATCAAAAAGAACATAAGTCAACAAAATTGCAAAGCGACTTATTTGCGCGAATCGCTTAGTTGGATGTCGTTATCTACAATTTTATCCGAATTTAAGACGTTCACTGTTAAAACAACTGTAGTAGTCCATTTTATTTAGTTGTTTTTCGCCTATTTGGTTTTGTCGATTTAAATGGTTTTTGAAACGAACGGATTCAATTGCATGTTATTAGTAAAAGAAAAGAAAAAACCGAAAATTTGTTGTGATGTAATAAGCGTTATTTAAATATTGTCATTAGATTGAATAAAACTTAAGTTATACCCTCACATGTATTTATTATTATCCTTTAAAGTTTATCGAAATAAAAAACGTGAGAATATTGACGTTTAAAATAAACTTTCATTCTTCGCCAAGATATTTCTTTTTCACATAAAAGAAGGTCGAAAACAGGTAGTTAGAAATACCGAAAATGTGTGCAGCTTTGTCATTGAATGTTTCATATACCAAAATTAGAATTCACTTGCTGCATCCGACCAGACCACAAGACATTATTATCTTGAGTACCCCCACTAAATTAAACTGACGGATGACTTCAGGCGATCTTTTTCTTGAACATTTCTCGGCACTTTTTTTAACATGAATTTACAAACATTGAAATAATTAAAAAACGGTAGTATATGAAGAAAAACGATATAGTGAGGGCCGCCGGTAAATGAGTAAGCTACAAGACCATTACAATTTTAAAGCAAAATGTTGAAAATTGGAGCCCTACAGGAAGTTGTAAGACTAGGTGAATTTGGACATTTTAATTAATAACAAGCTTAATTGACATAATATCAAACTGTAATTAAGTGGAAGTCGTCTGGCTGGCGTGTACTCGTCGTATAAGACCTTCTTTTCAAATTTGAAAATGCGACCGTACGGACAACGTACAGAACCATTGAATTTAGTCTCGGGGTGCCGAGCCGTCTTAAGTAAAGTAAACTTTCGGTGTTTAATCCGTGCAGTTTATTCGAAATTATAAGCGAGAAATGAAAATAAATATTTCGTATGAAAACGAAATAAAAAGAACGGCGGGTGTATCAAGCACCGCGTTTTATCGAGTGATTTATAGCAGAACTTGCGCTATTTTTAATAAAAATTACCAATTTTCATTCTCTATCTTCGTTTAATACTAATCGACGTTTTCATGATACCGTACCTTTAATAAAAAAGGCTGCGACTTTAATATTAAGTTGGCAACGCCAATTAAATGAATTAAAATTTCGAAACAATAGGACACTAAAGGGAAGTGGCAAACCAAAGAAAATTTAATGCGGTTAAGGAAATTTATGTGGAGGAAAAGAATAAATAAATAAATAAATAAATAAATTAGAGTGGTTTTGTTTTAAAAATAAATTGATGGCTTTATTGTTACCACATCCGGAATCTTTTTGAATTTCCAGTGGACGTTTACATTTTCCAATAATTAATTTTCATTGCAGAAAATAATTCTTGAACTTGCGGTTGGTCTTTTATTAAGTTTGCCGGTCACACGTTAAATTTCACAATTAAATGACCTTATTACGAATATTTTTAATTGTTGTTTTTATTTTCGTTGAATAATAGTATATTATTACATGAGCAAGTAAAGAAGGTTTTTATCCATGAAAATGAAGTTTGCTGCACGACCCGAAGGCGAGTGCATGTAATCATTTGAGTGGATAAAAACCTTTACTTGCGAGTATAATACTATACTTTATCTACGATCATCCATACAAAATAATAAAACAAATTCTTAATTAAATATTTTTTAATTTTTGAACGTGATACTATGACAGTTAGTTTACATTGTCATTTTTGTTGTAAATGTTAATCGTAAAGTTTGAACAATTATTGAAACTAAAAGGTGGATTCTTGACAAGATTAATGTCACAATTGTTCTTCGTTATAGTTGTGGTACTGTTAACATTTGCACTTGCATTTGTAGCATTACTTCCAGATGTGCTTGTACAGGGTCTGTTAATTTCTTTTAAAATTGTATTACTTATTTGAAGTTTATTGTTTAAATTGTTATCTACGTACCCTTCAGCCACACTTGTTGATTTCTATGCTCCATGGCGTTTGAGGGTGGTGATATCGCCACCACCATCAACCAAAAGTGTTGCAGATGATCTGCGTAGACATGCCCAGTGTATAGTTGGGGGTTTTCAAGATTCAAAAAAGTAGCAACACTTTTCGGCACTGCAGCTAGCTTGTTGATACCTATTTTTTGCGATGTGCACTTGTTGTTTTGAAAATTCAAGAAAAAAGATGAGCATTGTATGTTACTTGGGCGAAGACTGATATATTTCTTGCAAATATTGTAAAATTCTCCAATTACTGTGAAATTCCGAGGAATTTTTGTTTTAGTTTCAGGAATGTTGACAAGCGAAGCTTGGCCTAAATCTTTAATATGCTCTAGTTTCATTGCATGCAATTCTTGCAATCTACAAGCACCCATTATACCCATTATTACAGCCACCTTAAAGAAATACAGATATTTAGTAGTTTTTTTTTGCAGTTTGTGTTTCTTACCTTCGTTGCAAGATATTTTTCATCTGGTGCTTTCTTGATAAAGTCCTGTATATTTTCAGAGGTTAAAGTATTGGCTTTTTTAGGTATAAATCCCTCAGATTTGCGTTTCAAAAATGCTTGAAGTTTTTTATAATTTTCAATATGTATATCGTGATGAATGATTAAGGTACTCTTAAGCATTGAATAGTAACTCCAAAGAGAAGAAGATGAATATTTTTCTGCAAGCATCACAAAATAACTTAACACAACATTTTCAGAAAAGGAAGTAGTATTTTTCTCTGTTCGCCACTTTAAAAAAGTTTCATAAACAGATTCATATTTGTGCCGTGATTTTTGTGGTAGAAGATTTTCTATTGCAGTCGTTGCGATATTGCGAATGTCAGGGAGCGTACAGGACATTTCATTTTCTTCGTCCAACATTTTAAACTTGCGGTCACAAAAAACTGCTTCACAAACCACGAATTTTATTATTAACACACTTGGGTACGTTTTGCTGTCAATTGCTTTAGTTTTGCTTGGTTATGTTGTTGCAATTAATGCAAACTGTTACCAACGTGGCAATGTTGTAAAATAAAAATCCCAATATTTTTAATTTTCATTGGTCGAAGTCCCGATGGATAAAAATTCTGTCAATTTTACCCATGGCTGGGAACCAATAGGATGCTCTCTTTAATTTATCGATGGATAAAATGACAATTTAGAGTAGAGGTTTCACATCAATAATGTTTATATTATATAATGATCGTAGATAAAGATTATTATGCTAATGGCAATAATATTACTTATAATGAAACGTTGGCATTCATTTTAGAAGTCACAGATAGTAGGTAAATCTTTTATTAAAGATGCAATTATTTGAAAACGACCTTTCTTCAAACTGATTTCCTGTGCTGGTTGACTTAACGCTCACATTGTGATAATAATTTTATTTAAATATTGCTCGTACTTGCTAGTAAAATTATGTAACTGAGGTCACGGTTATCCAACTGTGCGAGTTGTGTATGTGTTAATTAAATGTGTAAGTTAAAGAAAAATGAGAGTTCCAGATAAACAAATTAAACTCAATTGATTTTATATTTCTAAAGCTAATTTATTTGTGTCCCTAAGCGAAATCTACTTTAATTAGTTTGCGGAGTTGAGCAATCAGCATTTGGTTGTGAACAAACCCTGGTAGATAAGAACATTTCTTCCGTTCATGACTAGTGTAAGTGTGATTCTGTTATTTTGACCATTTGCGCCAAATCTTGCGTTTTTTAATTTGAAATTTTATTGGACAAACTCTCATAATTCCATCGCAATATTAGTTAACGGCATTCGACCCGTAGATTTTCAATAATTTTGAAAAGGAGGTCGATACTTCATCTTACAGAGAATACCAATCTACTTTGAGCTGATCCCAAGCCATCATTAAATAATCATAATTAACCAAGTTATTAATTAAAACATCAAATTCCGATGTTCCTCTTTTTGCCTTCAGTTATCAAAATTTGGTATTAAAATTTTGTGGACTCGTAGATTAGACTTTTTTCTTTTGAGCTGATCCCTAGCTGTTTTAAACAACGCAATAGTTTTTGATTTATTGAATGTTCTTTAGATCAAGAACCGAAATTGAAATAGCTACTTTTTGCCGATTTTCGAGCCACGTCAAAAAGATTTACAACTGCGCAGTAGGTAATAATCTTCGCCACAGGGAAGATACTTTGACGGCAATAATATCCGAAATGCTTTTAAAGCCAGGTTTCGTTTTCATATAGCATATTTGAAATAACTTTTTTAAAAACAAGCTTTTATTAAGACGTGGTAAAAATTTAAAACCAATTTTGATATTGACCTAAATGATTAAAAATAAAAGCGTACATTTTAATAAAAGCTTGTTTTATTGAAAAAGTTATTTTACTATAAATTATTTTTTAGTCTGGGACAATTTTAATATTTATTATCTACATTAACTTAATAGGATATAAATTCAACTCTAAGATCACATTAATTTTTAAAATCTCTCGTGAAGACCCCTTTAAACAAATGAATGCGAATAAGCATAAATTATAATTTCTTTCCAAAAAAATTGTTTGGCTTTTTTATCCCACATTAATTTAAAAAAAAAGCTGTAGTGGTAATAACTTATAATAAGCTAAAACTACAATTTTCTGTAAAAAAAACACTGTGCATTAAGGGGTTAATCTTTTACTCGTTGTGTTTTAAATTACTAACAATTATTAGAGTTCCGGAATCTCAACGGTATTTTTACGAAGAAATGTATATAAGTTTATTGTATATACCAGGTATACATAAAATTCTAAGGCAAACGCGGTCCAATTTTCTGTAAACATAAACTGTGCTTAAGGGGTTAATCTTTTACCCATTGTGTTTCGAATAAGAAATTCAACATCTCTACTGAGTTCTGAACAGAATTTTCTAGAATAAGTAATAAAATTTTATGACGTTTGACAATACAACCTTTCTTCAGACAGGTAATTTGGTCTAAAATTTTAACTACAGTCAGCTGCATTCCATTATCTGTTTGTTCGCATATTTTACTACCTGGATTTCACTCACTCTCTGCGAATATTCCACAAATATCTCAAAAAAATTATTGAAAATATGAAAACACAACAATGAGTTGCATAAAACAATTAGCACTTGATGATATGATTGCAGCAGGTAAGGAGGAACATCGATTAGCAGTGGAGTCGGGTGATGTCGTAGACGGGATACCGGTAATAACAGTAATCATTGACGAAGCGTGGAGTACAAGAAGCTACAAAACGAACATAACGCGTTATCGGGAGTGGGTTGTATTATAGGCGCGAAAACAAAAAAAGTTCTTTATATCGGGGTAAAAAATAAATATTATAATATTGCAATAAGAAGAAAATTTCAAACACAAAAACTAAACACACATGTTTTAAAAACTGGAACGGAACCTCTACTGCAATGGAAGCCAATATTATTTTAGAAGGGTTTCAAAAATCAATAGAAATGTATAATTTAAAATATAACAGAATAATAGGAGACAGAGATAGTAGCGTTTATAAAAAAAACCGCGAGGCTAGACCGTACGGTATTATTTTTTTTATTGAAAAAATTGAATGTCGCAATCATATTCTTCGTAATTATTGTACAAAGTTACGGGAATTATCAAATACTACAGGTGGTAACTTCCAAATTCGAACTTTTTTACGAAACAATATTTAAAAATTTAGAACCGCGATTGCCAGCGCCATAAAATATCGGAAAACAGAAAATACGTCATTAGCAGACAAAATTAGCAATTTAAAAAAGGACATTTTAAATGGGCCAAAACATATTTTTGGATGTCACTCTAATTACAGCACTTATTTTTTCGACAAACACGATCAATCGGGTTTAACTAAAATAAGTTTTGACGAATTTTTAAACAGTTCTTTATATGCTATATTTGCTAAACATTTGAATAGAGTTGCAACTTTGTCATACAGTTTATTATGTGATGTGGACACAAATTCTGCAGAAAGTTACAATTCGTTAGTAAATAAGTTTGTAGGCGGGAAACGAATTAATTTTTCTTTGAAGAGATCATATGAGGGCAGGTGTTATGCCGCGGTAATTTCGTATAATAGTAGGGAACAATTTATTGTCAAAATTAGTAAAGGGTTATACATATATGATTATTTCCTTCATGCACATAAAAAGTCCCAGTCACTATGGTTTTCCTCAGTTTTATAGCGATTAAATTATGACGTTTCAAACGTGTCAAAATTTACCCGATTAAATTTTGACGTTTAATAGCCTCTGAATTTTTTTTGCAATCATTATCAAAGATTCCTCGACAAGTAAATAAATAATTGGTTGTAAAATCTATTTATTCAAATTAATAATCAGGAAATAATCATGCCGAATATCCCGCGTGCATGAAAATAGCCTGATTAAATTTTGACGTTTCAAACGTGTCAAAATTTACCCGATTAAATTTTGATGTTTCAAATGTGTCAAAATTTACCCGATTAAATTTTGACGTTTAATCGCTTCTGAATTTTTTTTGCAATCATTATCGAAGATTTTTCGTCAAGCAAATAAATAATTCGTTGTAAAATCTATTTATTCAGATTAATAATCAGGAAATAATCATGCCGAATACCCCGCGTGCATGAAAATAGCCTGATTAAATTTTTACGTTTTTGTCGCAACGTTTTGCCATAAAGAAATATTTCTCGTAAATTTTCCACCCAAAATCCCTCGTGCTGCACACTCGAGATTTTGTTACGTGGCAAATTTGCTCGACATATTTCTAGATAAAACATTTAGACAGAAACATCAAAATTTAATCGGCTATTTTGATGCACTTGTGATATTACTTTTGATTATTTTAGTCAAATAGTTCGTCCTTTTACTCACAGATGTCCTGTCAAATCTGTACCTTTTTGATTGACGGCATATGGATAGAAAAATTGCGGGAAATTTTTAAAATCTATATATCGTGGATTTCGCTAATTATCCAAAATTCAAATGAAATGGACACATGAGGGCTAAGACAAAATTTTTAAGAAAATAAGAATGCAAGATTAATTTAAATTTATTTATTCATTAAAAAAAAATGCTAGTTCTCAAAAAAAATCTAGCTTATTTATGTGCATATCGGATGATTAGTTTAGACGCTACGATGGGATATACGTAAATACAAAATGTTAGGATATAACCATATTCGCACACGTAAGGATATAAAAATCTAAAAATTTATAATAATACACACTTGATAATGCAAAATATCCATGTTCGCACGGGTAAGGATATGAAACATTTTCGAACCTACTAAATTCTACAATATATATTAGTTTCGAATAGCATCGTAGGAAAAATTGATTGAAGCATCTATTCACAAAAAATTACAAAAAAAAAAAACAGTAAATAATGCAGCAATCGCATTGACTGATTTTACCGCCGTTATCGCCGCAGACAATAATATAAAGAATTTGCAAGAAATTATAGACTAATTTTTTTTCGGAATGAGTTTACCGTCGTTATCGCCGCAGATCATAATATAATAGTATATTATTCAACTCGTATTTACAAACTTTCATCTTCGTTAATAATAGCCATTTTGTGCGAGAAAAATACAGCTGTTTATCTACAATCAAAATTTCATTGGATAAAACTTTAAAATGCTGATAAGTTCGGAAGCAAAATTGACACCGAAATTAAACCGAAACCAAAACGTGATTTTCACCGAGAAACCTTTGCTTCCAGTTGTCATGGGCGCGAAAAAAAAAATTATATTTCGAAAGTGACGTCTTAACCACCCTCAAGTTGTGACGCCCCCGTGAAAGTGGGGGGTGACAGCCCGTTAGGGGAAGCGCAGCCTGGTTCTATTCCTATATAAAAAACTTTCTCTCAGCGGCCGGTCTTCCCCCACTACTCGACCACTCTTTGTAATTTATTTCTCTACAATTCGACCGTTTTTACTCAAATTCACGACCGTTTTTCACTTATTTCGCTACATTTTATGGAAAATCGAAGATGAACGTTTTGTTGCCCTGTACGTCTAGTTTCCAATTCTCTTTCTAAAATTTACATCGGATAAGCACAGGAGCAAGAAGCGCTCCTGGAAAATATCGCAGAAAAAAATTGAAATGGTGATTGTGCAATAAGCGTTTGTCTAACAGAATCTGGGTTTTGAACACATAAAATACATATAAATGGCTATCTGTGTGCAAGGTTTCAGTTCTTAAAATTAAAAAATGTCGGAATTGTGAATTTTTAAAAAAAAACACTGAAATTTCCGGGTTTTCCGGATTTTCTCCAGTTCTTCGATCGGGACATTCGACATCTCATCTCTTCATCTCTTCCTAATTCAATTCTATACAATTCGTCTATTGACAACATTAAGATTGCTTCATTAGTTTCCATTTTACAAGCAAAAAACTAAAAAAAAAACGAGTTTTTCTTCTAAATTGTTCATAACTAATTAAAAATTATGGTCCTCGAGTCTAAAATTATGCCAAATTGATCTACTAACTGTCCTTTATGTAATCGCACAGTTGGTTTCCTAGTAGTATTTTTGGCATGAAAAAATGCTTTATTGCTTGGCCTAAAATGACTTTACAAATTTTCTCGACACTTTTAAACAAAAGTAAATGGTCTAAACAGTGAAACAAAATGGAACTTTAAAATTAAGAGCAACTTTGGTGTTTGGCTGTATTTATTATATATTGAATGTTCTAATAGTTTTTCTGAAAGTGAAACTGAGTTAAGTGCCGACGAAATTTTATGTAGTGTTCTTGTGAAAAGTGATTTAACATTAATACTATTGGAAAAGAAGAAATTTCTGCTCACGATTTGAACTGAATTCTCCCTTGTGATTTAAAATTATCTTGATGGTCGTAAGTTGAAAATATATTAGTTAGGTATGCCATCGTAAGTCAACACAATTTAAGGACTCGATGTTTTGAATTTTTCTTGCAAAAGTCTTATGAAAATTTAGTTACGTGTAACGAAAAAGCTGAAGAAATGGAAGACTATCAATATAAAAAACAATTGGAACTTTTAATTGATCAGTTAAACATGATATTGTTAAAAAGACGAAAATATTCCCCAGCAACTATTTTGTTTGCATTTATTGGCTTATTAATATTCATCGTCATGTTACATGCTCTTACAAGATCATTTGCTGCTGCCTAGTAAACGATATTTACAACAAATATCTTCTACATTTAATGTAAAACCAGACAAAAATCTTTCAAATACAAGTCACTATTTGAAACAAATTTCCAAAAACTTGACTGTTCGAGAAAAATATACAATATTATAAATTGATGAAATTTATGTGAAATCTAAGTTAGATTTTAAAGCCAATGGAATTGTTGGCAGTTCAGAAAATAATGCTAAGGAGATGGCAAAAACTATCGAAACTTTTATGATCTCTTCTGTTTTTGGTAATTTTAGTGAAGTTATTCGACTAGTTCCTATGAATAACACAACAGGAGATCAGTTAAAGATACTCGTTAATGAGGTAATTGAATTTGTTCAAAAAAGTGGTTTTCCTATAGTTGCAATACTAACTGATAACAATAGAATAAATCAGAATATGTTCACTTTAATTTCTTCAAACGAATCTATGCCAAATCCATGCTTCCCTGATATTACTACTTACCTATCATATAACACTGTTCACATTTTTAAAAATGTTAGGAGTAACTGGTTGAACAAGAAAGATACTTTTCACACTTTAATATATCCTGATTTTGAAAATTATACAATAAAACGGTATGCATGTTTCGAACATTTGCGACTATTTTTCAAGGACGAGCAAAATACGTTAATTAAACCACGATCTCCAGATTTATCGCCCAATGACTATTTCCTTTGGGGTTACCTGAAATCAAAAATTTACCGCAATATCCAAATTTTAAATCATATAGGAACTGAATCCTGATATTCTCAGAAATGCTGCGCGTGCATTCCAAGATCGGCTAGGATATTGCTTAGAAGTAGAAGGTGGACATTTTGAACACTTGCTATGACGCTATTTTTTTATTGTTTTTTTTATGTACTTTCTGTTAATAACTTCTCAAATTTTGGAAAGTTATTCCACTTAATAGTTTTATTAAAATTGTTATTATTTTGATATTCAAATGATTTTAGATTCTATTCATAATACTATTCATGATACTTGAACATAACCTTTCATAATGAAAAATAATAACCTTGTGATTTGTGTTGTAATGTTGGTTGCCTATAGTTATCAATATGTTGACGCGTTTTTTTTTAAAGTAAACATAGGAGATATGTATACCTGTAAGATAATCTCCCGGTATATAGATTTCAACCTAACGAGAGGGACCGATCGCTCGCCCGAAGACGCCTTGTCTTACCCGAGCAGTCGAATGAGACGGTTGTGCATGCGATCTCACAAGTATTTGTTAATTCTTGTGTTTTTCACAGTGTAAAGGTTTGGTTAAACTGTAACAAGGTCAGACTATTTAGATTACTATATTTTCCCGTTGAAAACCACAAATTAAGCGATTAATTTGTGATTTTGGTCGAACACGTGGTGAGTGCATCGGTGCGCACGCACCAGCGCGGGAAATTCCGCATTCCGAGGTGGCTTGTACGAGCCACGACAAACCCAACTTCATCGGTGATCGGAATGCTTTCTTGGAAACAATTCGAGCAAATTTCTACGGTTTAAACGACGCGGAAGCGATTCACTTGTTATCCCTGGACCTCCTGAAAGCCGCCTATCGGCCTCAAGAGGACGACACGCTTGATGAACGTTCTGATAGCGGCGCATCTGAAGTGGATTCGGTAAAATCCACAAAATCATCTACCGCGTCTCAAATTTCGTCCCTTATGGACTTGGAATTTTCCGCACTTCGGCCCCCAATTTCGCGTAAAGCCACCGGTCCGCCATAACCCGACAACGCCGGGTTTCAGTACTAGAAAACGACCAAACGGCAAAGGACCATCAGTCCTCCGGTCCCGATAACCGCAATTTCAAATTCGTTCGCCCCCCTGGCCACCGCCCCCGCCTCCGATCTCACGGAAGAGATGGAGTCCACCGAAAGCCCCGCCACCGCCCCCACCTCTCGCGTCCCGCCTATCATCCTGCGTATAAAGGAGAATTTCACGCGAATCTCCGGACAACTTATATCGCGGAAGATATATATCACGAAAGCGCGCGCGATTAGCGAGGGAGTACGCCTCAACTCGGCTACTCCCGACGACTACAGAGCGACTGTAAAGTACTTTGATTCCCACGATACCCCGTACCATACGTACCAACTCCAGGAGGAGAAACCACTGAAAGTGGTAATTCGCGGAATTCTCGATACAATCTCAAACGATGAGATTGCAACGTATCTAAAAGATTGTAAATTCAATCCGGTGGCGGTCCACCGGTTAACTCATCGGATCACGAAGGATCCGATGAGACTTGTTATGGTAATTCTCCCGCGAAATGAAACTGAGATCTTCAATCTCAAGAGGTTCGGACTGATGTCCGTCACGGTCGAACCGAAAAACAAGCCGACCGGTGTCACCCAGTGCCACCGGTGTCAAAAGTTTGGACACGGCCAAACTTGCTGCCGTGCGATCCTGAAGTGCGTTAAGTGCGGAGCTGACCATCAGTCAGCTTTGTGCCCGAAGAGTCGCGACACACCCGCGAAATGCGCTAATTGTGGGGTCAATCACCCCGCGAGCTACAGAGACTGTCCGAAAGCCCCGAAAATCAACCACACCTATGATATGTCAGAAAAGAATTGAAAGTCGATATGAAGAGAATGTAGGTACCACCCCATTAAAATTAATTAAGCTGAATGATTCTGGAAAATCTTCAAGCCTTGATTTGAGTAAATGGGACATTCCTACAGTCAAACGTAAGGTTGCGAGGGAAAGAACGTCTCAACCTGGAGGAAAGTATCGAGCGGGAACTCCCCACAGCATATTGAAGGTATTCAACCCATTTTTAACTTCCTCTTCCTTGTCTGTGTTTGAAGGTATTCCTTGCACCACTGTATTTTTTTCTCCTCTTGCTGATGTTGTTTAACTTCTGCAGATCTGTTCACAACTCCCTTAATTCCCTGCAACTCGTCCCGTAAAGTTTCTTGTTCTTGCTGTATGTTTTTTAAGTCATCTCTTATATTCTACTGCATCATTTCAATTATTTTATCTAATTTATCTTCCTCATTATAAATATATAATTAATATTTAATTCGGGCCTGTCTTCCAATATGTTCTGTTATCTTTGTGTAAAAACAAAAACCCGTTTAATGTATTATAATGGTATGTTTTTGCTGTTCCACACAAGAAGGCTGTAATTTTGCACTGTACAAGCAGCCCTCGACTTTAGCACATAATTAGTTCCTAAAAATGTGTGTCAATGTTGAATGTGCTAAAATAGAGAGATGTAAAGAAACATCAAACATTGTATTTTAAAATATTTATTTATCAATAATAATATTTTTTTTGCGTTTTAGTCATTATCTACAAAAATCTTTAATAAATTGAATTTTTAAAAATGTGCGAAAGTCGAAGGCCACCTGTCCTTCACATCACTCACTCTTTGCATCAAATTCTTTCTTCGTTTTTGACCTCGAAAATGCGATAGTCAAACCTCGAATGTTCTTTTTTAGATGAGAAGTTTAGCTGAACTTAATTTTGAATTGGATAATAGTGAAGAGTCACTAAAACCTGTTTCTGTTATCCATGGGAGCGCAGCATTGACATCTCGACCTGCTGTCCGATTTCGAGATTTAGGAATGTCTTCCTCAATTAGTAATGCAAGTTTGGAAAGCACAAAATCTGTAGATGAAGAGCTACAGCAGCAAATGACTTCAGCTTCTTACATTTCATCTGTCACAGAAGAAGATGAGTCACCAACTAAGAGGTTCATTTCTGCTCGGAAAAACTACAAAGGTAAGGAACACGCATTATAAAGAATTAATTTTTTTAATAATCTTGGTTTAGTGTGTTTTCAACAACCGAAACTTGGAAACTTCTGACGAGAAGCCATTGCATTTATCAAGTCGATTTGTACTTGAACGCCGAAAAAGTATAGGAGTACGTAAACCGTTAACTAGACAATTATTCGAAAATAATTTATAGTCAAGAATTTCGAATGCTTCGTCGAAATCGTTGCAATTTAAAAGGGTTGTTACACAAAATGAAACCGACCAACCAGGGATTTAAAAGAAATGGCTTCCTTCGAGTCCTAAAGAAAAGGGGCAAGAATCCACACCTCAAGAAAATATCCATTTGGAAAAATCACAAGAATATAGTTTTGACATAAATGACTTAGCCGAATTCAACTTCAGATGTTTCAGATTTGCCTTTCAGTTCCTTGGAAGAGGAAACTCCTGAAAGAAGTCGATTTTTAGTTAAATACGGGAAAAGTACAAGGGAACGCAAATCATTAACTAGGAAATTATTCGAAGATGATTTGTCATCAAAAATTTCGTCGACATTGTTGCAACTTGAAAACAAGTCCGTTACAAGAACAGAAACCAATTGCACAACAACTATCAAGGATTTGAAAGAGGAATCTTTAATGGCTTCAACATCAAAAGTCAATGATGTTGAAAAATATGCAGAAACACCTAAACTTGTTAACAAACATTCACACAGCAGATCAAGTTCCGAAACTAAAAAAGTTGTGCAAATAAAATCAGATGGTGATGCAGAAGACAGTTCATCGGATAGTGATTTGCTGCTTTCTTCGATCATTCCATCATTTGGAACGGATCCTCCAGAACATGAAAAGAAAGAAGATGTTGTTGCTGAAAAAGAATCGAATAAGAATTCAGCAAATACTCTTGTTCAAAAAGATGTGCCTGATAAGAGTGATTCTCCAATTGAAACCAATTTAGATAAGTCTGAAATGTTCGAAAAAAGTGCTCAAACGGATTTTTCTGAATGCTTTTTGACAGATTCTGTTGCTGAAAATGATTCTAATAATTCTTCGGCGGAAAATTTCGACAATTCTGTATTTGAACACGATTCTATCAATCCTTTAGAAAAAAATGTGAGGAAATCTTTCTTTAAAAAAGATTCTGATAATTCTCTGAAACAGAGTTCAGGGAATTCAGTCTCTGAGAAAGATTCCAATAATTCTCTGGAGAAAAGTTCAGGAAATCGTGTTGCTCAAAAAGGTTTGCATTCTCCTGACACAAATTCAGTCGATTCAACTGTTGATGAACTGTTGGGATTACGCAAATTTGGCTCTGCCCCATTTGAGGGTGATATCCTCCTTTTGGCTGATTTCCCCAGTCTCACCCATGCCAAGGAGTACCTGGCACTCCGCATCTTTGACCGCTGGCAGGATCGATGGGATTACTCCATTAAAGGTCGGATTACCTACTGCTTCTCGCCCCGGATTCCGGAGATGCCTCGCTTTCTCTCTTTCTATGCTACCCAGTTTTTGTCAGGCCATGGTAACTTTGCCGTTCATCTCCATCGGATTGGAAAACGTGGCCACCCGAACTGCTCGGTGTGCCCTGATGATGTTGACGACCCTGTTCACCGCCTTCTTGCCTGTCCACTTTTTAATGAAGCTCGGACTGCCTTGCAGGCCCAGTTGCTAGTCTGGCCCCCGCCTCTAGAGTCTGCGCTTTTTTGGGATCCTGCGTGGATCATTCCTTTTACGGTGGCAATAGAATGACCCACATGCCACCTGCTCCTATGCCTTCCCTATATGCTTTGACGCCATGGTGCTGTTACCTTCCTGCACTTGACTGGTTCCCTAATGCGTCCTCGTCCTAGGCAATTCTGCCCCTATTGTTTTAAACAGTTTTTCCTTAATTTTTAAATATTTTCGCTATTGTAACTGTAATTAATTTTTTATTCTGTAATATTGCGTTCAATTTGACGCTGGTCTGTGGAATATATGCGCTGTTGGGCGCCTTTTGTTGTTTGTTGTTGTTGATGAAGAAGAAGTAATGAGGGATACTGGAGAAATATTAGATATTGGTGGTTATTATAAGTTCAGTGATGATTCAGAACCAGAACAACAGGCTTCTGATTCTGAGCATGAGCATGATTTTAATGATGGGTTTGCTGATGATGAAACTGATAGCTCTGAAGAGGCTGGTGAACCATCAGTCGAAATTATTGAGCTTGAGAGTACCAGCAGTGAAGAATCATCATCTTCTGGATTAAATCAAGCATTAGTTGCAAATCTTATTGACAAAGGAACCAACTCTGAAGTAAATAATTCTTCTGTCGAAGTTGTTGAAGCAGATTTGAACGAAAAAACAGCCAACCCTGAATTAAATAGTGTGCTACGGGTTTCCCGGCCGCGTAGAAATGTTTGCTTGGCTAAGCTCAAGTCGGCGAGGGGGTAGGTTGAAATTTAATCCTCGAGGTTATGTGGGAAGCGTTCTCTCATTCTTCTCCGGAGGTTGATAGGGCGCCACTGCTTTGGGGTGGTCGAAATATCTCGAGAGTAGACAAAGCAGAATTCTCTCTCGACAATGGGGTTACAGAAATAATCACGAACAAGATAACAAGTGTATTGACTAGTTAAGTGATTAAACAATTTACAATTACTGATACAATTAAATTAAAACGTTAGGGTACCCAAAAGGCTGAAAGCCATCAATTTGCAACAATGCAACACAAATGCTCGAATAACATTAAATACAAGAAATGTTTGAATTACACGAAGCAACAAATTGGACAAGTATCAATACGGTCAACTTAACTACAACATCGACACGGCTCCATGCGCTGGCGGCTTTTCCTCAATCATCCCGCCCTGGAGAAGTCATCCGTGTAGATCGCCTGGACTGCTGGTATCCCGGTGGACCGGCAGATATTTACGGCACCGTATTTTTCACTACTTGCACTGCGAATTCCCTTTAGGAATACCTCAACTTGTCGACGCTGAATCCACGCGTGACCATCATTCAACACACCCAGTCAGGTTCTGTCGCTCACTTTTAATTTTTGTCGAACTTCGCGCACTGACCTCAACGACCTTAAGATTCCCTGCTTGTCGAGAGAGAGAGAAATTGACTTCCGCGCGAATTGAAATTAATTAATGAATCAGTACCGTAACAAATTCCCCCTTTTCTCCCTACGAGGAATTCTGATGAAGTCAGGATTCCTCGACAATCCTACCATCGCTAGACCTAAACTATCCATATCCTAAATCTACTATACAGTGATAACCCTATTATCGCTAGTCCTAAACTACCCATAACCTAGACCTAACTACTATCATTAACAACCTTATTTACAACCAACCCCAAAAAAAAAACAAGCCTTCCCCGGTCATCATGACCAAGGATGACTCCCAACCCCTGTTAGTTTATAGACACCAACGACGACTCATATTATACGAGAAAACAATTCCTTTTTCCCTAATTAGCTTGAAGAGCAAAAATCGTCACGTCCAGAATAACTCGGCTCAAAGCCTAAAACTTAAAATCGTCCCTCGAAGGGATCGCCCTCAAAAGAAATCTCAACCAAATCAATAAATCAATTTACTTTCCACCTACCATGGGTGAAAGAACAACAACTAGGCCTCTCCTGCCTACCAACTAAATATTTGTCCTCGACCTTTTTTTTTTCAAAAGTCAAATCATGTTATGGTTAAATGTGTAGGCTAAAATCCGACAACGTCGGTATGGTGCTAGAGGTAAATTCCACTACCCACAACTCTGGCACCTGCGGATACTACTACTGAAATCCTGAACCTAGCGACCCTATTGGTCCTTAGCAGTAACCACTACCTACCTACTATCATAAACCCGTCAAATCCATTTTGTGTTACTGTTACATCCGAGATCACATTCATACTATTCGAAGTAATAAGCCAGGGCTACAAATCCGGCAAGCCGATAGTTGAAATCTGTTCCACGAACCAAAATTTACAACCTACATCGTCCTGGGTGAGTAAATCCAAATACCGTCGCTCCCGTTGAGCTGATTCACCCGAGGACTACCCTGCTTACTTCGCATTCACACTCACACTTACTCACTAGTTCTATCCAAAGTCTGAACACTCTAAGTGCAACACTCGATGAGGCGCGTATCTTCGAGGGGGTGCGCCGAGCGTCACGAGATCAGCTCTTTGCAAGTTTCCCACAAGAAGAGTCACGACACCTCGGGGTACGAATGATTCATAAAACCATGTCCGGATGTTAAGACCTAAAACAATGTGTTCTACCACGTACGTCTACGTGCCCCATTCTTACAAGTAGCTTATCACATCGATCTTTGATAACAACCGAACGGATTGGGAAAGCCGAATATAAATCCATGTCAAGATGATATGACCTATAAAGCATTGCGTTCTACCACGTGTGCCTACGTGCCCCATTCTTACAAGTAGATCAACGGATTCTACCGTCAACAACCGAACGGTTTGGGGAAAGCCGGATATAAATCCATGTCAAGATGATATGACCTATAAAGCATTGCGTTCTACCACGTGTGCCTACGTGCCCCATTCTTACAAGTAGATTAACGGATTCTACCGTCAACAACCGAACGGTTTGGGGAAAGCCGGATATAAATCCATGTCAAGATGATATGACCTATAAAGCATTGCGTTCTACCACGTGTGCCTACGTGCCCCATTCTTACAAGTAGATTAACGGATTCTACCGTCAACAACCGAACGGTTTGGGGAAAGCCGGATATAAATCCATGTCAAGATGATATGACCTATAAAGCATTGCGTTCTACCACGTGTGCCTACGTGCCCCATTCTTACAAGTAGATTAACGGATTCTACCGTCAACAACCGAACGGTTTGGGGAAAGCCGGATATAAATCCATGTCAAGATGATATGACCTATAAAGCATTGCGTTCTACCACGTGTGCCTACGTGCCCCATTCTTACAAGTAGATTAACGGATTCTACCGTCAACAACCGAACGGTTTGGGGAAAGCCGGATATAAATCCATGTCAAGATGATATGACCTATAAAGCATTGCGTTCTACCACGTGTGCCTACGTGCCCCATTCTTACAAGTAGATTAACGGATTCTACCGTCAACAACCGAACGGTTTGGGGAAAGCCGGATATAAATCCATGTCAAGATGATATGACCTATAAAGCATTGCGTTCTACCACGTGTGCCTACGTGCCCCATTCTTACAAGTAGATTAACGGATTCTACCGTCAACAACCGAACGGTTTGGGGAAAGCCGGATATACTAGTCAGACCAGACGTCGTAGTATGGCTTCAGATCTTTTACGTGCCAATTACCGGACGAAACTCCTCGTTCGTCTTCTAGTTCGTAAATGTAGTGTCCTATTTGTCGTTTAATCCTAAACGGACCGGTAAATTTACCCGCTAATTTGGCGGCAAAATGAGTCGCTTTTTGCGAGAGAGCGAATTTCCTTCGCCAAACCAAATCGCCTACAGCATACTCGACATGCCGATGTCGTTGATTGTATCGTTCGCGAACACGTTCAGCCGCTAGCTCTAACCGACGTTTAATAGTAGCGCGGAACGCGCGGAGTTGTTCCGGCGCTCGCTCGGGTTGCTCAGCGACCGCGATATCGTCAATGATCCGATGTTCCTCGCCGTGAGTTCGCATCTCCTGGCCGTACAAAATAAAATACGGGGACCGACCGGTTACTTCATGCCGGGCTGTTCGTATCGCACAACCGAGCTCCGGAAGACACCGATCCCATGTGCGATGATCGTCATTGACATAGGCGGCTAACATGGTTTTCAACACACGGTTGACTCGTTCCGTAGGGTTCGCTTGCGGATGATAATTCGGATTGAAAATGGCACGAACGCCATATTTACGCGTGAGGCGCGTCAATTCTCTACTCTTAAATTGTACCCCATTATCGCACAACAAAAACTGAGGTACACCATAAACCAGGAAAATCTGTTCCTCTAAAATTCGAGTGGTTGCCGAAGCAGTTGCTTTACGTAGTGGAAAGAAAAGATTGAATTTGCTGAAGGCATCCGTCACTACAAATATCGACGTATGGCCGTGTACACTTCGCGGCAAAGGTCCCATCAAATCAACGCTGATCACCTGCCAAGGCCTACAAATTTCCGGACGAGCAGTCATCAAACCCGGCGGAGCGCGCTGCTCCGGTTTAATACGTTGGCAAGTTTCACAAGACCGGACATAACGGGTGACATCGTATTTCATGGCCGGCCAATAATACAATCGCGATAACCGGTGATAAGTTTTGTAAATGCCGAAATGTCCCGCCGTAGGTACATCATGACACTCCTCTAAAGCCTGTTGACGTAACTCCCGGGGAACTACTATCTTCCAACGCTCTTCGACTCCTTCGAGCTTCGGCAATTCTGGCTCTAAATATTTATATAAGCGAGAGTCTTCAACTCTCCATTTTCTAAACGACAAAGGGTCCGCGCGTACCCTATCAAGCATACGCAAATACCATCGATCTCGCATTTCTCCAAACTCAATCAACGCTAATGACGGCTTATCGTTCTCCGGAATCGCTCGTGATAAAGCGTCCGGCACTACATGTTCTTTTCCTTTCCGGTGTTTAATCGTATAACGAAATTGCTGTAAACGCAATGCCCATCGTCCTAAACGGCCTTGCGGGTTTTTAAGATTGTCCAGCCACAACAGAGAATGGTGATCGGTTACGACGGTGAATTCGCAACCCTCTAAATAACAGCGTAGATGTTCGACGGCCCACAAAACCGCGAGACATTCTCGTTCGGTAGTGGAATAATTACGTTCCTGTGCCGACAGGGCTCGTGAAATATAACAGATAACGTGTTCCGACCCGTCTGAGTGCGTTTGTGTCAAGACGGCCCCGATACCCACAGCGGAGGCGTCCGTCTGTAAAATGTACGGCAAAGCCACGTCGGGACATGTGAGTATGGGTGCGGTCGTTAATGCATCCTTAATTGCGGTTAACGCCTTGGCACACTCGTCGTTCCAAAAGAACTTAGCTCCTTTCCGGAGTAGCTTCGTTAACGGGGCTACTGTCGTCGCGAAATTGGGAACGAAACGTCTGTACCATGAAGCCATACCTAAAATTCGGCGTACGCCAGTGACATTCGAGGGAGCGGGAAGATTCACAATCGCTACCACCTTACCCGGATCTACATGCAGACCCTTCCGATTAATTACATAGCCTAAATATTTTAACTCGGGCTTACAAAAATGACATTTCTCGCGACTCAGGGTCAAACCTGCCGCGTGCAACCGCCTAAATACTTCCTGGAGAATTTCTACGTGTTTTTCAAAGGAGTCAGCCACTATGACGATATCATCCAGGTACACAAAAACAAAAGGCTCCAATTCAGGACCAAAAATCGAGTCGGCGAGTCGTTGAAAGGTCGCCGGCGCGTTATGCAAACCGAAAGCTAAGCGAGTAAATTGAAATAAACCTCGGCCAGGTATCGCGAAAGCCGTGAACTTCTTACTCCCTTCCTCCAAAGGAACCTGCCAATATGCGTTTTTAATATCTAAAGTCGAGATAAATCGCGCCCCCCCTAATTTGCTCAAAATGGATGACATGAAGGGAAGTGGATACGCGTCTCGTTCGGTGACCCCGTTTAACTTCCGAAAATCCACACAGAACCGCCAACGTCCGTCCTTCTTCGGAACGAGCAGGACCGGACTGGCCCACGGGCTATTGGATCTTTCTATTACCCCTAACCGCAACATTTCGTCTAATTCCTTATCAATTAATGCCTGCTTGAAAGGAGACACCTGATACGCCCGCTGGCGGATCGGAGGCCCTTTCGCATTAATTCGGTGGCTAGCCATGGTAGTACAGCCTAACTTAATATCCCTAATTCTAGTAAAATAATTCTCTACGACACAATCGAGTCGCGCGCCCTGCGTGTGAGTTAAATCCCCCTGTTCCTGCAAACTCGCTAAATCAAGTGGTTGAGGTATTTCCGCGCTAAACAACCATTCCCCTTTCCTAATATCCGGCACAATGCCCATGCCATACCAAAAATCGATTCCCAACACTAGGGCATGGCGCAAAGCCGGTACTACATACAGGTCAAAATTCCTCACACGTTGTTTCAGCATAATTGGAACCCTCACCACTCCCACACACTCACAATTGGCGTCGTTTGCGACTCGACAAGTTGAAGTCCGTGTCCTATCTAAAATTATTCCCAGACCCTGTAAAATTTCCCACCCCTTACGTCCTAAAAAAGTTCTGTTTGCGCCAGAGTCCAATAACCCATGCACCCTGCGCCCCAAGATTTCTACCTCGACATAAGGGCATTCATTGTCCTTCGCCTGAGACAAGATATAATTTAAAATGGGCCGCTGCCCATACGTCCGTACCGAGTGGTCGCTTCCCTCGAAATTCCCAGCTGGCGGATCGCGACCTAGTTCCGCCGCTGGCTTACGTTTCCCGAATTCCGGGACTGGTCCCGCCTGTTGCAGAATCTGGCCAAGTGCCCGACCTGCCTGCAGTTCCAACAAATTGGCCCGGCCGCGTCATTCGTACGATACGGGGACTGCTTAAACTCGGTGGGGTCACGCCGCGTAAAACTGGGTTTCTCGGGCTGAGCGGGTTTGTATTTGGCCGCACGCGTTTGGGACTCCTCAAGTCGTTGACACACCGACGTCAATTCTTCCAGGGTGGGAGTGTCCACCAAAGCCAAATGGTGTATAAAAAACGGGGCCAAATTCCGTCGCACCGCCTTGATCTGTGCGCTGAGCTGGAAAGGATGGGGAAGTCGACCCAACAACGCCCTCATGGCCGTGATATAAAAAATGACAGGCTCTTCGACACCCTGTGTGCGCTCTTTGATCTCCTCCAAAATTGCCTCCTCGTAGTCATACGGAAGGAAATCTCGCCTTAATGCCAAATCGATATCCGACCAGTTAGTAAAACTCGCACGGTTGGCCCTGAACCAGTCTAAAGCCGTTCCGGTGAACAGCTCAACCGAAGACTCGTACAATTGGGCGGTTGAAATTCCGCGAGCCGAACGCAACTCTCCGACGCGTTTCAAAAAATCCAGTAAACCCATACCCGTTTTTGTTCCGTCGAAATGAATGTTCCACTTGTATACTGGAACGCTAAGGATCGCTTGCGACGAACGCGGCGAGCTAACGGCCGACGACGGCTGTCGGTTGACGGTAGGGGTGGACGACGACATAGGCCGATCGTTCGAACGCGATTTATACGCTAAAGTACCCTCGAATCCTAAGGCGAGGTTAAACAGGCAATTTTTTAATGCCTCCTCCTCCTCGGAGTGCGCCTCCAACCGATCCACCCGCTCGGTCCAATGGGTTAAACGCGCGTCGATTCGACGGTATCCGTCGTCGAATAAAGCGCCCCTGAAATCGGTGAGCAATTCCTCCAGCTCCGTAAGGCCCGCCGAAATGGCCTTGATTTCCGACGCGAACGCGACTGGTTTCGGAACGAAAGCGAAGGAACGATTGAGTGATTGCCTCCTCAATGCGCCCGCCAACAAGGTCCGCTGCTCCTGCACGGAGCCAGTGGTACATGAAATTCCCCGAACCGCTAATTCGTGTTGAACCTCGTTCGGTTCTAAGAACTGCGGATCCATCTTAATACTATTAAAAAAAACCTACTAATAGTAACTAACCCTAAAAAAAAACCTAACCGCTATAATACACCAAAAGTGTTCCCCTATAGCAAGTACCTAGTAGTACACTTAACAACCAACAAAAAAAGAACCTGCCCCTTTACTGTGCTAATAAAAATCCTAAGTAAAACTACTAAACAAAATCAAACTCCTACGGCACTGTCGCAAAAATTTTTAAACACAAATTTTTAACACCCGATAACAAACTGGTCCGATAACGATAACGGACCGGTTTCCGTGGCTTAACTAGACAAAATCGTGACCCAAAAATTCGACCACCTGATACAATGTGAAAGAGAGAGAACAACTTCGAACGCAACCCCGAGCTACAAAATACTAAGGGCCCCACGTTGGGCGCCAAAATATTGCTACGGGTTTCCCGGCCGCGTAGAAATGTTTGCTTGGCTAAGCTCAAGTCGGCGAGGGGGTAGGTTGAAATTTAATCCTCGAGGTTATGTGGGAAGCGTTCTCTCATTCTTCTCCGGAGGTTGATAGGGCGCCACTGCTTTGGGGTGGTCGAAATATCTCGAGAGTAGACAAAGCAGAATTCTCTCTCGACAATGGGGTTACAGAAATAATCACGAACAAGATAACAAGTGTATTGACTAGTTAAGTGATTAAACAATTTACAATTACTGATACAATTAAATTAAAACGTTAGGGTACCCAAAAGGCTGAAAGCCATCAATTTGCAACAATGCAACACAAATGCTCGAATAACATTAAATACAAGAAATGTTTGAATTACACGAAGCAACAAATTGGACAAGTATCAATACGGTCAACTTAACTACAACATCGACACGGCTCCATGCGCTGGCGGCTTTTCCTCAATCATCCCGCCCTGGAGAAGTCATCCGTGTAGATCGCCTGGACTGCTGGTATCCCGGTGGACCGGCAGATATTTACGGCACCGTATTTTTCACTACTTGCACTGCGAATTCCCTTTAGGAATACCTCAACTTGTCGACGCTGAATCCACGCGTGACCATCATTCAACACACCCAGTCAGGTTCTGTCGCTCACTTTTAATTTTTGTCGAACTTCGCGCACTGACCTCAACGACCTTAAGATTCCCTGCTTGTCGAGAGAGAGAGAAATTGACTTCCGCGCGAATTGAAATTAATTAATGAATCAGTACCGTAACAAGTGCTTTTGTTGGAACTTTGAATGCAAACTCTGAAAATAAATCAGACACATTGTTAGAATTAACAACAACTGAACTGATAACTTCAAACAGTAACATGGAACAACTTAGTCATGCCGAGCAGCAACAATCATTGAGGAGAAAACACCAAGTTTGACTGAAATCACCTCCAAACCTTACAATTTAAGGAAACGAACCGTCAGCACCGACACAATCGAATCCCAACCAAGCAAGAAAGCTGCCTCCGCAAAGAGCTTACCGATTAAACACAACGAATCGCCACAAAAAAGAAATCCTCTCAGCCTTCACGAATCGGAATCGACCATTGAAACGCCCACAACTTCTTCCACAAGCATGGTTGAAAACTACTCGACCAGCAGAAGACTCACCCGCGGGCAGATGAACATGCTGCAGAAGACTTTTGGTTCGGAACCGAGAAAACCTAACGTCCCTGAGATAGATCCGCTTACGTTGTTGGAACGTGAAAATTTTGCGAAAACTCCTGATTTAGATGAACTTGCGAAAAAATCGTCTTCTTCCAGTTTGACAGGAAGTGCTACCGGGTTGAGATCATCCAGCAGGATTCCTGTTCAGAGCTGGGAACTCCCAAAAAACGAAGAAGTGTGATATTCAATTAATATTAATTAATTTAAACATTGATTTAATTTTTAATTCTCAGATACTCAGTTAAGGAAAAACATTCGTAGCGTTTCAATCGATGAACCGAGTACATCAGCGACCCCGCAAAGAAGGGTCACAAGGCGATGTTCACAAGTAAGAATTATTATCATTGGGTTCACAAAAATTTAATGATTTTTTTTAGGACGCAAACGATTCAGATAGTAATGCAAGTTCTTCATCGTCAATTGGTAGCATAAGAAGATCTCAAAGGATAGCTGGAAAGTCGTCGTCTCCAGAAGTTTCAGGTAAGTTTTTAAAAACAATTTACAAATTTTTAGAAATATCTTCTTTCAGAACCGGCGCGAAAAATTTCCAAGCTGAAAACGGAGTTACCAAAAATTACCGAGGAAGACTTTGATTAATGTATGTAATTTTTTAAATATACGATAAACTGTTATTGTACAATAGTTTAAATGTTTAAATATTTAATTTTTAATGTTTTTTAATGTTCGAATTATATCAATATTTCTTGAGACTATTTTTTTATTGCCTGTTTTAACTAAAGTACAAACAAAAGGAATTTTCTTGGTGTTAAGCCTCATTCTCATTAGTCCAGGTGCTTCATAGGTAGTTGTCAAGGAATGTAACTCAGGAGGACGTAGAGGAAACTCAATCGCACCTCTGCGTCTTGTACGATTTAGTCTTACTTAGACCGATGTCGTTTTGTTTGAAACAGTGTCTTATAATATTCAATAAATATTATAGTTGATATCTAATGGCAAACGATTTATCCTTACAAATTAATAACTTCCAATTTTGCACTGTTTAACCTAATTCTTTCATTTTTAACTTTTACAGTTACCCATTTTAAGTATTGCTGGTATTATCTTACTATTAATTAAATTTACCGGTTAACAAATATTTTAAAGTTACTGATTGTAAGTCCGGTACTGTTCTCGGTTTTACCTGAGCAAGCTATATCTCAATCTTTTGTTACGATGACTAGCGTAAAATTATTTATTTCTTATCTCTAACAACATCGCTCCAACTGATATTGAAAATGGTATACTCGTGATGCCGTTCAGGTTTTGACTAATATGAAAACAGTTACTTCCAACTAACAATGATTTATTTGCACTTAGTCAAAAATTACAAAATCTGCTTATTTGGAGAAAGCAGTACTGTTATCGATAGCTGACCAATTTTCTTATTATTCTTTGAGGGAGGACGCTTTTTACCTGGTTGTATGTAGCCGTACTTTTCGCCTAGGATTCACCCTGTTGCACTTTTACACTTACTCAGTTACATATGTCGATGTTTTTTCACACCACCTTAGCGCTTTCTTTTGGTCCTGAGGTGCAGATTCAAATTTTTACAGAAAAACTGTTTACAAATTATAACGAATTTCAATTCAAACTATTAAATATTTATTTATCCAACTGGAAGTTATTGTTAATGGGATCTAATTTGTGGCTTGTTAGTAAGAAATAGATTTTTACGCCAACTTGATTTTTTTGTAGGTAGATAGAATCATTATACGTTAGATGTACAGCTAATTTCCAAAATATCAATTTGACTCTTGGTCAGGTCGTGCATAACGCGGCCCAATTTTCTGTAAACATAAACTGTGCCTTAAGGGGTTAATCTTTTATTCATTGTGTTTTAATTTATTTATAAATATTAGTCCTTTCGAATACGAAATTCAACATCTGTTCCGGGTTCTGAACAGAACTTTCTAGAATAAGTAATACAATTTTATGACGTTCGACAATACAACCTTTCTTCAGACAGGTTATTTGGTCTAAAATTTTAACTACAGTCAGCTGCATTCCATTATCTGTTTGTTCGCATATCTAACAAATTGACAAAAAATACAGTAACCGCAAAATTATTAAAAGAACGCGTACATTTCAAAATAAAGATTCTGATTATGGTGATGTGGAGATAGATAATATTCCGGATATGTCATTAAGTAGTAAAATACATATGCGTTTAATCTGTGAATATTTATTGCAATTTTTACTTACGTGTTACGCTGAAATGCTGCAAACCTGGTGCGTGTCAGTGAATGATAAGTTTTTATCTTTATCTCAACAATTTTATTTATCTATATACTCCTTTATTACGTGTGCAAATTAATAAGTTCGCAGTTCAATTCAATTGAAATTAAAAAACATTACTTAAATTGTAATTCTTGAAGCCGTAACTTGCATGGTAAAAATTGTACCTCGTGTTAACTTTTGTTCTGATGAAAATATTTAAACCATTTTTGGAACAAAGTTGAAAGATTCTTTAAACTATGGAATCGATTACAATTCAATATCCTAAACTGTCGAAAAAGTTTTGAAAAACATATTTTTGTAAAAGCGTTTTTTTGCCACTATGATTTCTATCATTTTGAAAATGTTCATTCTCCTTGTCAAATTTAAAAATGGGTCATTCTTGAGTTTTAAGAATGTTCATTCTCCTTATCAAATTTAACGTTGGCTAGCCATATTGTAACGGACGTTCCATGTCGGCGGCGAATTGTAAATTCAGTCGTTTTCTAAATGATTGGGCAGATTGTAAAATATAGAATGAACGCAGAATTTTTACAATTTGACTGAAAATTCTGCACCAGCCTGTTCAATAGAGCGCGGAGTGCGTATGCTTTCATATTCTTTGGACTAACCGTATATAGACGGCTGATGATTTTATCAGCGCCTCTGGGTCGAGGCTGCCACTTATGCGTTCTCTCGTTGTAAGTGAACTGATACGGGATATCCGGGTATGCAATTCCTCGAGCCTAAACTAAAACCATATGATCAATACCATTACGTCGTTATGAAAATGTACCGTCACGTGCCTGAAATCGTGGGTAGTGTATCATCAATTACATAACACGATTCGGGCCGGTCGTTGGTGGTCCATGATCTCAGTTGCTACACCTCCTTATTTACCCTTTTGTACTCTGGTTCATTTCTGTTCGTTTAGTTTTCTCTTTTCGTCATTAAATCTTTAGTTGTAAAAAAATTATTATTATATCCCAATATTAAGTTAAAATTAGATCTGATTATCTGTTTTTGTGCTAATTAAAAAAAACAACTTTATGAGTTTGTTTTTGTAGTATTACAATTGGACCGCGTTATGCATGATTTGACCAAGCGCCAAATTAATATTACGAAAATTAGCTTTCCACCTAACGTATAATGCTATAATCTACCTCCAAAACAATTGAGTTGGCATAGAAATCTATTTCTTACTAATAAGCCAAAAATTGGGTCCCATTAAGACTGCTCTCTACAGCGCCTGATCGTAATTTTAGTAACGATTTGAAAACTATTCAATATTTTGGATGCGGTTTTTAGCATTACTTTTAGAAATATTCGCAGAATCGTGGAAACTAGTCAATATCCAGAAAATGTAACTTACAGAATAAAATAAACACAACGAAAAAAAATTCTAGCATAAACGAGAGTTTTCATCAACGCATATGTATTTTCAATGATAGAACATAAGTTAATTTCTCAATTACAAAGATTGGTAATTATTTATTACAAAACATAAAAATCGCCCAGCGAGCTACCGCTCGGACCGAAATTACTTGCGGCGGAAGTGCAAACTCCCGTGAATGTGACACATCGGCAACGTCGTGGCGCGTCAGAGATAACGCGTGCTGCACAGCTCAGATACAAACAAGGATTCCCGTCCTTTTAAGACCGATCGTCCCCTTTAGTTTAAAATTTTTTTGGATTAAAATTTCATAGGCAATTCCAAGTTCCGACATCGAAATCGGTAAACCCATGATCGACCGTTAGAGACCTGCTCGACTTAGCGATGAGATCTTGCTGTCGGCCTGGCGTCCGTCCCGGTGAAAAGGGCCCGTGCGACGACGAACGCGAACGTTCGCCGCCTAATAAAGTCACATTGTATGGGGCCTTTCGACCCTCGGAACTCCTAGAGATATCGTTGTCACCTTTGACTAGAAAGGATACGGCCTTAGTAGTACGAGAGCTAGCAACATTTTCGAGAAGGCATTTTAAGACGGCTGATTTTTTGATAATTTCTTGCTTATTGATGTTAGGTAGGGATGCGGTAGGTCTGGCACCTGGGAGCGGTTGCGTTTACTTGTGCGCATCACCTTTCTACAGGTGAAAATTGAATATTTTGAAATCATTTTAAGATTTTTTTTTTCATAATTTTTTATATCCTTTCAGCAATATAAATTTATAATTGCCAGGCAGTTTTGTCGTTGCTAATACCGCGCCAGACTCCATTTTAGTAATAAAAAAAAAATATATTTTCAAATCATTTTCATATAGCTGAAATTTTAATATGATATAGTTCTGTAATCGAAGAATATAATATAAATTTGTCAGACAGAAATTTGGTTGTTTAATTAGAAGCCAAACATTGTGCAGTTTCACTTTCAAATTTTAGGCATGTATCATTGGACAGAGAACGGGTAAAATTTTATTTTTGGGTATTAGCCCAAGCAAAATGTCACCAAAAGAGGGGTTACCCTGCAAAAGGTCGGTCAGGTTTGGTTTTTTGATATGTTTTATCATAAATGCCCCTAATGTAAATGTCCAATTTTTGACCTCGTGACCTTTCCGGAAGGTGTTCAAAATGGGGGTTGAAATTAAAAAACACGTTTTTGAGTACGCTGCGCGAACGGCTTTGTGGAAAAAATTTTTTTGCCTCATTTAAATACGTGACGACATAGGAATTCAGAATCGAATCGAGACCGCAAGTGTAGGACCAATACTTTATGAGCTACGATTTTTTTAAGTTCACCACTTTGATTGCCTGTTTTTGCTGTTATCTCACGTTTCGTGCGCTCCAGGCTGATACACGGATTACATCGAAACAACTGATATGGCAGTGTAATGGCCATTAAATGCTCTTTATTACGGTTTTTTGTTTGATCCAATCGGATGAAAAATGACTACACGGCGAGCAATCAAACTTGGAAAATTATTGAAAAAACTTTCTATTTTTAGTATTGTTTCATTGTGCTCTCAAACCTGCCCCTTATAACCAATCTAAAAATTTTACATTCCATGAATACGTGACAGCTTATGGGGTACAGAAGTGCGAATTTTTTTTTTGCTACTGACACTCTTGGACCAGTGCAGCTTTATTCCAAACGGGGCGTGGCCTCAAAAATAACGAAAACGTCAAAATTCTCCTAGACTCCTGAAAGTTGGCACGTGCAATCACGTGTATGTGTAGATAAAAAAACTAAATATTTCAATTTATCTAGTGACAGTAGTGTCAGCAAAAAACTACTAGAAACACGTACCTATGGAAATCTATTGGTTCAAAAAATAGAATGCAAAAATCATCTATTAAGAAATTTTCCTGCTAAGATACGCGAAATATGTTGTATGTTTGAATTATATTGCGACATAAATATTCTGTTTGTACCTGTCGCTCAACTTGGTTTATTTTAGACCGTAAACGCAGTAATGCAACAAATTCACCAGTGCCGCCAATGCTGAGAAAACTTGTTGGAGAGAATTCTGCTCGACTAAGAACAGCTATTAAAAAAGCCCTATTTTTCAGAATCAACGAAGAAAATTCATTTTCAGAAAAAGTAACCGCAATTACCAAAGATTCAAAAAACGTTGCCTCACACGTTTTCGGTGCACACAAAATTTGCGAACAATTGGGTTATTTTCGCTGTGCAAACAGAAATGTTGAAAAGAAAATTGTACCAGAAATGCAGAGGAATGCGGTCTCTATCAAGACATAGAAATTTGTTTCAATAGACTCGTATTCAATGCTTCTAGCTTAATTACAAATATGGATAATAACCAAGCTGAACAATACAACTCAATAATCTGTAAATTTGTAGGCGGTAAACGAATCAATTTTACTTTGAGAAGGTCATATGAAACACGGTGTGAGGTTGCTGTAATTTCACGAAATGCTTCAGGAGATTATCATCGAATTTTGGAAAAAGCTATGACAGACAAAAGTCCTGGATTCAAGAAGAAATACATTGATAAGATGAAACGGCGCAGACATATGTTGAGGAAGAATATTGAAGTTAGGCGCAAATTGTTTGTTCCAAGGAAAAAGTCAATAGCTCTTCCTGATGAAGATTATGGTCTCGAACAACATGAACCTGACATGTCTGTGGAACAGTTCCAACAAAAAAAAGATGAAGTTTTGTCTGAGTTAAAGAAAACCAAAGAAGAAATACTCAACATAGAAATGCAGACAAGAGGTCAAGGTGATAACCCCTTATGGAGACAAGAAAGGTCTGTACGTCTCACGGCATCAAACTTCGGTAATATATGTAAAATGCGGGAAGAAACTTCTTGTGAGAACAAAGTAAAGCAATTACTATATTCTAAGTTTTTTGGCAATGAATACACCAAATATGGCACCGAACAAGAACCTTTTGCCATTAAATCTTTTGAAGAAAAGTATAGCTTCAAAGTTGTGGATTCTTCATTGATCCTGACAACATCATATTTGGAGTCTCCAGACGGTTTAATTGAAGACCGGGCATAGTAAAAATCAAATGTCCCTCAGAAATTAAGAAAATGGCTCCCACACTAGGCATTCAAAATAAAGTAATAACTTTTGCAACTATAGATGACAATGGAAATATGCACTTAAAAGAAAATCATAATTACTACTACCAAGTGCAAGGGCAGTTGCATATAACCAATAGACTATTTTGCTATTTTGTTGTATGGTCTCCTTTTGGAATGCTGGTGGAAAAGGTTTATATGAGTTACTTGCGGATTATTTCAAATCAAATCATTTTTTTAAAGATAGCGCGGAACAGATTGTTTTTGAATTTTGATCAATCAGTTATAAAAAGGAACGTTGTTTAATATTGAATTAACGTAATTTTATTTATCTGTGAATTTGAATTATTTCATTAATACATTTAGTGGTGTAAAGTGTGAAATTAGTGACTCTACCTTGTTCGACACCCTTTTTGTATTCGTTCTCTCGTTTACTCTATTCAATCTCATCGAGAATAATGTCCAACTATCCCACTAGTTGAATAATAAAATGTAATTCTCAAATTTGCTTTTTGTATGAATTAATCCCATTTCAACAATGTTTAAATACAATTAAGTTATCAACAAATATGTGCAGTTTGAATTTTTTACATTCTTCATTCGAGTCGCTTCGATTGACGGAGATACAAATTTTTCATTTTAGAACGGGCTGTTACTAAACATGTTGTAGCGGGGAACTTATTACGATTAGTTAATTTGTCGTACATGAATTAAAATATTTCGCGATAAAAGTCGCACAATCATTCATAGTAGCAACGTAAACGGAATTTCTCCAGTCCTACGAATGCAACGTTGTCAGCGTCAACTTGCGCGAGAAGTCCCTTGATCGATGCTTGATCGATCAATGACAGCCTTTCATAGCCGTTCTTTCGGTTGTAATGGTAAACGTGATCCCGTTCCGAGCAGCGTGCGTTGTAGCTTGTAGCGATTAATTATTGGGAAGCGGGGAGCGGGGTTTAAATAATCACGTGGTAATGAGCGGTCTTAACAATTCTCCATTTTTAATGAGACAGTAACACGTTTTTACCAAAAACTACAATTTGGCGCTTGATCAATCTATGCATAACGCGGTCCAATTAACCTACGTTATTTTATATGTAAGTTACTTGAAAATCAGCTTTTACCTATTATGTGTTAATTTTTTGGGTAGTGCATTAGTGTTACTAAACGACATCTTAAGACAAAAAATGTCTTTAGTATCTTAATCATTAGTAGAGATTAAATTACTGTAAATGAAGCAGGATCGTATAAAATTACCAAGATTATCCAAAAAAGAAGTCGTTACACAATAATTACCAGAGATTCATCTAGAATGACTACATCGATGGATCGGTGGCATGCAAGTTTGAATCGTAACGGACGCTAGTGCTGGCATAAAGGTATACTAAAAAATTACCTCAAAACCAAGAAAAATTCTACTTAAATTCTAAATAGTTCCTAAACTACAGTGAATTAAAATTGATCAATAACAGATGATTTTATAATTGGATTCGATCATAATGTTGGTGACGTTTTAAATTCTGTTGGCATTGAAATAATGATTTTCAAAAGATACCTTTACTACTACTACCCTAGTATTAACTCATATGTGATTAGTTTGTTTAGAAGTAACTCGAGAATTACCTTAGGTGGAAACATTTTTCTTGGACAATTCGAGTGCATTTTATAAGATTCAGAACTCCTCTGCCAGTGTGCGGCACCCTGCATAAAGTTTAATGACATAATTTCAGTAACTATTAAATTTACAGAGTGTGATATTTACTAAGAGCCGCTTTGCATAGTCAAAGTGGGCAACACATACAGGTTGTCGATCGTATAACATTTTTGAGACAAAATCTATTTCTGGTAGTCGAAAATTGATAATACGCAATGGATAATACTAACAGTAAACCTGTAGATATTTCGTAAAATCAAGATGACATCACGTTGTTATGGAAATATCGCACTACAAAATTGAAAAAATTGCTATATAAAAACCATAACACTTATATTGTTAGAGACATATGAGACTGATTGTTGGAGAGAGACGCCAATGTTCTTCAGTGCTGCCCACTGTTTGAAGTCAAATTACACTCACAAGTTTTATGGACCCAGATACCCCAACGGACCTTAATTAGAAAGCGTAGGAAAAATGTTATACAGCACGTGTAATGTTACTGAATACATATTACACACACACACACACACGATAAATTACATCAGGCGCTCTCGGAGCTTGGCCCGCAATTTGTTCCTCTACTGCGCAATATTCAGGTAACATCAATTGTAAAAAAAAATCAATTTTGTGAGTGACTTTATTGTACAGAAAACGAATTTAAATTTCAGACAACACAATTTATTGATGTGAACGTCACTTAGATATGTCATGGTTTATGACAATACAAGTGAACCTCATAACTCATTGCAGAAATTTAAACAAGCACTAGTGGTCGCAAATTTCATATTACCAATGCCTGAGTGCAGTCTGTCACTGATGACAGCATTAATTGGTTTTCACCTACCACTGATTAACAAATAATCAAAGACTGTAACCTTCAATTCTCTGGTAGCGACTTCATGTGCATGGAATAAATACACATGTTCGTGAGGGGCGTCTTCTATGACAGGAGTGTTGAAAAAGATGAACCAAATGGTTGCGTTTCGCAAAACCATTGCAGTACTGGTCGTCAAGTTGCCATATGAATATGCAACAACTTATATCGATAGCCTGTCGAATGAACAAAATTGGAGAATCTTATTATACCCCGTCGGGTAAAAAACTATATTAATTGCAAAGATGAAACGAATATCACATCATCATAAGAACTTTTTTTTACGAATGAATCGTTTCACTACATAATCCTACGTTGCATCCTTAGTTTAATCCTTTAGTTCCTACACGAATATCTTTACCTAAGAAGCTGCAAATCCCATTCACGAAATTATCCTGAATTGAACTTCCATATCCAGGAGACTGAAAAAATAAAATTCAAAATTTCCAATCTCAAACACGCATTATAATATGAGTATGAAGTTTCACGAATCATACTGAGTATCAAGCCACTTAAGATACCACCAGCTCCAAAATACCACCATCCACTATAGCGTAAACTAGACGCTGGACTACCCGTCTACTTCCATAACCAGTCCACTACTAGTCGAGGCGTGCGCCAACGAAGTCTTTCAAGATCTACACTCAACCTCACAAGCTACCAGAGACCAGTCTTTGAGAAGGTTAAAGCCGTTAGAAGTGACACGACGCCATTGGGACGTCGTAGGAAGCCAACTTTTTGAAGAGGAACGAAGTTAACAAACTAGTTAAGTCAATAATGTTTATATGTTTATACTAACAAAATATTTTGATACTAACCTTATTTGTAAAAAAAAACAAACTTTTTTGTGAGGTATGGTATGTTAATAGTCGATCACATTAAATAATCAAATCGAGACGATTTGAAATTAAGGACGGGGAAATGTAACGAAGCAGATTTTTCTAAATGCGCAAACAAAGTAATGCGCAGATTTCTCAGAATATTTAAGTCACCTCGAAAATGATTGATTAATAAGGTAATAATTTATAGTATTGTCTTTGCAAATATCCGATACGTGCTCAACTCCGGATTGTTTTTATAAGCGGCCGAATACAAAGTACGGTACCGGGAACATAGGAGCTGAACTTTGTTAATTCTTCTAATTGTTTATTATAAATATACGAATCAAGGGCACTACCAAATATGGTCTCGAATTCGGATCATGCGATCATGTCAATCGGGTATAAATACCCCAAACAAAGGGCTCTGGGGACAGTAGTTGTAAAGCAGAGTCCAGATTCATCCAGAATCGACTACTACATACCAGCCAAAGATGAATAATTTGTAAGTCAATTATAATTATATTTTACTGTGTAGTTTTTGTAACATTTTACTTTATCATGCTATAATTTTATTCAATAAATTAGATTTGTTTATAATGCTCTTTAATCGTAAATGGGTTAAAATAATCGATCCTTATGTCACAAATACCTCCCGCAGCGCACCCCTTGAATTTTACCGTGACAATATCCTATTAATTAGCGAAACACACTTTACAAATAGATCATATTTTAAAATGCCCTACTATACTCTGTATCATACTAACCATCCAGATAATGCTGCCCACACCGGTACAGCCATATTAATAAAAACAACGATCAACCACTACGTATTATCAGAGTATAAAAAATATCATCTTCAAGCTACCTCAGTCAAAGTTAAAACAATGCCATATGATCTAACAGTATCTGCAGTGTATTGTCCACCTCGGCACAACGTAAAAAAGGAAGACTTTCAAGCTTTCTTCCAGACACTTGGACCAAAGTTCATAGCTGGGGGGGACTACAACAGCAAACATACACTGTGGGGCTCCAGAATCATTACAACCAAAGGCAGAGAACTATCGAACCTTCTGCACGATAGAAACTACTTTTTCTTATCAACAGGCACTCCGACTTATTGGCCGAGTGACCCGAACAAACTCCCCGATCTATTGGATTTTTTCGTGGTGCACGGAATTATGAAAACCTACGCAGATATAGTCCCCAGCTATGACCTATCTTCGGATCACACGCCGGTCATTGCAACTATCAGCACATCTGTGATAAATTTTGAGAAGCCTCTCAAACTGCATAACTCAAAAACAAACTGGGAAATACTCAGAACTGAAATTAATAACAATGTAAAACTTAATATTAGCCTCAAGACTACTGAAGAAGTAGACAAAGCAACAAACGCATTAGTTAAAATTATGCAGGAGGCTGCCAAGCAAGCTACCCCTAACGTAGAAGCTCATGCACAAAAATTAAACATTCCGGTTGAAATAAAAAAACTTGTTGGAGAAAAAAGAAGAGCAAGAGCGAAGTGGCACCGTACACACATCCCAAGTGATAAAACAACCTATAATCGATAAGGCAATACCCTTAAAGCAAAGCTGAAAAATATGAGGGATAGTAATTTTTCACAATACATCATAACCCTTAACCGTCGTGACAACTCCATCTGGAGACCAATCAAAGGACTTCGTAAACCTGTAACAGTTTCTCCTCCATTACGAATAGAAGCAAATACATCCTCATGGGCTAGAAGTAGCCGAAGAAAGGCAGACCTATTTTCACAACATCTAGCTAAAGTATTTACTCCTTTCAACGATAACCCACAACAAAATGCACAAGTTACCCACGGCAACAATAATGTGGATATGAAGTCAATAACAAGTATTAAATTGGTAAGCCCCGGTGAAATCAAGGAAAAAATTACCCCTTTAAGCAACTGGAAAGCACCAGGAATTGACATGATAACAGCAAAAATGTTGAAAGAACTTCCAAGGAAAGGGTTAGTGATGCTAACATACATATTCAATGCCATTATAGGATTACGATATTGGCCTAAGTGTCTTAAGATATCTGAAATAATACTCATACCAAAGCCCGGAAAGCAATTAACTGATGTCTCCACTTACAGACCAATAAGCTTATTGTCCTCCATCTCAAAATTATTTGAGAGATTAATTCTACAACGCATACACCCTTTACTCAATGTCATTCCTGATCACCAATTTGGGTTTCGACATGAGCACTCTACAACACAACAATGCCACAGAATACTACATGCAATTAATGAAGCCTTGGAAGAAAAAAAGTACTGTGGGGCGGTTTTCCTAGATGTGAGTCAAGCCTTTGATAAGGTCTGGCACAGTGGCCTTTTACATAAAATTAAACAATCACTACCAGATCCCTACTACTACCTTTTAAAATCATACCTAACAGATAGGTATTTCAGAACTAAGGATAACGATAAAGTTTCCCAGCTCCGGCCCATTAAATCCGGAGTCCCTCAAGGCAGTGTCTTAGGGCCAATCTTGTATCTGTTGTACACATCAGATCTTCCCACATCAGACTCCACCATAACTGGCACGTTTGCAGACGATACCGCCATCTTAGCCGTCAGCAAACCTACAGGACCACCTCTTTCAAATAGAGGAATGGCTTATAAGATGGAAAATAAAAATCAACGAAAGTAAGTCACACCATATTACCTTCACTTTAAACAAAGGTAAATGTCCTCCAGTGTACATTAACAACACAGATACCACTTGCAACCAGTGTTAGATACTTGGGTTTCCACCTTGACACTAAACTCAATTGGAGGGAACATCTAAGCAAAAAGAGGAAGCAGATAGATCTGAAAATGAGAGAACTGCATTGGTTGATCGGGAGAAACTCACGAATGTCATTAGAGAACAAAATTTTAATTTACAAAACAGTGATTATTCCAATCTGGACATATGGCATCGAGCTGTGGGGTTGCACAAGTAAGTCCAGCATAGCCATTATCCAACGTGCGCAATCGAAAATAGCTAACAATAGCTAACGCTCCATGGCACGTAACCAAGCGGACATTACATCAAGACCTCGGCATCTCAACAGTCCAATAGTTAATACAAAAAAGAAGCCAAAAGCATCACCAGAAATTAGAAACTCACATCAATACCATCTTACGGCCACTAATAGACGTGAGAAATCACAGAAGACTGAGAAAACGTTGGCCAGCAGATCTCTTATGAGGGGTTTTGTAGAGGTCTTTCCAATGGGGAAGCCTCATCCGGACACATTCAGCCAAACAGCTCATAGAACAAAACTTCTGATTGCTGTGTATAATAATAATAAAAAATAAAAAAAACTCTTTTCTGGCATATCATAGGTTTGGTTGATTTTCTAAAAAATAACTTTGTAATTTTATTAAAACAATTATTATGGAAGTTAGTTATATTTTCGGAAGAAAATTCGGAGGTTTCTTTTCAAACGTTTATTTAGCGTAAGCGCCTAAACAAGAGTAACTAACTTATTCATAAAGTATTACATTTTTAGATTGAAATAAACTGTTACATCAGCACTGGATGGCACGCGACTGTGGACGGCGCGTGGTTGTTGATTCAGCGATGGGTTTCCTTGCGGACTTTGAACTTGTTATATAACTCCTCCCTCGTTAAAATGGAGACGTAGGGGCCTGGAGGTCCTGAAGTTCTACATCCTGAGTTTCTTGTGGTTTCTTGGTTCTTGGTTGGTTCTTGGTTGGTTTGGTGGTAGCCGCAGAAATATATTATTCCTGTAACCAAAATTATTAGTGGAATGTTGAAGTAATGTAAAACCTCCTGATGGATTAGGACATCTTCGGTTTTGGTCTTGGGTTGGAACTGCATTATTTCTTGTATGTGATGAAGGTTGTCTAGTCGTACTTTCTTTAGTACTAAGGAAGGTTTTCTATCGGTTCTGATTGATTCGCTGAGGTCCTGAACCGGTGGTAGGTCAAATGGTAATCCAGGTAATAGTCCAGGGTCGTTTCGATAGCTGATTTCTTCGATTTCCATTGTGCATTGGTCTGGTATTGATATTAGTGCAACCTCCGAAATCTTCTGTATTCCGCTTGAGATGCATGAATATTTAAGGGTTACGTCTTTTTCGCTGTGGACCAGTATATGATTTGGGCTTATTTGCCCAATAAGTGGAATCGTTGTTTCTACGGGAATGGTTAAACAATTTTTCATATGATTTCCACCTTCGCAATTGCTTGAAATTTTGCAGCGGGTCTCCATTACAGATGTAATGAGACTCAATTTTTTGACATTCTTTTAAGCGGTGTATAAAAGTTTGTTTACCCAACATCAAGATAGGAAATTCTAGGATAATTATTCCTTGGTTTAATAGTATTGGGAAAATATGATAGCTTTTAAAATTTTCTTGGTAAAGGATCGGAACATGTATAATAAAGGTTAATCGAGATCTACTTATTAAAATTTGGGTTCCAAAATAATTGTAGTAATTGTGAAGATTTTTAAGTGAAAGGGTTTGTTGTTCGGGATATAGTTTTGATACGTAATTAGTTATATATTGAATATAATATGGATATAGGATGCCTAAGGATGCGAAGCTAACTGCGTTTTCAAGCTCCTCAAGAAATGATAGCAAATGTTGATTATTAGTGGAAATTTGGCCTAAAATATTCTGGGCTGATAGGGCTAATATGAATAAATATATGTTATCGAACGCGTAGAATGTTTTTTGCTCCAGTAAGTTTATTCTTTCAGCGATCGCATTTTGATTTGTTATTAAAGATTTTGTTAATGACGTGCTCCACTTAACCTGTTCTTTTAGTTCTGTTTCGTTGTTCTCCAATGCTGTTAGCGCTTGATCGATATGTTCCTTATCGTCAATATCTAACGTACCAAAAAACCAACGACTTAATTTTCCTACGCCGTCGAAGAACGATCGTTTTTGTTTTGTAGGCTAATTTGGAAATATGTTATTCAGCCCTGCTTCGGCTAGATCGAAAGAGTTATTTTCATTCAAGAGGTTATCTACACGTAATAAGTGCTTTTCTATGTTGGTTTGTTTACCTTTAAAAATCTTGTTTAAATGTAACAATTTTGCTTTCAAAATTTCTACGTGTTTAAAAAGTGGGTACAAACATTTTTAAAGTTAGCCCGCACATCAGTCTCTTTTTGCTTCGTCATTGTTTTTGGATACCAAATTTCATCTACCTCCTTAGATACTGCCCTGTTTGGAAATTTAAAAATTTATGTTAAGAATTGGATAATAATATTCATTCGATTCTTGAAAAAATTTTGAACATAAAATTTACAAACAGGTCATGGGATCAAACCAAGTTACCTGTCTGTTTTGGTGGTCTAGGTATTCGATCTGTTGCAGATATTTCAACTCCAGCCTTCTTATCTTCTATCTTTGCATAATTCTCGGCTCATTAAGTCTATTCTACCTTCTCGTTTTTCCAACTTCGAGACATGTTACTTCAGTGAAGCCATTGAAGAATGGAAAATTATATCGAATTCCTCGTCTTTACCCTCGACATTTCCCTCCATTCAACAAAATTTGGATTTGACAATTATTGAAAATAACTTTTGAAAGCTATTGTCTTCCTCAAGTGTAACTCAAAAAGCTATTTTATTGGCAGTGTCTGAACCCGAATCTGGAGCTTGGCTTGAATCTTTACCTTCTTCTAAATTAGGCACTTTGTTAGAAAAAAACACTTTACAAATTGCTGCATCTCTAAGATTAGGCATCAGTATTTGTCATCCTCATATATGTAATTGTGGTTCTTCAGTAGACACGTACAGTCATCATGGACTGTCTTGCATAAAAAGTGCAGAAAGAATCGCAAGACACAACTGCATTAACGACATCTTAAAACGTGCTTTCCCATCTGCCAACATCCCTTGTTTACTTGAACCCAACGGGTGTTTTGAGAGATGACGGCAAACGTCCAGATGAAATCACCATTATTCCCTGGAAGGAAGGCAAATCCCTTGTCTGGGATGTCACCTGTACAGATACGCTTGCACCTTCACATTTACCTGAGTCGTCCATATCTGTTAGATCTGCTGCAAACAAAGCAGAAAATCTTAAGCGAAGAAAATATAGTTCGTTAGCGGATCACTACATTTTCGTTGGCTTTGCTGTTGAAACCTTTGGTCCTTGGAGTACGAGCGCTCTATCGTTGTTGGATGCTTTGGGAAAACTTATTATTGACGTCACAGGTATTTCTCAGGTGAAAACATACGTCAAACAACGAATTAGTATTGCCATTCAGAGGGGTAACGCAGCCAGCGTTCTGGGAACTGTGCCTATTTCTTCTTCTCTGGCCGAATTATTTAATTTAACGTAATTTTTAGTTTGTATTTTGTAGTTTAATTTTTATGTTATAATTTTATGTTTTAAATAGTATTAAGAATAAATTACCTATTTATCTATAAAAAAAAATATAAAAAAATTATAATGAATAAAACGATGTTTAATTCTAATTATTTTAGCTGCGCCCAAATCTAGTGGAAATATGTAATTGTTTAATTTTCTTATGTTGATATCCTCTTTAACTCTGACTGGTTTCAATATTACAAGTAGAAGGACCAGGATCATCGTTTTCATTTTTCTGCAGCAAACGAGGTTGTGTGAACTTCCTCTTCCGTTTTACTGTGTCTTTACGAAGTTTTTTATTTTTATCGGTTATATTGTTTTATCTTGTACCAATTTAACATTTGTTTTGACAAACCTCGGTTGTAATTTACCGTCTCTTTTCCTCGTGTATAAAAATACATTGGCAAAAACAGGAATAGGTGCCATACTTTCCTAAAACCGCATAAAACCAAAGCGACGAATTAAAAAATAAATTAAAATCGCATAAGAACACACCGCATAAAAAAAGATCTGGGATGTTCGCGAAATTAGGCTTTCCAGTGAAGAAAGTAATTTATTATAGAAATTATCAACATTTTTGAGTTACCACGATTTTAGTACATCTAATTATAATTCGTCTATATTTTATTCAGCGTATGGTAATTTTTATGCAACATAAAGTTGAATAAGTAACCGATTTGTTGCTCACATTGATTTTTCTTCGAAGAACATTTGTATCGGCCAACCGTTTATTTTTACTGATTGGCAACTAAAATAATATAAATTAACACGAAACATGCATTAATTTTTTCATCAACAATTTAAATAAAAACAGTTATTTTGACGATTTTTAATTTCTAAAAATTGCCTATCTATCAAAAGATTAGAAATAATTTAAAAACTTCTTGCAGGGAGCAAAGCTAAAGTAAATAAATATGTAAAATATGGTTGTGAATAATTTCAAGAGAAAATTATTGTTTAATCGGCATAATTATTGCAAGTGAGGGATTAAAACTTGTATACTATCATTCGGACAATTCGAGAACCTCTCAAAGTCTTGAGAAAATAATATCAGTTGCTATTTCAAAAAAAAGATGTCATTATTTTGGAAGATGTGAAATCAAATTTAAAAACGAACTTGTTTTTGGATTTTGGTCAAAACTCGACAGCTTCAGATGTATCGAATTGTTGCGTTACTTTTGCTGCAACTGTATACACATTGAGCAGTCGTCTACCGATTCTATCGAATAGTCTGTGTATCTTTGGACGATGTTGATACATTGGCACCGAAAATAAAATAATTTGAGAGACAGTGGAGAAATTACAATATTGAAGTAACGGTTTAAAATGGAATTGTTATTAAAGTAATGGGAAATGTAAATTTATTAGTTTGTACACTGAATAAAATGATTCGCGGTGTATATTGATTGTGCAATAATTTGTTTGCATTAAATGAGTTTATAGATAAATTTAATCTTTGAGATAACGATAAAAACTTTTGATTCACTGAAACCGCACTTGGTTTCCAGCAGTGCGACGTAACATGTAAGTAAGAATTGCAGTAAATACTCACAGATCAAATTAATTTAGAATTTAACAATTTTTATTAAATTTCAAATAAGAAAATTTTATTGTAGACGAAAATAGGCATAATTAAGGTACTATGACCAATCTAATAAACCTGATCAAGATAAGAATTGTATTTTAGTTTTTAAAATGCTTTCCTGTTCGCAGTTGATTTATTTAATAAAAGTGAATTTTCAGAATGTTGTCAAGACGGATAAGGAAGAAGTGATCGATTTAGATGAAATATTAAAGACAAATTGTCCCGCCAACACAAAACAACAAAAACCAGGAAGCCCAGCGAAATTCTATGCGGCCAAATTATTATTGATGACAACCTTCGAGAGATTGATAAATCATTTTGATAGTCACCTGGAAGAAAAGAGAGAAATTTAGTCATTGAAGACTTTGCTGGGAAACAATTAGAATAAAAAGAAAATCAAATGAAAAATCAACTAATCGGAAGATCAAAATTGATAGAATGGTATTTTTAAATCAGTGCAACTTAAAGAATTAGGGATTTTGAAAGTAATTAGTGCGCGCGTTCTAAATTGAGGAAAAAATTGCATTTTGATTAAAATTTTAGAGCAATCACCGCCTTGTGGCATCTTGGATGTTAATATCGATGAGGTGTATGTACAACTGCCATTACATGGGGACCCTGAAGATGATTTCTGTGCTCAACCAGGCAAAAGTTGCGTCCAAGATAGCTTGGCTGGCTTTTGGCATTAATATACTGGGGTTTGGTACTTGTTCCTCGAAGTTCACAACAAAATTTATTCTGCTCTTTTGACAGGTTTGAAGGCGCTCCTGATCTTCAGAGTTGGAAACCTGGCGGTTCATCAGTGGTACCAAAAAAAATTGGAGCAAGAGATTTTGACAAAGTACCGTACAATGGGGCTATTTGGAACGATTTTTCTGCTTTTTAGATTCTACCGTTGTTAATACATTTATTAATTTTTTTTAAAAATGTTATTGTTTATCAAATCTATCATTTGGCATAAAAGTTTTGAGAAAAAAACAAATATTTAATGCGCATTTTTCAGGTTTTCTACCATTCCAAGTAAACCCAGGTTTGGGGTTATTTGGAACAAAAATAGTTTTGCGTATTAAATAGCCTTTTATTATACTCTGTTTCAAGTAGGCACATGGTATGATGTTTTAGAAAGATTCTGTCACATAGGCATATATAAAAACTAGGAAAAAGGAAGAAAAAACATTCATTTTTTGTTTTTATTTGTGGCTTATTAGTCGCAACTTTTTTTACTAGTTTAAGCAATGATAAAAACAATAAAAACAGTTTCAAATATTTATTTTTATTTTTTTAATTCAATTTCTTTGTATTTCAACAGTTTCTTCTTAATATCAAAATGATGTCGTAAATTTTTGTATTTAAATAGTTGTTAAGATTCCAACGTACATACCTGAGAAACACGAAGTCAATATATTTTCAATTAAAGTCACAGCAAAGGAGGCAATTTGATTAACAGAAAAAACTGAAAAACGACTAATTTACAAATTGTAAAATTTTAGCCTAAAACACTTTATATCATTGGCTAAAACTTCCAATTCTGATTAAACAAAACTCCCATTTTCACAAATCTACAAATTTCCGACTTGACATGTCATTAGATACCGATTTGGCGTCAAATTAGAAAAAAACACCTGTTTGTTCCAAATAGCCCCATTTTACGGTTCATAAGAACAAACTTATTTTATTGGATATCGATTTTTGGAGCACATAATAAAACATTGAAAGTGAAAAACTAGTTTTTTATAAAAATAAGGCTAACATTATTTATCTGTCTCTCTTTTTCTTGGTTTACAATCTCTCGATTGGTTTGTTGCAACATTTTCACCATTTTTTTCCATTCTTCTCTCTCTCTCATGGAACAATTGAGATCTTGAATTATTTGAGAGGTATATTGTAACGCTGATCTTCCTTGGGGATTTTTCTCTTCTACTGTCCCCTCCAATACTGTTTTAAGAATTCCGCCATGTCTCAGTATACAGGGTGCGGCCCAAAAAACGCCGCAAGCCGTATTTCTGTTATTTATGACTCGATTTGAATAAAACAAAAATTGGAATAAATCGTGTTATAAACACTACATGTTCAGAGTGTGTCACATATTAGAATTCATTTAAGGCGATTTCACCTATTTAAATTTATAGCCTCCGAATGGGTTGTTTTCTAAACGTTGGAGGCCCTGGTAGTTGCGTGAGCTGTGTTATTATGTGGGACAGAGGAAAACCACAACTTATCTTTTGTTTATTGTTTATATTTTTTTATGCGCTAGATAAGTTCCACAGGAAACCGCATAAAACAATACATTGGTAAAAACAGGAATAGGTTCCATACTTAAAAGCTTCGCGCACTGTCTGTGACCGCACTTGGTTTGTAGCAGTCCAACGTAACATGTAAGTAAAAATTGCAATAAATACTCACAGATCAAATTAATTTATAATTTAACAATTCTTATACATTTCCAAATAAGGAAATTTTATTGTAGAGGAAAATAAACATAAAATTAATGTACTATGACCAATCTAATCAACCTGATAAATGTCACGATCGTATTTTAGATTTTAAAATTTTTCCCTGTTCGCAGTTGATGTTGACTTATTTAATAAAGGTAAATTTTCAGAATGGCGTCAAATACGAATAAGGATGAAGTGATTGAATCAGCTGAAAAATTAGACAAAAATTATCCCCTCAATACAAAACAACAAAAACCAGGAAGCTCAGCAAAATTCTATGTAGTCGAAGGTCAATGGCAAGAATTAATGACGACAAAAATGGACAAATTGGTAAATCAATTTGATAATCAGAAGGCAATTCAGGTTCAAATCAAAGAACTGACAAACAAAATTGACTCATTAAAGACTTTGCTGGAGAAGCAATTAAAGGAAAAAGAAAATGAAATTCAGAAGTTAAAGAACGAATTGGAAAGTTGTAAGGTTGATGCACGAACTGAACTGATGACGGAGAAAGAAGAAGAAATTAAGAAATTACTAAAAGAAGCAGTCGCTGAATCAGATAAACACAAAAAAGAAATGCAAACTTCAAAATCTGAAAATCAGAAGTTAACAACCGAATTGGCAAGTTGTAAGGATGATGCAAGAACTGAACTTAATAAAATGATGACAGAGAAAGAGGAAGCAATTCAGAAATTACAAAATGATATTAAAATTGAAAAAACAAGAACCGCATCAGTTGAGCAACAACTAAAAGTAATGCTTGCAACAGCTACGGTCGAAAATAATGACCTAAAATCTACCAAAACAATTCTTGAAGAAAAAGTCAAGGAAACCGAACAACGCATAAAAATGCTACACTCTGAAAATTCCGATTTACAGAAACAAATACTAGAATTAGATCCAAACAAAAAGGAAATACAAATTTTAAAAAACCTTCTTGTGAGTGATGATTCTCATAGAAAATTGAGTGAAGTGGACCTGCGATCGAACCTTAGTAGTAATTCGACTTCCTTCAACATACAAGACAGAAAGATTAATTATGTGGCACCTGGCAGCTTCGACAACCTCTCTTCACTCACCAAATTGGATTTACATGGCAGCGGTTTGACCTTCCTCGAAAAAGGGGTTTTCAACAACTTGGCCAATCTGATTACTTTGTACCTGGCTCATAACAATCTTACTTGTTTGGAAGGAAACGTCTTCGCGGGTTTGAAGAAATTGAAGAAGATCTATTTGTGGAAAAACAACATCACCAAGTTTCCTCCCCAATTGTTTAGAGGGTTGGAGAGTTTGGAGATAATCGATTTGAGTTCTAATAAAATTTCCGTGTTTGATGAAGACTTGTTGGTGGGGTTGAATCGGCTCACTTATTTTAGTTTTGCAAGGAATCGACGAATAGCAGCAAATGTGTTATCTTTGCAAGAAACTTATTGAATGACAACAATTTTTATTATTTTTAGGAACTTTAGAATGGAATGCTTAAATTGAAGGAGTTTTAAAATATGCAGTTATTTAACATACGTGTTTTTTTAGAAGCAGGCGTATATAGGGTGCGCCAAGTTTGGCCTTAAATTCACCAAATTTTCAGTGCTGAAAAATTAAACTAGATTTTTTTTGAGAAATTGAAACATATTTTGGAATTTAAATTTAATGGCATGGTGCGATATTGCATAATGAATATTGTAGACAAAAATAAATATACAAAAGTATTAACCGTTCCTACAAAGCGAAAAAAATTATCCTAAAAATTATTAAAAATAAATAAAATTTCATTAATGTTGAATTAACTGTGTAAAATTCGGGCATCCTCACATAATTAGCAGCTTCGATTTTTGGAGTGGAGGCAAAACTTGGCGCACCCTGTACATTAGTGACAGTAAAAATTTGGCAACAACGCATCGCATTCTTTTATTGAGTGACTCACTATATTTAATTATAAGTTCAATAAAATATGACATTAGAAATTATGGTATAAGTATTGTATAAGTAAGTTCACTATAAAACGATAATAAGTTTTTTCTTCAGACTAAACGTAAATTGTAATGAGTATATCTTACAATAAAAATGAACTTATCACAAAAACGATACAGTCCAATACAGTTTTAATACATTCAATTGCTAATAACAGTCATTCGATCTATCCTTTTGTCCAAGTATTAATTGTTAAAAATAAGTATAATAAGTATAATAATAATAATGAATATTAACATACATAGTTTTACTTACATTTTTCTTGTTTCCTTCTAACCATAACAAACATTAATGGAGGTAACGCTAGGCAAGGTATTACTGAATTCCTGATTTACTTACAATGTTGCAGTTCAGAAATTTTGCCGTGTACATAATTGGGTAATTCACCGATTCTCCCTGTTAGAGTGATTTTCGTTTCAGTGTTGAAGTATTTATTGAGCCTCGACGTTGTAGATTCTTTTTTCCAAAAAATGTAGGAGATCCGAAATTTTGAAATTTGTGGGTAGTTAAGAGACACAAGAAGGTATGCTTTCGTCAAATTTCGTCGAAATGAAATTATTATTGCGAAATGAAAAATGAAAAACGAAAAAAATGGGTTTTCGCATTTTTCTCGGACATTTTGAGGTTAGGTGAAAAAGTGACTAATAGAAAATTTGTAGATTCTTTTACGATGCATAACTTTTCTATTGGCAACTTTTGCGGGAAATCGCACTAAAGTGTGGGCAGGTAAATTTTTTTCCATTTTCTTGTTTTCAAATGATTACAACAAGGGTTGAATTTTAACAGTCACTTATCCTAGGTAAAACTATGCAAATAGCAGTGCACACATTCAGATCATTTTATTTTTTTTTTTTTTTTGATTTAGAATCTACATTTGCATAAAGTGTGCTCAGGTAAAATTTTTTGTTTTCAAATGATTGCAAGGGTTGAATTTTAAGAGTCGGTTTTCCTAGGTAAAACCATGCAAATTGCAGTGCACATATTCAGGTTTTTTTTTTTACTTAGGTTAAAATCCACATTTTCATAAAGTGTGCTCAGGTAAAACTGGAATAAATCGCTTTATACACACCACATGTGTGCACCATAATTTAATTTTTTTCAAAGTCAAATTCAAGATCAGATGATAACCAATTCTATTTTTTCAAATCAATAGGTATTCTTTTCTATTTGTATTCTGAATTCGAATCCAACAGTGTGTCACATATTGGAATTCATCTGGAGCTTCCGAATGTGGGTTTTCTAAACGTTGGAGGCCCTGGTGGTTGCGTGCGTTGTGTTATTATGTGGGATAGAGGAAAACCACAACTTATCTTTTGTTTATTGTTTGTATTTTTTTATGCGCTAGAAAAGTGTCGCAGGAAACCGCATAAAAAAATACATTGGTAAAAACAGGAATAGGTTCCATACTTAAAACCTTCGCGCACTGTCTGTGACAGCACTTGGTTTGCAGCATTTCAACGTGACATGTAAGTAAAAATTGCAATAAATAGTCACAGATCAAATTAATTTAGAATTTAACAATTCTTATTAATTTCCAAATAAGGAAATTTTATTGTAGACGAAAATAAACATTAATGTACTTTGCTCAATCTAATCAACCTGATAAATGTCACGATCGTATTTTAGTTTTTAATCTGTTTTCCTGTTCGCAGTTGATGTTGATTTATTTAATAGAAGTATATTTTCAGAATGGCGTCAAATACAAATAAGAATGAAGTGATCGAATCAGCTGACGAATTACACCCTTATTCTGTAACTCCTAACGATGTCGTTACGAGACTGTTGTCGTTCGTCAACGACTATTGCAATTCTGTATCTCATAACGACATCGTTACGTAACGACAATGACGTTGACTAACATCGTTTGGTAACAGCACCAAGTTATGTGCAGAGTTCATCCACAATAACAAAACGTGTCGCGCATGGTATGTAACGTCTGCATCTTGAGCCACGCTCTGTCTTCCGCCACGTGTGTGTTTATCTGGACAATAAGATACTATAAATATTACAAATATCGCTTAAGCTTCAGTCTTCACATAGTCTTCACATAGTCTTCACATAGTCTCCACATAGTCTTTACGTGATCTTCATGTAGTCTTAACGCAGCTCTTTACTTAGTATGTAATTTGCTCGTGTCTTGTAATTAACAAATAAATAAAGTTTTTTAAAATACCTCTCCGGGTTTTTGAAACTTAATTACCACTACAAGCGTCGCGTCGTTACGATCGTTACGAGTTGTCAACTGTAAAAAGTTGATTACGTGTTTCTCTTTGTATCAATTTTAACTTTAGTTGTTATTGTTTATACATAAAGTGCTTTGATATGGAAGATTTACGACGCAGGTATGAAAATCATATTTACTAAAAAATTCATAAACACAAATGAAAATGTGTTTACTGTTCATTGCCGAAATGTCAATAATAGAATGTCAAGGCAGTTGAGGGATGCCAGTAACCCTTTTGGTGTCACAAATGAAGCATTTAGGAGATTGTATCGATTTCCTAGAGAATTGGCACATCAATTATTTTTAGAGATTAATTCTTTTTTGCTTGATGGCAATAGAGGCACCAAACTGCCAAAAGTGGTTAGATTTTTAGTTAGTCTTCACTTTTATGCTCAAGGAAGCTATCAAAAGTCGGTTGGCAGCGATAGTCGCTGTATTATGTCACAGTCATCTGTAAGCAGGTGCCTCACCGAAGTTACCAATATTATTGTTACACCTTTGTCTGGAAGATTGATCAAATTTCCTACCACCTTGAACGAAGTTACAGCAGTGAAAAATGGATTTTTTGAAAAATTCCATTTTCCTGGAATTGTGGGAGTTTTAGATGGCACTCACATCGCTATAGTTGGACCAGAATTTGGCAGAATTCCCCCAAGAGCTGTATTTCTTAACAGGAAAAATTATTATAGCCTAAATTGCCAAATAATTTGCGACTCTAATTTATTAATACTGGGAATTTGTGCAAGATGCCCAGGAAGTGACCATGATGCTGCAATTTGGACGATGAGCAACATTTCAAATAACCTATCAAATCGTTATCGAAATGGCGAACGAAACACATGGGTAATTGGTGACTCTGCCTATCCTTTGCTGCCTTTCTTATTAACACCAATTCTCAACGCACACGAAGGTACACCGGAAGATCGACATAACAGGTCTCTGTGTTTGGCAAGAAATTGCGTAGAACGTTGTATTGGGGTATTGAAAGGAATTTTTAGATGCCTTTTACAAGACCGCACACTCCATTACAGCCCAAGAAAGGCAGCAAAAATAGTAATAGCTTGTAGTACATTATACAACTATTTAAGACATGCTAATGTGGAGCTGAATGAGTATGCTCTAGATCCACTAGATATGGAAGACCAACCTGACATGATTCCAGATATTAACAATCAAAATTTACATCAAATTGGTGTAAATACCAGAAATAATTTAATTAGAAATAATTTTGGATGAGTGACTAATTATTTTACGGTAAGTGTTGGAACAAACAATTACTTAAACTGAAGTTTATTATTTTTATTTGAACAATAATAAATCATAAAAGTGCTAAATCTATGTACATGTTCAAGTCAAGAAAAACCATATTGAGATGAAACTGTTCTATTTAACTGGCAATGTTGTGGTTGTTGTAGCAGAGAGATTTCAGAATTAGGGGTGGAAAATCAAACCTCAATTTGACTTTTATTCGTCTACCAGATTTATGTTGTATTTTACCTGGAGCTTTATTTCAGCTATTCTAATTAATACTAATTTTTCCAAATTACTGTTAATGGAATTTAATATATCAAAATTAGCTTTAGCTGTGACCTTAGTAGCTTTTTCTTTTTCCACTATTTCGATATTTTGCTCTATTTGCTCCACCTGTATTGCTGTATCAATTGAGGTTTGGTTTTCCACTCCTAATTCTGGAACCCCTGCTATTCCCTCAATTACAATATTACCAGTTCAATAGAGTAATTTTTTCTCTACTTCTGTCAATTCCTTTTCTGGTTCTCCTACATTTCCCGTTTCTCGAGTAGAATTTTGTATGGTTCGAGCTCTTTTCCTAACTTGGCATTTCCAATCGCTAAATACCTTAAACAAAATAGTTTTGTCAGTAACTTATTATTATCTACTTGCATAACCATATGACATTCATAATTTTAAAATTAAACAATTCTGTGTAAATAATTTGTATTTCATATCAACTTGCTTACCCTTTTCCACTCCTGTAAGGTTTTTTGTGGACCCCCACTTGCGTTAAGACTTTTAACTAAATTTTCCCAACTGTTCCCCAAAGCAGTTGGATTATCCGGTGAAGTTTTATTTTCTCTAAAATTTACATCGGCTTCGAGCATCTCAAGGTATAATCTCAGGAGTGCTGCGCATTTTCCTTTTTTTGTTGGGAGTTCTAGTAAAATAGAATAATTTTAATTGATATATTGGTAAATAATGTTGTAACCACACAAGAGCTCCTCGCCAATTGGCGTAGTTTCGGCACCACGTGTTTCTTCAACACGGTCGTCGTTTTTATTTCGCGTACATCGAGGCTCTTGCGAGTTTAAGAAAGTACTTACTGTTCCATGTTTATCGGTTCAAACAAAAAAATTATAGATGAAACAAAAGTACTTCAATTGACATAGTCGTGGGAACACTGATCTGCACAGATAATAAAACTGACTGCTCAAGGGACCAAGAGGTGCGTTCGGGTATCCAGCTCTATTCACTCCTTTTACTCCACTCACTCTTAAACCGTTCGGGTATTGACAGTGGAGTAAAAGGAGCAGCTTCCTCACCGTTCGGTAATGCACAGAGTAGGGCTAATAGAGATTGCTCTACTGCTCTCTACGCGCACCACTACGCGAGGTTGGTCATCTAGTGCGGGCATGCGCATCAATCACTTGAGTTAAACTTTATGTTATATTAGCCGCGTTCTTTTTACACACAATCTCAGTGATCCCGGCTCATTTTGAGCCGGCTCACTTCGTGACGCTTTCTTTTTACAAATCAACTGTTTAACTGAAGTGAGATTTTTTGCACCCCCCTTACCCCAACTGAACTACCTCGCGAACAGACTCATTTTTCTCAGTTTGGCTCAGTTCGTAATTTAACCCTTTCAGTCATTATGTCCCTTGTACGGGACATGCATTTTGTTAGATAGAAATTACTTTTTAGAATACCATGATAATAAATAAGTATTTTCATTTGTTTAAAATTTTTTTGCTTTCCTTAAAATCACTTTGTGCTTTCCTTAAAGTCACTTTGTACCTTAGGAGGGACAATACATATCTCTAAGGTCAAAAGAGCCTTATTAATTGTGATAGGCTCAAAAAATTCGAAAAAATTGAAATAACAAGCATGCCAAGTTTCAGAATTTTTGTTTAAATATTACAGAAGTGTGACTGAAAGGGTTAAGGTTAAAAGAGTTCTGTCAAATTTGAAAATCCGCCGGTTCTTGTAATATAAACAAACACATTTTTAAATATCTTAAAATTCGTTTAGAAAAGGAATAAATTGTACTTGTAGTAATATATAGTAATAAAATATTTGATTGATTACCTACTTTATTTTTTTCGCCTTTACCTGGTTTCCGTATTTTGTGAATACGATTGTGGTTTATTTTGCGAAGTTTTTTCTAAATTTTAAACAAGATGTTCCTAATCGCCCGTAAAACAATGCCTAAACGATTTGTCTACGAAAATACAGATTTGCGCTACAAATACAGTATATCACCGCCGCAATAAATTTTTATAAATTTTATTAACAGTTTCGAAAAATTGTAAAACAAACAAACAAAGTTTCTTTTGCCTAAAAAATATAAAAGCATATATATCTATATCTATATATATAAAATTGGATGTGTGTATGTGGGTATGTGTGTATGTGTGTAGCTTATAGACTCGGAAGCCGCTGAACCGATTTTGATTAAATTTTCAGGAATACTCTAACTTAACCTGGAGAGTGTTCCTGTGAAGTTTGGTACCGATCGGGGGGGGGGGGGGCGAAGCGTTATATAGACTCGGAAACCGCTGAACCGGTTTTGATGAAATTTTCAGGAATACTCTAACATAACCTGGAGAGTGTCCCTGTGAAGTTTGGTGCCGATCGGGGGAGGGTGGAGGAGGGAGGGACGAAGTGTCATATAAACTCGGAAACCGCTTAATCGATTTTGATGAAATTTTCAGGAATACTCTAACATAACCTGGAGAGTGTTCCTGTGAAGTTTGGTGCCGATCGGGGGGGGGGAAAGTGTCATATAGACTCGGAAGCCGCTGAACCGACTTTGATGAAATTTTCAGGAATACTCTAACATAACCTGGAGAGTGTTCCTGTGAAGTTTGGTGCCGATCGGGGGGGGGAAAGTGTCATATAGGCTCGGAAACCGCTGAACCGATTTTGATGAAATTTTCAGGAATACTCTAACATAACCTGGAGAGTGTTCCTGTGAAGTTTGGTGTCGATCGGGGGGGGGCGAAGTGTCATATAGACTCGGAAACCGCTGAACCGATTTTGATGAAATTTTCAGGAATACTCTAACATAACCTGAAGAGTGTTCCTGTGAAGTTTGGTGCCGATCGGGGGGGGAAAGTGTCATATAGACTCGGAAACCGCTGTACCGATTTTGATGAAATTTTCAGGAATACTCTAACATAACCTGGAGAGTGTTCCTGTGAAGTTTGGTGCCGATCGGTGGGGGGAGGGGGGGGGAAGTGTCATATAGGCTCGGAAACCGCTGAACCGATTTTGATGAAATTTTCAGGAATACTCTAACATAACCTGGAGAGTGTTCCTGTGAAGTTTGGTGCCGATCGGGGGGGGGGCGAAGTGTCGTATAGACTCGGAAATCGCTGAACCGAAGTTGGTCACCAAAGTTTGTACACAAGTGCATCTTAGTAGGGGGGGACTTAATTTAATGCCGATCGGGGGGGGTCCAAACAAAAATCGCACGGGGGGGTCACTGAAACTTATTTTCGCATAGAAAGAAGTGTCCTACAGCCAACAAATTTTGTACACAAGTGCATCTTCGTAGGGGGACTTAGTTTGATGCCGATCGTGGGGGGGTAAACAAAAATCGTACGGGGTGATCACTGAAACTTATTTTCGCATAGAAAAAAATGTCCTACAGCTATCAGATTTTGAACACAAGTGAATCTTATGGGGGGGGATCGTCCAAACAGATTTTTGCGTAGAAAAAAGTGTTTTACAGCCACCAAATTTTGTACACAACGGCATCTTAGTATAAGGGGGGGGGGGCTATCGCCCAAATAGACTTTCGCATAGAAAGAAGTGTCCTACTGCCACCAAATTTTGTACACCGAGCGAAGCCGGGTATTTCAGCTAGTTACTCCATAAAAATACTTCAGGTAAAGAATTTTTCTATATCCAATAATTTATTAAATTTTTTTTACAATTGTCTACACTAAAATTTAAATTAAGATGTAAAATAGATATATTGACGTAATACTACATTCATAAATCAGGAAAGGGACATCGCCACTGGGAATATTTCTCACTTATGCACAAGTTAATGTACAAGAAGCCAGAGATAAATCCGGTGGCTACTTGTTCGAATTTAGTAGGACTCGTCGTAAACAATAACAAAACGAAGCAAAGTGAAGCAGACCAGGAAGCATCAGCTGATGTGAAAGAGACTGATTCTGCTGATGTGCAGCTGGAAGGATCGGGTAACGTATCAAAAGCATTCGTGAGTTTATTTACTTTGAAGCGGAAGGCACGGCTGAGCGAAGCAACGAAACGCCACAATGAAAAAATGGCTCGAATGGACAAATTTAATGAGCTGTTTGAAAAATTGGTCGATAAAATGTAATATAAGTTTATTTGTAAAATAAAATTAAAAAATACATTCAAATCTTGTCAGTTACGGTTGAGGAGTGACCATTCAAAATTCAAATGCTACAATGCTATTCCTAATATTCTTTAATTTGGAATTATTACAGGCAGAGCATTGGCAATGTCATTTCTTTTAATTTGCGCTTGGCGAATACCAGCATCTTCATCAATATCTCTTATATTGTCTGCATTTCTTTCACATTCTTCCTGACGTTCCACCTCCAAATCAATATTGTCAATAAATAAATCTCCTTTTAATATGCAAATGTTATGTAGGATACAGCTGGATACAATAAGCATTGCTGTCAGATCTAATCTGATAGTTTCAAGCAATTTCAGCCTTCTAAATCGTCCCTTTAATAACGCGAAAGCATTCTCAACAACTACACGCGATTTGCTAAGAATCACGTTAAAGTTCTTCTGGAGGCGTGTCAAATGTCCATTATTTTTAAATCCCACCATCATATTAGGAGTTAGCCTATATGCTAAATCACCAACAAGATGGATATCTTCATAAAACACTATTTGCTCATTTTGAATTCCCCTATAAAGATCCGATTTTTTAAACAGAGTGAAATCGTGTATTGAACCTAGCTCCCCTGCATAAACATCAATAAACAACATTTTATCATCACACACTCCCTGTAATAAAACCGAATGGTAATTCTTCCGGTTTATATACGAATTTGGGTACCGTTTAGGGGCTGGAATGGATATATGACTTCCATCAATTGAGCCAATAATGCCTGAAAATGTTGATTGTTAATAGCTATTCCAAATGATAACAAGATACATAACGAATATTTTATATAAAGGTAATTGTATGAGATATGAGAGACTTCCGTGCCTATGCCTAATTACATTTATAGCTAAATAAGTGTAGAGATAAAATTCAATTATTAAATTTTTGAGGAGTGATTTTTTCAAATTTCTATTAAAACTATCTGTAACTTTTTTTTCCCAATGTTTGAGTCATTACTCTTAAACTTACCAGGAAATCCGTTTCTTGCAAAGTTGATACTGTTCTCTTCCTGTTTTTCCCTTAAAGGCCACTGAATTATTTTATAATACTGATTAATATTAAGAAGTAATTGGCAAGTACGATAAAGTACAGCCCAACATGTTGATTTGCTTATTCCAAATCTTTCCGACACTGATCTGGAAACATAACATAAACAGAATTGTGCAAACAAACTACGGCAATAATTATACCTAAAACTCTCCATATTACTAAGGTACCAGATCATAATCATTGCTTCCTTCTCCAGGTCTGTTCTGGGATAACCTACATGATTGTTATTATTTTGGTTGTGAACTGCAAATCTTCAAATGTATCTGGATCCATGCGAAAGTGTCTTTGAAATTGCTGATCATTCATTTGAGGTATTGTACATTCCGCGTAGTTCTCAATTTTTTGAATAGTTTCGTTTTCTTCATCAGATGAATCTTCATATATAATTCTAGCGTACTCTATTACAACTGCTATATTTCGGTTACGGGCGTGATCCTGGTTCATTGTTAAAACGAGTGCTAGTGAAAACTTAACTTCAAAACTAAAGTCTGACCTAACCATAAATGTCTGCTGTCAAACCGAACTTACCGAAGGTCAAATAAAATGCCCCGTTCCGTTCGACTATTGCTCATTTACTCCATACACTCCTAATGTCACGTGATTCACTCTGTACCGCTCCAAACACCACTCTACTCCAGCTCCAAATACGCAAGCCGAACGCACCTAAGGTCATCCAACTTTTAACCCTGGCGGTTGTTACTTTAAATCTGAGGGCGCTAAACTTCCGTTGGTCAGCGCCATCGCGGCAGTGAAGATGTACAGTTCCCTACAGTTGATGGCTTACCCGGTGGGTTTACACTAACTGTTTTATCGACGTACTATTACATTTTCTGAAAACATTAGCTCTCGTCGTTTAACATTGCAAATCGTAACGACTCTCTTACAGAATACGGTTTTCGTAGAACATCGTTAGACATTGTAATCGTTGAGTAAAAATGTCGTTTCGTAACGACAAGTTAGAGAATAAGGGGGTTAGACACAAATTATCCCGTCAGCACAAAACCACAAAATTCAGGTAGCTCAGCAAAATTCCATGAGACCGAAGGTCAAAAGCAAGAATTAATGATGACAAAAATGGATACATTGATAAATCATTTTGATAATCAACTGGAAGAAAAAAACGACGAGAAGAAAGCAATTCAAGTTCAAATCGAAGAACTAACGAACAAAATTGACTCATTAAGGACTTTGCTGGAGAAGCAATTCAAGGAAAAAGAAAATGAAAATCAGAAGTTAAAGAACGAATTGGCAAGTTGTAAGATTGATGCAAAAACTGAACTGATGACGGAGAAAGTGGAAGCAATTAAGAAATTACAAAAATTACTAAAAGAAGCTGCCGCTGAATCAGATAAATACAAAAAAGAAATGCAAACTTCAAAATCTGAAAATCAGAAGTTAACAAACGATTTAGCAAGTTGTAAAAATACGAGAACTGAACTTGAAAAAAAAGTCAAGGAAACCGAACAATGCATAAAAATGCTACAGTCTGAAAATTCCGATTTGTAGAAAGAAATAGCAGAATTAGATCCAAACAAAAAGGAAATACAAACTTTATAAAACCATCTTCTGAGTGATGAGTCTCATCGAAAGTTGAGTGAAGTGGACCTGCGATCGAACCTTAATAGTAACTCGACCTCCTTCTGGATAGAAGACAGAACGATTAATTACGTGGCACCTGGCACCTTCGACAACCTCTCTTCTTCACTCACCCGATTGTCATTGCGTTACTGCGGTCTGACCTTCCTCGAAAAAGGGGTTTTCAACAACTTGACCAATCTGATTCATTTGGACCTAGCTTATAACTATCTCACTTGTTTGGAAAGACACGTCTTCGCGGGTTTGACGAAATTAAGGGCTATTTATTTGTACTAAAACAAAATCACTAAGTTTTCTCCCCAATTGTTTAGAGGGTTGGAGAGTTTGGAGGAAATTCATTTCAGTGATAATAAAATTTCCGTTTCTGATGAAGACTTGTTGCTGGGTTTGAATCGACTCGCTAAGTTTTTTGCGTATGACAATAACCTCACAAGCATCCCCGATAAGTTGTTCGGGGATTGTGTTAAGTTGGAAATGGTCGAGCTTCAAGATAATAAAATCGTACGTATGAATAAAACTATTTTTGATAGTTTGCACAATATAAAGTGGCTCCGTCTGCATAATAACCCGCTGAACGAGATGGATAAGAACGCATTGAAGATGTTAACAATCGAATATTTTAAAATATAACTTGTCGTAATTGCTTTATTATTTTTCTATATGCAATAATTTTGTTTTATATTTAAATTTGTATTGTTTAGAGGTTAAATAACGAGTCAGAAAATGATTAAATAAATTTTTTAAATCCAACTGTTTTACATTTTTTATTGAATTTGGGAAAAGTTTCAATACACAATAAATTCGCCTGAAGAAATTAGTTACGACTAAATTTCTGAACAGGGACATTGACATTAAATTTGGAACGCATTCTTCAATCTGGAAATAGTTATTTACGATAAGTATGTTTCTGCATGAGCGCATTTATTAAAGCATGATCGACGAAGGAGCATTGTACAATGTTTTTTGTATGAAAATTTTAATAAAAAATAGTTATTTAACCAACGAGTGCGTTAATGAGAGCGATTAATAATCGAGACAGTTAATATTGTTGAGATTATTAATCGCCGATTAACGCAAAAGTTGGTTACAATATTTTTCCGTTGATCGAATCTTACGAAATTGAAGAAAATGTAATTTCTTTCCGTGACAAAAATTCCAATAGATATTCGAATTGAGCATGCCAAACATTTTAAATCAATATATATATATATATATATGTTTCTAGATTGGTCCCTTTGGTGAACTATAAATTCATACAAGGGGACTTTCGAAGAAATTTGTGTCACTTTGGGGAACTCGAAATTGGTTCCTCAAAGTGACTCCCCTAAATTCATATACGCAATGGTCCCTTTCCAGAAGCGCTTGGAAATGCTACCGTGGCGTAATAGAAAACTAATCTCGCGGTCGATAAAACAGTTATTGAAAATTTCCTCAAGCACGTAGGCTTTTGTACATAATTTTGCTTAGTTGATTAACGTGTTGCATCACTGAAAACATTAACAGGTAATGCTTATGAGAGTTTTTCACTGCAGTAATAGTTATTTAACCAACAAGTGCGTTAATGAGAGCGATTAATAATTGATAATAACGCGTGAGCAGAGCGAGCGCGTTAATTTTTTCGAGATTTTTAATTGCCAATTAACGCAAACCTTGGTTACAATATTTTTCCGTTGATCGAATCTTACGAAATTGAAGAAAATGTAATTTTTTTCCGTGACAAAAATTCCAATGGATATTCGAATCAAGCATGCCATGCATTTTAAATCGAGAAGAGATTCAAATCAATGGTGCCATGAATTACAGTAAATGTCAAAAGTTCGACATTACGTCTGCACTTTTTATTAATTTTGGTTGCCTAATGGGGGTCATTAATGCATGATTTCCTATTCATTAAATTGGACCGTAAATCAATGATCATCGGAAAATGTCATTTTTACAGCCACAACAGAAAAAGATACCAGAATCCAACAAGAATTTTTTTGCATTGCTCTTTGGTAATACAGTTATTAAGAAATTATGCATGTTAAATCATATAAGTGTAAAAAATGCAAACAAACAACATCTTCCGGGAAAGTTATAACATCTCAATTCTGTAATTTCTGGATATTGGTCAGTTCGGGAACTTCTCTCCACTCTTTTTGGGGCAAATATCCACTTAGCACAGCATTTGATTTATATTAATCTAATGCGAACATAGAATAACCCAAAATTAGGCTTTTTAAAAAGGTTTAGGTTTTACAGTTCCGCGTTCTTCAAATGAATCCTTACATGGAATAATAAATTTAAATATTGGTTAGTTCGGGAACATATCCCAACTTTGTTACCTGAAGATACATTTTTTTGTATTAAAATATGATGTAAAATGATACTTTAGTCGTCTCTATTGAAACCAAACTGTCTAGGAAAATTTTTAAACTAAATTGTACTAAAACAACATTTGACATAACCACTTAGTCCCAGATATTCTCCAGTAAAGTTGTAAAGTGTCTACTCCGTAATTTCTGGCTACTTCGGGACGATCAGAAATAACTTGTTTACCCGTCAGTGGCAAATATCTACTTAGCACAGCATTTGATTTATATTAGTCTGGTGGGATCATAGAGAACCCAACCAAAAATTAGGCTTTTTAAAAATGTTTAGGTTTCACTGTTCCGCGTTCTTTAAATGAATCCTTACATAGAATAATAAATGCAGATATTGATCAGTTTGGGAACTTCTCTCCATTCTTTGTGGCAAATATCAACTTAGCTCAGCATGAGATTCATATTAGTCTGATGCGATCATAGAATAACCCAAAATTTCCCTTTTTAAAAAGGTTTAGGGCTTACAGTTCTGCGTTCTTCAAATAAATCCTTACATGAAATAATAAATGTATATATTGGTCAGTTCGGGAACTTTTCTCAACGCTATGTCACGTGAGGCTGAATTTTTTCAATTAAAATATGATGTAATATGATACTTTAGTCGCGTCTATTGCAACCAAACAGTTGACAAACATTTTTCCACAAACTGTATTAAAACAACATTTGAAATAACGACTTAGTTCGTGATATTCTCCAGTAAAGCTGTAAAGTGCCTACTGCGCAATTTCTGGCTATTTCGGAATGATCAGAAATGACATATTTACACGTCAGTGGCAAATATCAACTTAGAACAGCATTTGATTTATATTAGTCTGTTGCGATCATAAAATAATCCAAAATTACGTTCTTTAAAACTGCTTAGGTTTTACTGTTTCGTGTTCTTCAAATGAATCCTTACATGGAATAATAAATTTAGTTATTGGTCAGTTAGGGAACTTCTCCCCACTCTTTTTCACATGAGGATAAATTTTTTTAAATTAAAATATAATGTAAATATAATGTAAAACTGTCAACGAACATTTCTCAACAAAATTGTACTAAAACAAGATTTGAAATAACCACTTAATCCTTGATATTCTCCGGTAAAGTTGTAAAGTGTCTATTTCGCAATTTCTGGCTACTTCGGGACGATCAGAAATAAAATATTTACCCGTCATTAGCAAATATCAACCTAGCACAACATTTCATTCATATTAATCCACGGCCACTATTTTGCTTAATCATATTAATTTCCCGCCAAGTGCCCACAATGTCACTTGCAATTCAGTTCAGTAGCGTCACAATTGTCGAGGAGTAATACACTGAACACATTTTTACACGCTTTTTTTACACGAATTTGAAGTTACACGGTTTAAAAAAGTCTTCTTTTTGAGAAAATTTATTATATCTAACACGATTCCAAAGTCATTATCTTATAATTATGTACATGATCATGAGCGGTCTAGTACAATTGCAATTTTTGGTACAAATATGTCAAATAAATTCATGTTTTTACCACAATTCAAAAATTAGGCAACACTGCGCACTGCTATAATGTGGTAGTTACGGGGAATCCCCTATTCTTAATTCTGGTTAGACATTTCTTTTTTTTTTTGTTTGCACTACTTATTTTAATCTAGGAATTATGTATATATTTTAAGTTTTATTACTCAATAAAATTACATATTTATACCTATATCGTTGGTAGATATGTATATCAGAACTCAATTTTTAACATTTTCTTTTACACGGGTTTTCAACTAAATAAAGTTCTGTATTAAATTAATCTTACATGGTTTTCGGATAACACGGAACGTGTCACCAATTTTACTATTGGGAATTCAAGCTAAGCGAGACGCCCTTAGCGGTGAGTAGATAAAACACTAAACGATGAAGAGACCGTTTATTTACACCAATGCACGTGCGATATTTTTGTGGTTTATTTTTTATAATCTGTGGTTTTATGGTTAATTAACATTAAACTACAACGATGATGACAACTATTTTGCTTCAAATTTATCTACTGCAAAATGCATCGATATCAGAACACCAAGCACATCGAAATACACAAGCATGTGCGAAGGTTATCCTTTCGATGACTCATCTTGCATGTGCAATAGGAAACTTATCTTATTTTACACGATTCTTTTTTACACGAATTTCTGAGGAACGTATCCACCGTGTAAAAAAAGATTAGGGTGTACTTCGCATTAGATACAGCGTTCCGAATTAATCTCTCACTGCCCCTTTGGTTCTGTTTCATTTTTCTTGCTACTGTATAATTTATGACAAGAACAGTACACAGTAGAAACAGGTAAAATAAGTGATTTTCGGTTTTGACTAATCGTAAGTAGCTAATTTATATCTGCATGTGTTGGCTACTCGAATTATGTCACGCCACTGACCCAAATCAGGGAATAGCAGAAAACGTGACTGAATGTTCGCGCGCTTTCCAAACCCAAACAAACGAAAGCGATAATGCAATAATTGTACATATTTTCCTCTTTCGTCTAAGGATTGGTAATTTTATTGAAAGACTGAATATTTGGGTTACTCTAAGGTAATACACCTGCTCTTTCGGTAGAAATGGCCGAGTGGACACTTTATTGGATTATATCGACGACAAAATCCATATTTGGAAAAATGTTTTAATAATTTTTTGTTCGAAAATTTTCGTTGACAGTTTCCCTTCAATAGACACGACAAATGCATCATATTACTTTATTTTAGTACAAAAATATCAGCGTTACCTAACAAGGAATGTGGAAAATGTTCTCGAACTGATCAATAGCTAAATTTATTTTTTCGTGTAAGGATTCATTTGAAGAACGCAGAACTGTAAGCCCTAAACCTTTTAGAAAACCAGAATTTTGGGTTATTCTATGATCGCATCAGACTAATATGAATCAATTGCTGTACTAAATTGATATTTGCCACTGACGGGTAAACATGTTATTTCTGATCATTCCGAAATCGCCAAAAATTATGGAGTAGATACTTTACAATTCTACTGGAGGAATACCAGAGACTGAGTGATCATTTCAAATGATATTTTAGTACAATTTTGTTGAAAAATGTTTCTCGCCAGTTTGGTTTCAATAGACACGACCAAAGTATCATATTACATCATTATTTTTTTATAAAATATTCTGCATAACGTGACAAGGAGTGGGGAGAAGTTCCCGAATTGACCAATATCTAAATTTATTATTCCATGTAAGGATTCATTTGAAGAACACAGAACTGTAAGCCCTAAACCTTTTAGAGAAACAGAATTTTGGGTTATTATATGATCGCATCAGACTAATATGAATCAAATGCTGTGCTAAGTTGATATTTGCCACTGACGGGTAAACATGTTATTTCTGCTCATTTCGAAATAGCCAAAAATTGTGGAGTAGATACTTTATAACTTTACTGGAGAACATCAGAGACTGAGTAGTTATTTTGTGCCCAATTGTGCTCAACTTCTTTTGTTTTGTGCCTGTCTGGTTTCAAAGATATTGCCAAAAAATGATGAGGGGGGCCACCGTAAAGCTAGCCCCCCCCCTCAACGTAACGATTTCAGGAACTCAATTGATGCCATTAAATTGTATTAATTTTGTGCTTAATTGTGCTCATATTTTTTCGTTTTGTGCCTTCCAGGTTTCAAAGATATTTCTAAAAAACGTTCGATTTCGTTAGTGGGTCAAGGAAGGTCTTACATTGAGATCAACCTTGACCGTCCAGAATTTGTTTATGTGGCTGTGATACGTTTCTAGCAACTCAGCACCAGGACCCGACTTAAAATAATTGCTTCTCCTTGTACACAACTTATCACTGCAAACACTTTAGTTTTAAATTGTTTAATTGGGAAAGTCTCTAGAATTTTTGGGGAGGTTTAAAAAACTTCTGGGTAAAGAGAATGTAAGTCGTGTCATTAAATTGTCTTTATTTTGTCTTCAATTTTGTAAGTGAGGGGCTAGCATTACGGTGGCCCCCCTCAACAATTTTTGGCAATATCTTTGAAACCAGAGAGGCACAAAACGAAAGGAGTTGAGCACAATTGGGCACAAAATAAGCACAATTCAATAGTACAACTTTCCTTTCATAATTCATTATGAGGGGGGCGAGTGTAACGGAAAATAATCCGACCGCATAAGAAAGGCATCTGACACATGGCTACTCCAAGTGACCGTCTCCGGCGCATGGATGCAGATAAAAACGCAAAAAGCAGACTCTGACGCACGAATCTCGGACTTTGAAAAAGATTCGGCCTCATATGAAAATTATTCGACACACAGATTATTCCAAAATAGCCAAAAATTGTGAAGTATACCCTTTATAACCACTCAGTCTCTGATGTTCTTCAGTAAAGTTATAGGTAAAGTATCTACTCCACAATTTTTGGCTATTTCGGAATGATCAGAAATAACTGACGGGTAAACATGTGGCAAATATCAACTTAGCACAGCATTTGATTCATATTAGTCTGATGCGATCATATAATAACTCAAAATTCTGTTCCTCTAAAAAGTTTAGGGCTTACAGTTCTGCGTTCTTCAAATGAATCCTTACATGTAATAATAAATTTAGATATTGGTCAGTTCGACTCTTATTGGCATCCGTGAATCGGAGATTAGGTGAAAGCAAAAGTTTACGAGATCCGTGTGTCGAATATTTTTTATAGCGTTCTTCAAATGAATCCTTACATGACATAATAAATTTAGATATTGGTCAATTCGGGAACTTCTCCCCACTTCTTTTCACGTGATGCTGAATATTTTATAAAAAAATAATGATGTAATATGATACTTTGGTCGTGTCTATTGAAACCAAACTGGCGAGAAACATTTTTCAACAAAATTGTACTAAAATATCATTTGAAATGATCACTGTCTCTGGTATTCCTCCAGTAGAGTTGTAAAGTATCTACTCCACAATTTTTGGCTATTTCGGAATGATCAGAAATAACATGTTTACCCGTCAGTGGCAAATATCAATTTAGTACAGCATTTGATTCATATTAGTCTGATGCGATCATAGAATAACCCAAAATTTCCCTTTTTAAAAAGTTTAGGGCTTACAGTTCTGTGTTCTTCAAATGAATCCTTACATGGAATAATAAATTTAGCTATTGATCAGTTCGAGAACATTTTCCACATTTCTTGTTAGGTGACGCTGATATTTTTGTACTAAAATAAAGTAATATGATGCATTTGTCGTGTCTATTGAAGGGAAACTGTCAACGGAAATTTTCGAACAAAAAATTATTAAAACATTTTTCCAAATATGGATTTTGTCGTCGATATAATCCAATAAAATGTTCACTCGGCTATTTTTGCTGAAAGAACAGGTGTGTTACCTTGGAGTAACCCAAATATTCAGTCTTTCAATAAAATTACCAATCCTTAGATGAAAGAGGAAAATGTGTACAATTATTGTATTATCGCTTCGGTTTGTTTGGGTTTGGAAAGCGCGCGAACTTTCGGTCACGTTTTCTGCTATTTCTGCAATATGGATCAGTGGCGTGACATAATTTGAGTAGCCAACTCGTGCAGATATAGAATACCTACTTAGTCAAAACCAAAAATTACTTATTTTACCTGTTTCTACTGTGTAGTGTTCTTTTCATAAATTTTACAGTAGCAAAAAAAATTGAACAGAACCAAAGTGGCAGTGAGAGATTGATTCAGTGCAAAGTATTACTCCTCAAAAATTGTGACGCTACTGAACCGAATTGTAAGTGATATTGTGGGCACTTGGCGGGAAATTCATCTGTTTAAGCAAAATAGTGATCGTGGACAGTTCAGTTTCGATTGCAAGTTAATGTAAAAAAGGTGAAAGGTGAAAGGTAAGAATGGTGATTTTGTTTAGTTTTGTGACATGTTTTGGGAAATTGTAATGCAATTATATCGACCTATGTGCACCAACATTTCTCTTAACTTTTTAATTTATTGCAGACATATTTAGTTTACAGTAAATGGTTTTTTATAGTATCGTAAATCCGTAATTATGTACGCGCTGATAGAAGAGAGTGGCAAAGGATACGATGTTTGTCTGAAAAGGAATATTACGCAAAAAGATATACAAATATTGGCAATTAATGGTAGGCACCTACCTAAGTTTATCATAGCGTTTAAACTAAAATGTTTATTGATTTTAAAGTTAATTATATTTTTTAGGCCGCCAAAAACAGAAAAAGGGTAAAAGCCCAATGGAAAGAAGGAAGGATCTGGTCAGGCGTAAGTTGTAATTTTTACTAATACATATTCCCAATATTATTTTGAATAATACTTAGATATGTTTAAAATTTATAACTACATTAACGGCTGCACACTGTCCTGTAAGGTTAAAAGTATAATAATTTCAGTAAAACCACGTTGGGAAGTCAGAGAAATTGAAGTGTTAGTAAAAGAATTTAAACAACATATTAAAGGACCACATTACACAAAAAACTTTTTTTTTAAAATTATTATTTAATGTTAAATTATTGTAGTCAGAACTATTAAAAACTATTTGGTAAAACTCCAATGTAAAAAAAAAATTGTTTTAGAAGATATTTGGACATTTTAGAATTGCCTGTGACGTCACTGAGCCGAGCTCACCGAATCTCCGTATCTCTCACGTGCAAAAGTTACTCGCTTCGCACAACGATTCATCTACCTAAAAATTATATTTTTAATGCTTAATTTATATGAGACTGTGTGAATGGTTTTGCCAAAGACGATAAAAGAATCAGAATTTCAATACGGTGTTTAGTTTTTTCTTTAAATATTAAATAAGAACAGCGCCCCGACTGTGCGTTTCGTTCCTATTTTATCCAATTGTGCGTAAAGTTCGGCTAAGTTTATGACTGTGCCTTTTACAATACTATAAGTGATCCGTCCATAAAAGCAACGGGGTTTGTTGCACCCTGCAGTGAACCCTCATCATCAGTAAAAGTTGATTGTGATTTAAAGTCGTAAATGCAGAATAACTCCGAGTTATTTGCAACAGTAGCCACACCAGAACATCGCCGACCAGTTTTTGGATGCAGTGAACCAACGGGACATCGTTTTCCTAATAGAGAAAAATCGCCGAAACGATTTGCATTTTGGTCAGAATTTTGTAAAAGGCAATCATTTCAACCAGGACAAAATGCAAGAATTTGCAATAAACATTTTTTAGAAAGTGATTTAGACTAATCGTGTGTTCTAAGAAAAAATTTTCAAAAGAACCTTGTTTAAAAAAAAGTAGGTACATATTGGCTCAATAAAAAAACATATGAATTGGGTCACATTTTTCGAAAGCTACAGGAAGTTGGGTTTATGACGTGATATATTTAAAACATCTTTGTCAATAACCAATTTTTCAAACAAATTATTTTGTGTAATGCATGTATTATTACCAATTAAATGTTTTATATTATCATATTCTTGACAACATATAGACTCTTCATCTGTTGGCATAGACACACTTTTTTCACATTTACACTAATTACAAATTCCACTTCGATTTTCGTAATTTATGTTTACACTACTAGGTTGAAAAAAAGTATCAACTTCGTCGTCATCTGTGTATTCAGGTTCAAATAAATAAGAAGTTGTCATAATTAAAAATTAAATTTATAAGTGCAACCAACCAATTTAACAGTAAATACTGACTGATACGGAGTAACTGCTATTATCGTGTTTTCTACTAGAATACTATTCAAAACATTCAAAACTCCACGATGGTCAGGCGTCTAGAAAATAATTGTTTTATGAGCTCTGTCTGGGCGGTAGGAATAACCTTTACAAGCGCGTAAAACTGGTACGAATGACCGCGCCGTGTCATCGCATTTAATATATTTTTAAAAAAACTAGACGCTATATTAAAATTTTGGTTGCACTATCGTCTTCAGTACAAAAAAACAGTCTAAATACTCGTAACAAAATTTCGAAAACATTGTTTAAAGGTAGGTAAATGTACGTGTGAAGCGAGCAATTTTTGCCTGTATAAGATAGGCTGCTACGGGCAGCTCGGCTCAGTGACGTCACGGGCCGATTTTCAATTAATTATAACTCATTAAATAATCTGAGTAGAAACAAAATACATATGCCATTTTTCTTAGAATTAAACGTACTTTCAAATTAAATAAACTTATTTTTTGTGTAATGTGGTTCTTTAACAGCGATACTTATCCGTCTGGGGCAGAGATTATGTCTGTGATACGAAAACATCGTGAACTCCAAAACAGAACTCCCAAGAAAGTAAGGAGCAAGATTCAACAGTTGAAAAAAAATCAAGGTTTTAAAAGGTAAAACATTCATTTATTTATTAATGTTATAAAGAAATATCGATTATATGAGTGCCTCTTTAATTCATGACTATCAGTATTTTCTTACTTATGGCATTTTCATTTTCTTACTTTAACAGATATTTATTGTTTCAGGCTATTCTCGTAAATGCAAAACCATATTATTGTATTATTATTACATTATTATATTTTACTTTTTTTAAAAATAAATATATTCATCGATGATATTTGATCTTTATGTTATGCTGCATAAATGGTACAGCATAGCATATCATATACCATGTGGCAAGGTTTTAATAAGCGTTATTATTTAGTTATTTAGTTATAGAATGTACTAAAATTAAGTTAAGTTAAGTTTTCATTTTCTTACTTTAACAAATATTTATTGTTTCAGGCGATTCTTGTAAATGCAAAACCATATTATATTATTATATTATTACATTATTATATTTCACAATTTTTTGAAATAAATATAATCATCCATGATATTTGCTCTTTATGTAATGCTGCATAAATGGTATAGCATAGCACAGCATGGGCCGTGTGGCAAGGTTTTAATAAGCGTTATTTAGTTAGATAGTTATCGTATGCACTAAAATTAAGTTACAACGGCATCAATTACTTTTTGGCTAGACCAAAGCTAGACGTTACCCTCGCCGACTGCAACCTGTAATAAAACGATTTCAAAAGTGACGAGACATTCACCCTATTCTAGCGGAGCCGTTTATTTTAAATGACAGTTTTACTCAGAATTTGGGTTCGTAGGTATGAAAGAAATGTTAACTCCATCATTTTCACTTCTTTTTAAGTAAGAACAACTTTATCCGGAGTGGTGACGCCAAGTCTCACAAACTTGTGGCAGACTATTACTGTGCTTGGCATTTAAATTAGGTGGGAATTGCGACTCATATTTTATGTACACAGGATTAATCGCGTAAGAGTTACTTCTGAAATATGTTAAAATGCAACCCAAAATACAAGTGTATACGAATGCCAGTGTTATTAGTATTTTGGGTTACGTTCATATAAATTTTAGCAATAAGTCTTACGTGACTATTGACTACTTGTTTGTGTCACTAATGAGAAAGTGTAATCATCTTACGGATTTATTTATTAGGCGTTAGTCAAATATAATAAATAATTTTTATTACTAGTAATTGCTCATAATATGTCATAAGAAGCAAAGCAGACACGCTGATTTGCACTGATGAATAAGTTGATCCTTTCAGTTATAACCAAGACTGCTAGCGAAGACAGAAACAACTATTGCAGAAGTACTTCTTCCAAATATTATAATAAATGTTGAATTATAATTACAACAAAAACCACACCGCTCCTTAAAGTGACGTGTATATCTAAATTACTGTACCTAATGTAGTATTATTTTTATTCAAAAATCCAATTTGTAAAAGCAAAATTATCAGTTCGCCAAAGGGGTCGGTATTTATACTTAATTTAGCCAAGACATCAACCGTGACTTGTTCCTCAAAGTGATCCTTCAGAGAATTTTGATAAATTTTCATGCTAAAAATGTAATTTTTTCGATTATTCTTTTACCTAGTTGAAAGGAAAGTTATAAAGAGTTTGAAATTGACAATAAATAGACAGTTAAAATTAGGTTCTTTGAAGGGACCAATCTAGAAATATATATATATATATATATATATATATATATATATATATATATATATTTACATCATTCTATCAATCCTGCGTCCTTTCACCGAGCACCCTATGTGGCGTCCACCAGAAGGAGTCATGTATATTTAACGTTGAAAACAGAGACAGCTCTATTTTGCGGCAGAGAATGCGAAAATCACCTTAATATTCAGATATCTTAAGAAATGAAGGAATTTCAACCATTGGTATGATAGGACATCCTTTCATTATAAGCATAATGTTGCGTCCGCGTACATTCTCTTTTATCTTCCGCATTATGTTGCGTCCACCATGTATATTCACATTCATTTTACGACCACTACTGCGTCCGCAATGTTGTCATGTCAGTAGCTAACTATTTCAGAGGGAACAACTACTTTTAAAATTGAGAATATAACTTGTTTATGATTACCACAAGAAATTAATGATAAGTTGTCATTCCTATTATTTTCTTTCCAAATGTACATAATTCGTGCTATGAGAACCTACTAATCTATAATTTGTTAGATACTCGTTAAAATTGAACGACAAATTAAGTTTCAGTTTTAACTAAGAAAAAATTATCGATAATAATCATAGCACTATTGTAATGAAACTCGGAATACAGCATTTGCAATGCTTCAAGCTCATATCTAAATCATTTGAAATATGGATGGATCAGTGGAGAATAAAACTTAACCAAGGCAAATCAGTACAGTTTACATTTACAAGAAGACGTCCAACATGCCCACCTGTCACTCTCAACAATACACCCATACCACAATCAAAGGTAGTTAAGTACTTGGAACTTCAACTCGATAGACGTTTAACTTGGAAAACTCATATAAGCAAAAAGCGTCAAGAAATGGATATTAAGTTAAAAACTATATTGGCTTATGGGGAAAAAATCTCCCATAACGATAGAGAATAAAACTACCACATAAAAGTATAACCCGCCCAATTCAGACATGTGGATGCCAGCTATGGGGATGCACCAGAAATTCCAATCTCGATAATTATCATAAAACGCTTTCAGTTAAAGATCCTACAAAATAGTATGTCAAATGCGCCATGGTTTGTGTCAAACCGCCGCTTACATCTCGACCTAAATATTCCATTTGTGAGAGACATCATTAAACAGTACGCCGCAAAGCGCAGCAAAACACACTCTAAAACTACCCAAATGAAACTATGAAACCGCTGATACTAGATGCAGTCAATAGGCGACTTCAGAGGAAATGACCAAAGGATCTGACGAATTGAAGGCGGAAGGACGCCGATGGGGATGCTCTCCAACATAGACCTAAGTTATAATAAATAAATGCATACTATTAGCTCAACGAATTTATTTACTGTGATTCGTTGTTAAAATTAAATTTAAAAAACTGATTACCTACTGATTATTATTTGTGATGACGAAAATAATAACAAGTTGTCAAACTCGGTTTATCATTATACTCACTTTCCAAATATAATTCATGCTATTATTAATAATCGTCCAATTCTCACAAACACATTATATCAAATGTGCGTATTCAACCAATCTGAAAATTTTATCTCGATTAAGATGGTTTGGACTTTTGATGTAACAATCAACCTAAGTTACGAATAAGGTAAAAGTAAATGAGAGAAAAGTAAAAAGTTTACTACAACAATTTTGAACCATTTATAAAAACCAAAGTTCCAATAAAGTGTTACAATTGTATAACATGTAATTAAGTAGTAAAAAAGAAAATATTGATATTAATATTGTGATATACATAAATTCATAGTGTTTGTGTAAATCTGTGTCCAAGATTTATTATCAAAATGTCCGGGGTTTTTCGAACAGTTATTCTACTTTTAACATTTTAGGTGGATTTTTATTTTTTACATGGCTACTGAAGAATGATCCTGCTACTTATTTTTTCTTTTTGGCCCACGGCCTGGTTCATTATTAACGTTTATATTAGGCAGTGAAGACAAATTAGTTTCTAGTTCAGTTGGTAGTTCAATTTCATCTGTTTCAACTTCTTCATTCTGATCAATTTCTTTATTAAGGTTTTTAACTTTAAATTCTGCTGCTTGTCCCTTTTCCCCTAAAAGGAATAATTTTGAAATTTTTGTTGTTTGGCAAACATCATCTGGAATTTTATAGACTTGTTTTTGTATATCGCACATCTAGTTCAATAGTGCCATAACTGCAAACGCCTAAAATGTTGACGCTTCACTAAAACAGTTTATGCTAGATCGAATTTGTTGCCACATTGCACTCAAAAATCTATTCAGTGTTATAAGGATGTATCTAAGTGACTGGTTAAACTATGGCTTTATTGCAGTATATGGGTGTATTTATATTCCTATAACTAACAATTAATTTTTTCCGCAGTTGTGGCCGTATTGAACTAGATGTGCGATATCTTGAATATAACCCATAAATGTTGCGAGTTGTTCAATTTCTTTATTTTTCATACTAAATAGCTGCGACAATGTAGCTATATGTTTTTTTAACCTAGTAGATGTTAAAGCGTTAGGATTCTTCGCTCCACATGTTTTGACATCTTTTTGCATTACCTTGTCGTATTGGATTAGAGGTATTTTTATGGGAAAATAAGAACAAATTATAGATTTTCACAAAATTATTTCTTAGCTTAATCAGTATGTTTCTGAGGTTTTAAACTAAAGAAAACTGGCACATCTCTTCCACGTTTTCCTCTACCACCACTTTTAAATTTTTGTAACAATATTTTCTGCCTTGGAGTAACCACTTCTTAAAATTTTTCGTTATTCTGAGTTTTTGATTCATTAGAAGTGTATAAATGCAATGGCGCTCTTTGAATTCTTCAATTAGTTTTCTGTTTAGCAACAGTAACCGTCAAAACATTGTTCTCCCAGGTAACCATTTGATGTTTTATAAAAGAAGAGAGAACGTTTAAACAGCAAATCTTATAAAACAATACTGCTATATTTTGTCATCTCACTCGCTTCCATGCTTTTAGGGTTTTTTAATTCCAGAAACGGTTAGAAGGCCGTGAAAAAATATTTTTTTTACTTTATATTGTTAGTAATGACATTTTACATGTCAGTTTAAGGTTATATCAGTAATACAATTTTAAAATTAGAAAATATAGCACAAAACGGTTCTGTTGAAGGAAGCAATATGACTATTTTAAAAAAAAAACTTCTGATGAGGAAAATTTTATCTTCAATATTCTGTAACATTTAAATGATTCTATCAAAATTGTATAAGTTATGGTGTTAAGTACTGATTACTGCCAACATAAAGTTAAAAAAATATTTTTTATAGCCTTACCGTTTCTGAAATTAAAAACACACCACACACTACCCCCTGCCTTGTATGAATGTGTATCCATCATCGAATCAGATTCTTGATTTAGATGCAGTTATTGGCTTGATTTGTTAGCTTTCTTATTTTCGTCATCACTTGATTCATGAGCAGTTCACTCATCTTGTAACATATCAGTTTCGATACTACTATGTTTACTTGAAGAATTTTGTGATGTAAATGGTGTATGCATCTATTAATTTGTGACAACCCCAATTTCGATACTTCAATGTGAACTTAACGAATTTCGAGATGTAGATGGCATATATTCAGAAATATTCGGACTGATGGCTTCTTCTATACTTTCACCGATGTATGAACTTTTTCTGATAATTTATGGTTTCTCAATACAACACTTCAATCAATAATCGCTTTGTAATTTTTTTTTAGGAGGAAATCGTTATGAAAGAACGTCTCTCACCAAAGCACATTTAATAAACCGCACTAATAACAAATCTATATGATAGGTATGACATTTGTTCTTGCTGTTTTACTAAAAACTGTTTATTGATTTTATTCGCAATTCTGAAATTAACACGAAGCCTTTTTGGACACATGTTTACAGGAACGTTTGTTACACCTTTGTTCCAACATATTCAGTTGGTAAAGGTTGGTCAAGCAATTCAGATAGTTACGTGTTGCATTGCTTAACTTTTTTTAGCTTTGTTGATACAAATCATCGAATCGGAGAATATCAGACCCCGGTCAAAATTTTCCCGCCGGAATAAATGGGTAACAACTAAGAAGCAAAATGTCAAACACATGTGAAGGGTATACGGTATACTATTTGGTAGAGAAATTTGTAAGCTTTCGAAATATGAGCCGCTGAAAGTCAAAGTGGTATAAGTCTTTTTTTTTTAAAAAAGGTGAGTTTTGTGTTTCATTTTGCCATAAATTACGGTCGATGCTCTCATTTGAAAAATAGTTAAATCACTTGGTCAGTTAATAGTTGTCAATTTAAAGAACTGGAAAGGTGATATAACTCAAAATCGACAATTTTTGACTTATCCCACTTTTGCTCTCATCGGCTGATATGCTCGTGGATTTTGTGAGAGAATACTGCAAGTCCATTAAAACAACAAGTAAAGTTTTGAACCGGAATAGGTATAGAGTATTTCAAATATTAAAATTCACATATCTCGAAAAAATGAAAATGTGACTTATATCGTTCTTCCCGTGTACCCTTCATGTGATATTTAACTATTAGGCGAAGAATGACTAGATACAGGGTGTCCCATCACTTGTGGCCACCCCCAAAATTGAGCTTTAATTGAAAGCTATGTATTTGAAATTTGGTGCAAGTATAACTCTGGTATAAGGCTAGAAATTTCCGGTTTTAAATGTTAATTGTCGGCGTTAGTTTTCGAGAAAAAACATCTTTGTCTCAATAATACTGATCCTGAAAAGTGAAATTTGACGAAATTGAGAGATAGTATTTTTATAAAAAATCAGTTTTTATTTTTTTGCTCGAAAACTAACGCCGACAATTAACATTTAAAACCGGAAATTTCTAGCCTTATACCAGAGTCATACTTGCACCAAATTTCAAATACAAAGCTTTCAATTAAAGCTCAATTTTGGGGGTGGCCACAAGTGATGGGACACCCTGTACAATCACATTTCTTAATACAAAATAAAGAAATATGACTTTCAGAGCATTTTGATCTTGACTGTTAATAAAAACAATAATTCGTAGGTATTTACTTTTTACTGCTGTCATTTTGTCCTACTGCTCCAAACCTTTTGTGGATGTCCATTTGGGCAATAATAACATTTGCCCTTTACATAAATCTAATATTGTTTTTGATCCTGTGTGGCATCCAGTGCGATTAAGCGACTTAACAGCTTTAAGATAGTTATCTAAACTGCACTTGCGCAAATGTAAATCAATGTTGCCAGATTGAAGGACGCAGCAAGATGAAATCGATGTAAGTCAATATATGGCAAGGACGCAGCATAATCGAAAGAGTGTAAGCGACATATACAAAAGATGTATATTGAAAAAATCCGCAGCGCCTCCTAGACCTCTATACGGTGAACTAAAATATTCAGTGAATTTTTACGATTAGCATGATCAAGCGTCCCTCTAAGAATTTGATTTTAAACCCCTCTTACCCTCCAGAATCGAATTATATGGGTTGGACTTGCTGCGTCCGTATACGGACGCAGTATGGTCTAGGACGCAGTATTGTATGTAATTTGGCAATGTACGGACGCGGTATCATACCAATGGAAAATATATATATACTATATATATATATATACAGGATGTTCACGAAAAAACGCCCCAGCTCATAGCGCTATTATTAGGAGTCAAATTGTAACAAACGATACGTCAAATTAAATGGTTTAAAAAGTACTACAAAGTGTAGCTCAAACATAATTTTTACCTGTTTCTCCATTCAAAGGCCAAAAGTCAACTTCCTTTTTTCAAATTACTACCTTATATTTTTCTTTGACAATTTGATAGAGATTTTTTTTCTGAATTCAACGATGTATCACAATCAATATTTCTGATTTATTTTAGGGTAATAAAAAAATTAAAATAATAACTGATATTATTAGCAGTAGGTTTTGAAAAATAACTGAGACGTAGCGGTGGCTATGGAAACGACGTGTCACAAATAAAAATTACTATTACTATTGTTGCAACAATGGTAACCATGGTAACCGGGACATTTAACTGGAGAAATACGTTAACATCGCTGTCAGAAACTGGCTATTAGTTTGTTTACCTATTTTTTGCAATGAAAAAGAATAATAGTGAGCTTGTCGACATGCTGCAAGTTTATTTTGAGTGTAATAAAAACAGTGGACAAGCATTGCGTCGTTATCAAGAACGCTTTCCTAATAGACAGGTCCCAAATCGTCGCAAGTTTGTTCGTTTGAAATCCAATTTACGGCAACATGGAAATTTCCAAAGACCAAAAAGGCCAAATCATACCCATCACGATGAATGTTCTACTAAGTGTTGAAGAAAACCGATGAACGTCTGTGAGACAAATTTCTCAGAATTTGGATGTTTCAATCGGCAGCGTTCACCGAGTTTTGAAAAACAAAAAAAATAAGCCATTTGAACCGCGAAAAATTCATACAATCCAACAAAACGATCCAGAGCGTAGAATAAATTTGTGTAATTTCTGATGAGTGTCAATTTACAAACAACAGACATTTTAATCGTTTCAATCACCGCTATTGGAGTGTAGAAAACCCACATATTGCCATCGAACAAAATCCTCAGATAAGATTTTCGGTGAACGTTTGGTGCGGGATATTAGGCGCCAGGATAATAGGACCAATTTTCATTGATGGAAATTTCAACCAAGAAAAATATCTTCAAATTTTGACTGAAAACTTAGAAGAAATTTTAGATGATTTGCCGTTAATTGAAAGGAATGAACTAGTATTTCAACAAGATGGCGCTGCACCACATAACGCTCTTATGATTAGGGACTATTTAAATATAGAATTTGAAGACGCATGGATTGGAACATATGGACCTATACAATGGCCCGCCCGGCCTTGTGACCCAACACCTCTAGATTTTTTCTTTTGGGGATACATCCAAGATATTGTTTATGCTACGCGCCCGGAAACAGAGGAAATTTTGAGAGAGAGAATAGTCAGCGCTTGTCAGGAAACACCATCAGAAATTTTAATTAATGCTACACAAAGTGTAGGATCTAGATGTCGACAATGTCTGGAAAGAAACGGTGCCCAATTTGAACATTTTCGTTAATTTGGCATTTCTTTATTTAATTGTTTAGTTATTAAATGTTATCTTTTGTTGTTCGTAAATTAATCATTTAAAATACGTTGTTTCCGTACTGACACATCGTTTCCATAGCCACCGCTACGTTTCAGTTATTTTTCAAAGCCTACTGCTAATAATATCAGTTATTATTTTAATTTTTTTATTACCCTTAAATAAATCAGAAATATTGATTGTGATACATCGTTGAATTCAGAAAAAAATCTCTATCAAATTGTCAAAGAAAAATATAAGGTTGTAATTTGAAAAATGAAGTTGACCTTTGACCTTTGAATGGAGAAACAGGTAAAAATTATGTTTGAGCTACACTTTGTAGTACTTTTTAAACCATTTAATTTGACGTATCGTTTGTTACAATTGGACTCCTAATAATAGCGCTAGGAGCTGGGGCGTTTTTTCGTGAACACCCTGTATATATATATATATATATATATATTCATGAACGGTACGTTGTCACCTCCAACGCGTTACACTGAAGGTACGTTGTCACCTCTTATATAACGTTGTGACCTCCGCTTTCGGAGGCGACAACGTTTTGCCTTGTTTTTGGCGCAAACGACTTCTAAGTGACGTCAGCAACACATAGGAAAAAATTTGTCTGGAGGTGACTTAGTCATTTCGGTACTCACAATATATAATTTTAGTCCAGCATATATCCGCTGGCGCTGTCGTCGTTTTTGTTCGTACTACAGGCAATACGAAATCACCTCCACCTGTATATGTTGCGTTTTGCATTATAGACTGTATGTTGTGGACTCCAAATATTGGCAACATCGCATCAAAATATTTTAGCCGTATTCGAGCCCTTAAATTTTTAACTTCCTTTGGTTTTAGTGGCACATGTTTACTATCCGAAAGAATTTGGTACATTCCAAAAACAATTTATTCAGTAGACTATTGTTGTGTTGTTCACGTATTACGAAAACGCAAATTTCGGGCATCGATCGTTGTTGAAAATGGATAACATAATTCTATTTAATTTATTATCAATAATTTAGTCTTTACAATATTTGGACCACATATTTCAGAAATCCCGTAAATCCACCGAACCTTATTAATCCAGTGAAACAAAACACTATTATAATTATTTAAAGCAATTTTCCAATTCTACACTAACACGTCACTTAGAATAGTTTTTTTTAAATTTCCGTAAATTACAGGTTATCTACTTACAATAAATTAGTATTAAAATAAAAATATTATCTCTACTCAAGAAATGTTCGTTTTATTTAAATATTATATTATGATTTCTTAAAGTTACACTTTATTGTCTAAGCTCGTAAATTTATGATGTCGAATCATTGTTTGTACTAAAATTTACTAACATAAATTGTTCCCCTTTGTTACTCGTGAAAAGTTTAATTAAGAGTAAGATTTGTTAAAATTGTTTTGGCAAAAAGTGCTACTCTTAAGTATGTAATTAATTTACACTTAACTTCTACTTAACATAGAATTATTTTGAGTATTATTTGTGGATTTGTAATTTGTAGAATTGATTTACGTTGACTATCTTGCAATCACAAAAGGAAATGCTACTAGTGTTGAAAGAATAGATAATTGTTAATTGTATTTAATTGATAACAAATATTTTGATGTTTGAGAATTCGTACTGATCGTGTTTTTATTGGATCCAACTTCCAGTTTTCTTAAAATGCGGATGTAATTTGTTACGCTCTCTCTAGTAGTCGTAAATAATTCTTTAGTTATTACCCTTTGAAGAGGCTCAAAAAATGTAATGTTTAGAAAAGCTAGTCTTTTATGGTGATGAATGGGTTTGAATAGGTACAATATAACTCAATTCCGGAAGCGAATCGTCTATTTTAACAAAATAAATCTATTGTTTAAAAACTATCAACTGAGTCGAAAGGGTCAGTTATTAAGAAATGAGTTTGAATACGTACAATATAAGTCAACTCTGGAAACATATCGCCTACCGTAATAAAATAAATCTATTGTTTAAAAACTATCAAAATTTGAATCACTTAATAATTCCACGTGTTCATGTGTATGTATGTACCGTGTATGTACTTTTTTTTTTATTTTTGAAATTGGTACATGGGCAAGTGGGGTTATTAAATGAAGTTGACAATAATTCCAATTTTCAGCATTTCCAACACAATTGTATGGTTTTTTATTTTCTCCCACAGGTGCAATTGAAGGGCTCTATGCAAGAAGTACCTAAGTCACTTTTTCATATTTCATATTTTCAGATTTGATGTTTCAATTTGATCTGGAAATCACATTGTTTTGATTTTGACTGATCTTTCTTTACTAAAGAAGACTTACTTCAGTAAAAAAAATCAGTCAAAATCAAAAAAATATGTTTTCCAGATCAAACTGAAACATCAAAATCTCAAATATCACAGAATATGAAAAGTGACTTAGGTAGGTACTTCTTGCATAGAGCCCTTCAATTATACTTAAGTATACTTTAAACTATGTCTGAGCAATAGCCCCAAAATAAAAATTGCGATTTGCTAAAATACACGCGATATTGGCTTTTTGCCTTAAAGGTTGTTTACATCCAGTTAACGTACGGAAATTAAGAAGTTTGTCAAAAGTGATTGATGCAATTATTCCAAGAGTAATATTACCAAACAATTTTGCTAAACTTAATAATTTCACTTGGTTATCACTTGTCAATTCCTCTCAAATCAAGAGAATTTTGAGAAATTTTCATGGCAACCAAGTTTTATTTGAAAACAACTAAATCTGCTAAAAATCCAACTTGTGTAATTACTCCTGGGAAAATTTATGTCAAAACGAAATTTTAAATTTACTTAAATTTTAAATACTTATTTGCATTAACTTTCCAATAAACGCTTTTAAAAATTAAGTTAATTTCTTTCTGAGATTTTCAAGTTGAATATAATTCGTGGTCTCATTTATTCTGTGAAATTTGTCTGTTATGAAGCTTGAAGATTTTGTTTTGGAGTTTCCAAACAATTTGTTTTTTAATGATAAATTTTGTCGGTAAAAATCGGACCACTTATTTATTATCTCTATTATACATGGTGTTTAGGAGAAACACGAAACCGCGTAAGAGGTAATTCGCTGGTCTATTCTTCATCACTTAGGCCCGGTATTTCAGTGCAGGATAACCTTCAAAAAAAGTTAACTGGAGGTGAAAGCTAGGGTTACAGGTTGTTGGTAACCATAATTTTTGGTTTAACCCTTAACTGAAATACCGGGCCTTAGTGTAAATATTACACAAATTTTCCGTTTCCGAATATTGAAGAATATGGTCTTGAAAGAATTAGGTAATACTCTCTAGAATTCAAATATTCCCGAAATTATATTTCTCATTACAAAATCTAAAGACATTTTCTTCTTCTACAAAGACTGTGGTATTAGTTTTCTTATCGGTTCCGTAGTTTAGGATACATGGATACTGATTATTGATACTTTGCTCACGTTTATGGCGTAAAACCACTTTATCCATTAGGATGTCGATCAAAGTATCTTAAGTAAGAGTATTTTACGAATTTAGCAACCTGTTTACTGATATTTTTCGTGGTTGTCAGGTTTGTTATGCATTTGTTGTTAACCATTATTTGAAGTATGATTAGCGACTTCGTTCTGCGTTGCATGGTTCAAATCTTTGGGAGTTAGTTGTCAAGCAATTGAGTTTTGATTGTTCAAAATTATGGTTTCAATAAAAATTTCTAATGACAAATTACGAGAAACTGGAAACTAGTATGTAATATTTTCAAAACTATGTTTTCGAACATTCATGCAATTGCTTGAAAACGAAACGACAACTTTATACAGTATTTACAATAAGCGATAAAAAGTAGATCGACGAATTACCTCTGACTAGGTATCGCGTTGCTCCTAATTACCCTGTATGTGAAAAAATATAATTTTTCAACCGTTTTGCACTGACAAGCAAAATTTTGAACAATTATTTAATTTTGTTAGGATTTCGAGTTAGTGCAATGAAGAGAAATTTCGCTCGGAAATAGGTTTTACAGATTTCATATCTTTCGGAAAATCAAAAAATTTTAGCTTGGACCATTTCTTGAAAAATAATTCTTGTTAAACTGTCCTTTTATGTGGGTTTTTAAATGAAATAGTTGGAACACTCAGTTTACTTGTTGGTAGATTTGTCAACGCTGTTGGAGGTAGCAACGTAACACTACTAGTCTTCTCATATATACGAATCGGAGGTCAGTTAGTATCTTCCATATACTCTATATATGACCCCAGAAAACTGAGGAAATCGTTTCCCCTCTCTTGAATCCCTTACAGCGGAAGTCCCCCTCATCCCAAATATATAAATTTTATACTGATTAAGCAAAGGGATAACGTGGAGGTCAGGGCGCCTCTTCTATATGCCGGAGGTGACAACTTAACAGCCATCTCTCTCTCTCTCTCTCTCTCTCTCTCTTGGTTTACAATCTCTCGATTGGTTTGTAGCAACATTTTCCCCATTCTTTTTCATTCCTCTCTTTCTCTCATGGAAAAATTGGGATCTTGAATTACTTGAGAGGTGTATTGTAACGTAGCTCTTCCTTGGGGATTTTTCTCTTCTACTGTCCCCTCCAATACTGTTTTAAGAAATCCGCCATGTCTCAGTATACAGGGTGCGACATAAAAAACGACGCAAGGCGGATCTCCGTTATTTATGGCTCGATTTAAATAAAATAAAAACTGAGGAATAAATCGTTTTATAAACACTACATGTTTGCACCATCATTTAATTCTTTTTAAGGTCAAATTCAAGATCAGATGATAATCAATTTTATTTTTTCAAGTCAATAAGTATCTTTTTCTATTTTTATTCTGAATTCGAATCCATATTAGAATTCAGTTAAGGCGATTTCACCTATTTAAATCTGGAGTCTCCGAATGTGGTGTTTTCTAAACGTTGGAGGCCCTGGTAGTTGTGTTATTATGTGGGACAGAGGAAAACCACAACTTATCTTTTGTTTATTGTTTGTATTTTTTATGCGATAGATAAGTTTCACAGGAAACCGCATAAAACAATACATTGGTAAAAACAGGAATAGGTTCCATACTTAAAAGCTTCGCGCACTGTCTGTGACAGCAGTTGGTTTCCAGCAGTGCAACGTAACAAGTAAGTAAAAATTGCAATAAATACTAACAGATCAAATTAATATAGAATTTAACTATTCTTATTATTAATTTCCAAATAAGGAAATTTTATTGTAGACGAAAATAAATATAAAATTAATGTACTATGACCAATATAATCAACCTGATAAATGTAATAATTGCATTTTAGTTTTTAAAATGTTTTCCTGTTCGCAGTTGATGTTGATTTATTTAATAAAGGTAAATTTTCAGAATGGCGTCAAATACGAATAACGATGAAGTGATGGAATTAGCTGAAGGATTAGATACAAATTTTCTCGTCAACACAGAACCACAAAAACCAGGTAGCTCAGCGAAATGCTATGCGGTCGAAGGTCAATGGCAAGAATTAATGATGACAAAAATGGACAAATTGGTAAATCAATTTGATAATGAAAAGGCAATTGAAGTTGAAATCAAAGGACTAACAAACAAAATTGACTCATTAAAGACTTTTCTGGAGAAGCACTTCAAGGAAAAAGAAACTGAAAATCAGAAGTTAAAGAACGAATTGACGAAGAAAGAGGAAGCAATTAAGAAATTACAAGAAGAAATGGAAACTTCAAAATCTGGAAATCAGAAGTTAACAAACGATTTGGAAAGTTGTAAAGATGCGAGAACTGAACTTGAAGAAAAAGTCAAGGAAACCGTACACCGCATAAAACTACTACAAACTCAATGTGATGATTTAAGGGAAGAAAATTTACCAATTGAAGAAGCCGCTGAAGAAATGAAAATTTTAAAATCTGAAATTCGGAAGTTAACAAAAGAAATGCAATTTTTAAATTCTGACAATCAAAAGTTAAAAGACGAATTGGAAAGTTGTATAAATTTTGCAAGAACTGAACTTAAGAGAATCATGACAGAGAAAGAGGAAGCAATTAACAAATTACAAGAAAAAATGCAAACTTTAAAATCTGAAAATCTGAAGTTAACAACCGAATTGGCAAGTTGTAAGAAGGAAACCGAACAGTGCATAAAACTACTACAGTCTGATAATTCCGATTTACATAAAAAAATAGTAGAATTAGATTCACTCAAGAAAGAAATGCGCAATTTAAAATCTGAATATCAGAAGTTAATAACCGAATTGGCAAGTTGTAAGAATGATGCAAGAACTGTAGATGAAATTCCAAATCCATGGAAAGAGGAAGCAATTAAGAAATTACAAAAATTACTAGAAGAAGCAGCCGCTGAAATAGATACACTCAAAAAAGGAATGCAAACTTTAAAATCTGAAAATCGAATGTTGACAACCGAATTGGCAAGTTTTGAAGATGAAAGATCTGAACTTAACAAAATGATGACAGAGAAAATGAAAGCAATTCTGAAGTTAACAACCGAATTGGCAAGTTGTAAGAAGAAAACCGAACAACGCATAGAACTTCTACAGTTTGAAAATTCTTATTTCCAGAAACAAATAGCTGAAAAACAAACCCGATACGAAGAATTAAGAAGAGAAAATTTAGACAAAGAAGAATTAGATGCAAAAAAAAGAAATAGAAACTTTAAGAAACCTTCTTGTGAGTGATGATTCTCATCGAAAGTTGAGTGAAGTGGACCTACAATCGAACCTAAGTAACAATTCGACCTCCCTCGTCATAAAAAACGGAACAATTAATTACGTTGCACCTGGCACCTTCGACAACCTCTCTTCACTCACCATATTGAATTTTCATGGCTGCGGTCTGACCTTCCTCGAAAAAGGGGTTTTCAACAACTTGACCAACCTGATTACTTTTTGTGTGTCTGATAACTATCTTACTTGTTTGGAGGGAAACGTCTACACGGGTGTGAAGCAATTGAAGGAGATTAATTTGTGGGGCAACAAGATCACCAAGTTTCCTCCCTAATTGTTTAGAGGGTTGGAGAGTTTGGAGATTATCTATTTGGGTTATAATAAAATTTTCGTGCTTGATGAAGACTTGTTGGTGAGGTTAAATCGGCTCACTTCTTTTAATGCGTCGGATAATAACCTCACAAGCATTTCCAAAAAGTTGTTCGGCGATTGTGTTAAGTTGGAAATAGTCGAGCTTCACAATAATAAAATCGCACGGTTGAAAAAAACTATTTTTGATAGTTTGCACAATTTGAGGTGCCTGCATCTTTATAATAACCCGCTGAACGAGATGGAGAAGAACGCATTGAAGATGTTAAAAATCGGGGATTTTAAAATGTAACTTGTCGTAATTGCTTTGTTATTTTTTCTTTACTGTTTTATATTTAAATTTGTATTGTTTAAAGGTTAAATAACGGTTCAGAAAATGATTAAATAGATTTTTTAAATGCAACTGTTTACATTTTTTTATCGTATTTGGAAAATGTTTCAATAAATTCCGCTGAAGAAATTAGTTGGACTAAATTTCTGAACTGGGACATTGGCATTAAATTTGGAATGCATTATCCAATCAGGAAGTAGTTATTTGCGAAAAGTATGTTCCCGCATGAGCGACGAAGGAGGATTGTACAATGTTTTTTTGTATGAAAATTTTGATAAAAAAATACATTAATGTTTTCTCACTTCTTGTTAGTAGGCCAGATTAAGGTTGGGGAAACGAACCTCAAAAAATGCAGAGTTTTAAGAAAATCAGTTAAGTTTAGAAAGTACTTATCAATATATAATTTGCGAAGCAACAGTTGTAAACATAATGTTACCGCATCTAATGATATATTTGCTTTGGTGAAGAAGTGCCTAGTTTTCAAAAATTAACCTCTGAAAGTGCAATCCACGCAAAAATGTAGTAGTGAGGGTTTTTTACTGAAATCTTTAGAGTTACGAAATATTTTGCAATGCACTTTACAGCACTTATAGAGAATATATTGCCTTGTAAGAAAATATTTTTTTTATTGCGAGAAAGTTGATAACCTAAGAAGAAAAAAATTGGCAACAATATTTTTTTTAAATGTATTGTGCCAGCGAAGTCAGTTCTGCTCAAGAAGTAAGTTATAATACAGAAATTCCTACGGGGTACTTATACTAAACATATAGTAGTTTAATATGACATGTTTTTTTTATGATAACACGGTGAATATTTTTGAAAAAAAATCTAAAAGTTGTGGTCGAAATACAGTATTATTTGATCGCGTTTTTTATTGCGTTCCGAACACAACATCGTCAACAAATTGCATAAAAATGTTCCTTTAGCACCTAAGAAACAGTTTCCGTGAACCAAATTGGATAAATATGTCTAAATTTTACATTTTTGGGAAAATTTGTTTCCCCATAGACTCCATGTAAATATATTCGCAGCCATGATTATTTTAGTCAAATAGTTCGTCCGTTTACTCACAGATGTGCTGTCAAATCTGTAACTTTTTGATTGACGACATGGTAGAAAAATTGCGGGAAATTTTTCAAATTAGAGGTTTGCAATGATTTTATATTTCCGAATTTATAGAATTTATCTCTATCATTTAAAATCTATATATCGTGGATTTCGCTAATTATCCAAAATCCAAATGAAATAGACACATTAGGGCTAAGACAAAATTTTTAAGAAAGTAAGAATGCAACATTAATTTCTATTTATTTATTTATTAAAATATAAAAAACTGCTAGTTATAAAAAAAATCTAGCTTATTTATGTGCATACTTCTCACAAATCCTTTGCAGATATATGCAAACCGCTTTTACCAATAATTCACTGAAATGTCTTATAGTGAATCGTAATACGGCGGTGCGGAACGTTTGATGTCTTGATATCGTTAGCTAAAAAAAATTGTTGTGTCTGACATTCTATTTTGGTGTTCATACGAACAGATAAGTGAATAAACATCTTATAAAAATATTACAATCGTTTTGGACCTTGAAATATGCTTCGTAAGGATCATAGTCCTTATTGGAAAACAAGCAGATTTAAACAGTTTAAAAAACTGTAACCCGAGTACGGAAAAAAAGAAAAAGTTTAAAAAACTGTAACGCCACTATTGACACCCGGACCATAATAAAATCGGATGATAGTTTAGACGCTACGATGGGATATACGTAAATGCAAACATACTACATATGGCTATTAACACTAGTTTGCGTAGTGCATTTTTCATTGTTTATACGATATAAACGTTCAAGTTGCTTAGATATATTGCATTTTTGGCTTATTGGCTAATCATAAGATTTTACAGGGTGCGCAAAGCAATGAAAATTACAAATATTGTTCCGTTAGAAACGAATGCATTAGCAGAAAGCTCGCATCATATGATGAAGCCGACAATTCACAGAAAAAAGACGACAAGGACAACAAATCCAGTAAATGCGTGTAAATCAATTATGAACTCAACCTTCATAAAGAGTGCAGCGATCAAAACGTATGTCTGTAAGATCATCGACTACAAACATTTCTTTACTCAAACTGCGATAACTCCCATAAATTACCCAACTTTCTTTTTTTAATTTTAAGGTAAACCTTGTAAAGAAGGGATCACTGTACACAAAACAAGTGGCGGCCTGACAGACGAGGGTGTCGCAGGAAGGAAAATCACGGGCGTCCACGGGCCTTCGATGATTAGAAGTCGTCGGATACATTTCGTTGTTTTTATTTTCTCTCTTGTTCAGTAATTAAGGAATAAAAGTATTGTTCAACTACAAATTTATCACCTTTTTACATCAGGAGTGGGATAAAGAGCTCAGTGCTGAAAATTGCATTTATTTTTGGTGTTATTTAATTTGTTTTGTGCGAGTGTGAGCGTAACGATGCCCAAATCAAGGTCAAGGGAACGCGTCGAGGGTCGTGAGCGACACCGACGACGACGCGACCGCCGTAGCCAACGCCGTGAGTCCGCCGAGAGCGCTGATAGTGGGAGTAGGACTTTGGATGGACATCGGTGGTCAGGAGAGCGTAGGTCAGCGACGCTGGGTGAATTGTCAGATACGATCATCCAAGGTATGAATAGAGTGGCAAGTAGGATGCAACAGAACCAGGTGGGTGTACATAATTCTTTACTGCACTCCGTAATCGCGGAATTCAACCCATTGGAGCATGACGTTACGGGGTGGTTGGATGCTATCGACGAGTTTGCAGTGCTGTACGGCTGGAACGATACGACAATTTGCCATTTAGCGTTGTCAAAGCTGCGAGGTCCTGCAGAAGTTTGGTACCGAGGGTTACCAACACGATTGTTCTCGTGGCGAGAATGGAACAGCATGTTACGCGAACAATTTCGACCGAAGCGCGATTTACATACAGCGTTGCAAACAATGTTGAATTTCAAACCGGACTCCAAACAGAGTCTTTACGAGTATGTGTTTCATAAATTGGCACTGATCCACAAATTAAAACTCCCATTGTCAGGCGCGGACCAAGTAAACCTTATTATGGGCGGCATTGACGATAGCCAGATCAAATTTACCGTTCAGGCCGCCGGAATTACCGAACCCCACATATTAGCGTCGCATTTAAAAACCGTCGAAACGACCTTCAAATCACATTCCCAGACACAGCAACCCTCGACTTTAGCTGAAACGGGGAAAAACAGCGTACGTCTACACGCCAGACGCCGTTACGACCCTGGGTCGCATACCGATCGCCAACGTAAACACACACATGTGCAGTGTTACGGTTGTAGACTTTATGGACATTTCAGAAAGGACTGTCCTAAAAACATTAACACGTCGAATTGTAAGTTAGAATACAAGCATGTTAATTTAATTGGTATTTCTAACTCAAATGCAAAATTTTATAAACTAGTAGTTATTCAAAACACTACTCATCATTGTTTCATCGATTTTGGTAGTGAAGTCTCGTTAATCACCGTTAATAAAGCCAAAGAGGTGAATTTGAACGTTACGCCTCGCAATGTTTGTTTATCAACTGTCAGCGGAGCCAACATTATCGTAACGTCCTCAGTGTTGACTGATATAACCCTTGACGGGATAACAAAGACGATAGAACTATTGCTTGTTGACAAGTGTGTTCCGAACGCGAATATTTTGATTGGACAAAATTTTACCGAACTTAGCGATATCACTTATGTCAAATCAGGTGATAAACTCACATTTTTCACCACCCAAACTGTCAATAGTGTTAGTATTAACCGCGACAATCCGCAATTAAATATTGGTACTGACGATCCGCAAATTGTTAGGAATCTTTTGGAATTATTAAATCAATATTCACCTTGCATTTCGGACGATTTAGCCGATATAGGCGTAACAATGAATACCTGCATGAAAATCGAATTGACGTCTTCGATCCCAATTGCGTTTCGCCCTCGTAGATATCCCGAACCGGAGCGAGAACAAATTCGCAACATTGTCGAAAATTTGCTAAAACACGGAATTGTTCAAGAATCCAAATCTCCTTATGCTTTTCAAGTACTTTTAGTGACGAAAAAAACGGGCGAAGGGAGATTGTGCGTAGATTATCGCCCCTTAAATCAGCTGACAGTCAAGGATAAATATCCAATACCGTTAATAGACGAACAGCTTAATCGATTGGTGGGCTTTAAGTGGTTTATTTCTCTTGATTTGCTGTCAGGTTATTATCAGATTCCGATGGCTCCCGAATCGGTACCGGTAACTACTTTTGTCACCCAAGACGGTCATTACGAATTCCTCAGAATGCCCTTCGGTTTAACAAATGGCCCCTCAGTCTTCCAGAGGATGGTAAATACGGCTCTGGGTCAGCTAAGATTTTCAAAAGTTTTAGTGTATTTAGATGATGTTTTGATCCCCGCTCTAACTCCCCAAGAATGTTTGAACACTTTAAAGATTGTTTTGGAAATTTTTAAATGCAACGGGTTGACTCTTCGTTTATCCAAGTGCTTTTTCTTGACACAACAGATTGAATACCTTGGACATGTTGTGAGTAATTCTATTATTAAACCAAGTCCACGGAAAACCAGCGCCGTCAGTAATTTTCCCGTTCCAACCAATATTCACCAAATACGACAATTCCTTGGTCTAACCGGTTATTTTCGAAAATTTATATTAAATTATACCACGAGAGCTAAACCCTTAAGCATGTTGTTAAAGAAAGACACTAATTGGGTTTGGGGCAAAGAACAAGACGATTCTTTTCAATTGTTGAAACGTGTCCTTACGTCAGAACCAGTGTTAAAATTATTCAATTCCGAGTTAGAAACCCGTGTGTATACCGACGCGAGTCATATGGGTCTGGCGGGAATTTTAACGCAGATTTCCGGTAAAACAGAGCACGTGGTAGAATATTTTAGTCGCAATACGCGACCTAGCGAAAAACGTTACCATTCATTTGAGCTTGAGGCATTAGCTATCGTGGAATCAGTCAAAAAGTTTCGATATTATTTATTAGGGATTAAATTTACCATTATTACCGACTGTGCTGCTGTAAGACAGGCGTTCGTAAAGAAAGAGTTGAGTACTCGAATTGGTAAATGGGTGTTGGAGCTAAACGAGTATACTTTTACAATACTCCATCATGGGGGCGATAGGATGCGTCATGCAGATGCCCTTAGCCGGAATTTAGCTCCGGAAGAAGGTGTCTATTCGGTTCTAATAGCCGAAGATGATTGGTTGTTGGCAGCGCAACAATCGGTATCAAAAATTGTATCCATTAAAGAGATCCTCGAGTCAGGAGATCGGACGAATAACCGAGATATTTTTCTGAATTATGCACTCAAAGGTGGAAAAGTATATAGAGTAACTGATCGTGGATTGCGTTGGGTGGTACCCAAGAGCTTACGATTTCAGTTACTTAGAATGAACCATGATGATGTCGGTCATTTGGGTAATGACAAGACATATGAGTTGATGGCTCATAGCTACTGGTTTGAGGGAATGCGACAGGTCATTCGAAAATATGTACGGAATTGTCTTCACTGTGCATATTTTAAAACACCTACTGGTAAGAAACCTGGTTTCCTGCATCCGATTCCAAAAATTCCCATACCATTCCACACGGTTCATGGTGATCACCTCGGGCCCTTTGTTAAAACCAAATCCGGAAATACACACCTGCTCACCATTATCGACGCGTTTACTAAATTCATTTTAATTTATCCGGTGAAAGGTACAGAATCCCGTTATGTTATCAAAATTTTAAAAGATGTGGTAAAGATCTTTGGTGTTTTCAGACGTTTCATTAGCGACCGGGGAACAACGTTTACGAGTAAATCGTTTCGGAGTTATTGCGAAGGAATTGGTACCACACAGCATCTGAAAGCTACTGGGATGCCAAGAGGAAATGGCCAGGTAGAACGGTATCATCGAACCATTCTAAGCGCATTAGGTACTATGGGAGCCGATGTAGACGATGATGAATGGGATCAGAACATCGCAAACATACAGCTAGGTTTAAATGGAAGCGTCAATTCGGCAATAGGTGTTACGCCAAGTGAAGCTTTGATGGGTTTCCGTGTCAGGACTATTGGCAACGGAGAGCTCACTGCGGTCGACGTCACAAAACTTCGAGCTGAGATCGTGGCGAAGATACGGAAAAACCAAGCCGACCAGAAGGCTCGATTCGACGCTCACAGGACTGTGGCTCCAACATATCAAATTGGTGATTTGGTCATGTTGAAAGTGCAGTGTAATCTAGCTACCGGTTCAAGCCAAAAGTTGATGCCGAAATGGAGAGGCCCGTTTCGAGTGGTTAGAGTACTAGATAATGATAGGTATGAGGTAAGCGACATCCCTGGAGCGTTGAGGGCTCGGGTAAAATATGTCGGTGTGGCGGCGGTGAAAAGTTTGAAGCCGTGGATTACGCTTGCTTAAGTTGCGAGTCGTAATGTCTTACATTTGTGTCTAACAAGTTGTAAGGACCTTGTACGGGCACGTTGGGTGATACTGGCTGTAGGGAAAACATGCAGACACGTTAGAGCGTTGTGGTACGCATAGTGTTGTAGTGTGGTACGGGTATCACAGAATACGCCTGTTGCGTAGTGGAGGCGCACAGTGTTGTACTGGCTAGCGATTAGCGGAGTGCCGGACGTACAAGAGTGACCAAGCCTCGTGTAATGCTTCGAAGTAACGAGCGGTGTGAGATGAAAGGCTCGTGTAATGCTTAAGTAACGAGCAGTATGAATGAGGACAGGCCTGTTATATTGTAGATGTAGATTATGTGCTTGGTATAGAGTTGGTTATGTAGTATAGCTTATAACCTTTAAATGATAAGTTGTGGACGCTCAGTAGCATGTGTATACTGTTATCAGTTAGAACGTTACATTCATGCATTTGAAACTTTCAGTTTAATTGCCGTATTTCCACGAGTGGGGACACTCTTCAGTCAGGAAAGGCCGTGTAAAGAAGGGATCACTATACACAAAACAGGTGGCGGCCTGACAGACGAGGGTGTCGCAGGAAGGAAAATCACGGGCGTCCACGGGCATTCGATGATTAGAAGTCGTCGGATACATTTCGTTGTTTTTATTTTCTCTCTTGTTCAGTAATTAAGGAATAAAAGTATTGTTCAATTACAAATTTATCACCTTTTTACACTATTGTTAGAAACTAAATACAATTCAATAATTCTTAGAAATTGTCAAGGTTTCAGCCGCTTGCTCGTGCTGAAGCGCGGGAAAGGAAAACTTATTTTAAAAGTTTTATTTAGAAAATTCGTTGAAGCGATTACATGAGTGAAATGAATCAAATTTTATTTCGCTGCGTTCGTTTATTTTTATTTTTTGCTTTTGACAGAAACTTATTCATTTATGGGTACTTATAGTATTGGGTATTTAAGTATTAAAACATTTTATTGGTACAGATATGTGGATAGATGAAATCAAATTCTCGAATTCGTATATAATATAATGGCTAACGGTTCTTAATACTCAAAATGTACTAAGTTTGTAATATTAAGTTAACTTTATATTGCATTATGTAGTAAAGTCGTATTAGCAAGCGCTGTAGTTATATTCAATATCAAATATAAGTACGATATTGTAGTTGTATTTTATATCAATCAAAGTTTTATTAAATATTGTCTTATGTACTTAGGAATAGTGCATGCTGTTATATATAATAGTAAAATATACATAATACTGCGTTTTGTATTAAGATTTTTTAAATTTTTTCTCAGTGTTTAAAGTGAAAACGATAAGTTGTGAACAGAGCTGCAGAAGTTAAAACAACACCAGGAAGAGGAAAAAAAATAGTGGTGCAAGAAATACCTTCAAACACAAACAAGAAAGAGGAAGTCAAAAATGGGTTGAATACCTTCAATATGCTGTGGAGAGTTCCCGCTCGATACTTTCCTCCAGAATGGGACGTTCTTTCCCTCGCAACTTTACGTTTGACTGTAGGAGTGTCCCATTTACTCAAATCAAGGCTTAATTAATTTTAAAGGGGTGGGACCTACATTCTCTTCATATTGACTTTCGACTCTTTTTTGATATATCATAGGTGTGATTAATTTTCTAAAAAATAATTTTGTAATTTTATTAAAACAATTATGGAAGTTACCTTGTACGTAACGGAGTCAACAGACTCGGTGTTCTAAAAAATGGAGTCGTTGCGGTGATGGTGGCATTCGGTGTTTCACGGCTCCAAGTCATTTTCGACTGAAGTATGCAATTATGGGTGTATGTGAATATTATAGGATTTAATTGCACATATAATATAAAGAGTCGAATTGGAGCTACTGGTTTTATTGAACCTCTTTACATCGGAGCTCGTTGCAGACTGGGGTTTCGTTCTCCCGCGTCTATCTACCTTTACCTCTTTCCGCTAGGTGGCGCGATTAACTATTGTGGTTTGAATATTCCGCCACAAGTACCCCCTCGCCAGTGAGACGGTCGAGCGAAATTTGAGGTTATGTTTACATTAATATTTACATCATATTTACATTATATTTACATTAAAAAATATGTACTTGTAGCAGGTCTGCATACCGTTGCGGGAATCGGACTGTTCTTCCACTTTTGGTACGCGTTGGTTCAACATTTGGAGGATGACGGATGTTGTCATTTTGTGTGGTATCGTCCTGCTGGCTAGCTATCTCCGTGTAAGCGGGTTTTAATCTATCGATTGAAATCGTCTGCTCCTTTCCTTTAATGAGCAAGGTGAAATGTTTACTCCCCGTTCGCAACACCTTGTAGGGGCCATCATATGGTGGTTGAAGTGGCTTTCGGATCAGATCGACTCTGACGTAAACAAACTTTGCTGATTTAAGATCCTTTGGGATGTGAGTAAATTGCTGGTTGTTCCAGGTTGTCTTTTGGAATTGAATCTGTTGCATTTTATTTTTGATTTGAGCTGCAAAATCATTGGCTGTTTGTTGGATCAGCAGCCGGTAGCCTTAATGTGGTTCCGTAAACTAGTTCGGTAGGTGATGCTTGTATGTTTTCCTTCACTGTATTTCTGATTCCCAGCAGTACCAATGGAAGAGCTTGCGTCCAGCTGATGTCGTGGCATTTAAGCGCTGCCTTCAGCTGTCTGTGCAACCTCTCTACTAAACCATTACTGCATGGATGGTATGCCGTGGTTCGGATTCTGTTAATTCCAGCTAATTGTCTGAGAGATGTCAGTAGTGCTGATTCGAACTGTGTGCCTCGGTCCGTAGTTATCACAGACGGAACGCCAAATCTAGGAATCCAGTTTAGGAAGAATGCTTGAGCACAGGTTTCTGCAGTGATGTTCTCAATGGGGAGTGCCTCGGGCCATCTGCTAAAACGATCGATTATCGTTAGAATGTATTGTTTACCTTCGGATATTGGTAGCGGTCCCACAATGTCGAGATGGATGTGAGAGAAACGTGCATCGGGGTTTGAAAAGGTTCCGATTGGTGCTCTTGTGTGCTTATGAATTTTGGCTCGCTGGCATGGAGTGCAACATTTTGCCCAGGTGGCTGTGTCCTTCCTCATATTGGGCCAGAAATACTTGCTGGATAATTGTTTGACGGAAGTCCTTATGCCTGGATGTGCGAGGTTATGTGTGACATCGAAAATGTTCCTCCGGAATGCTTGTGGTACATACAGGCGGTTTCCATGGCTGGTTTCATACCATAGAGGTTTGTTCGCTGTTGGTAGCTGGATTGCTATGAAGTTGAACTTGGGGTTTTGTTGTAGCCTGTGGAGTTCCTGGTCTTCTTGTTGTTCCTGTGCGAAAGAGTCGTCATTGAAATCGCACTTTGTGACTGCCTCGATGCGTGACAAGGTGTCAGCTGGGATGTTATCCGTGCCTTCGATGTGCCTGATGTCAGTGGAAAATTGGGAAATGATGTCCAAGTGTCGACACTGCCGTGGACTGCATTTGTCCGCTTTTTGTTGGAAAGCGAAGATTAACGGTTTGTGGTCAGTGTATATCACGAATTCACGACCTTCTATGAAATGTCGAAAGTGCAAGACGTTGCGATATATTGCTAACAACTCTCGATCGTAGGCACTGTATTTTTGTTCAGACGGTTTTAACTTCTGAGAGAAAAAGGCTATTGGTTTTAGTACGCCATGTTCCAATTGTTGTAGGACTACCCCTATTGCTGTTTCGGACGCATCTACCGTCAAGTTTAGCTCTAGGCGAGAGTCTGGGTACGTCAATGTTGCCGTATCTGCCAATTCTGCTTTACATTTGTTAAATGCGCTTATGGCTTGTTCATTCAGGGTGATATTAGTGTTTTTCCGTGTGCAACCATTTAGGAGTGCATTTAACGGTGCTTGGGTGGTGGCTGCGTTTGGTAGCCATCTTCTGTAAAAATTTATCATCCCTAAGAACCTCTGCAGTTCCTTGGAAGTTTTCGGTTGTGGAAAGTCTCTTACCGCTTCCACTTTTGTTGGGAGTGGTTCGATCCCATCAGGGGAAATTTTAACTCCCAGGAAATTGAGTCGCTCTTCTCCCCACGTGCACTTCTTTGGGTTTATGACGATACCGTGATTGCTTAACCTTTGCAGTACCTGTTCTACGTGCTCAAGGTGTTCCTCAGGGGTGACTGACGCTATGAGGATGTCGTCAATGTAAGCGTAGACAAAATCTAACCCTTGGAGTACCTGGTCCAAGAACCTTTGGAATGTCTGAGCGGCATTTCGTAATCCAAATGGCATTCTGGCAAACTCGTATAAACCAAAAGGAGTCGTAATTGCTGTTTTTGGTCGGTCAGGTGCGTTTACAGGTATTTGGAAATATGCTTTTACCAGGTCGATTGATGTAAAAATTTTTTTACCTGTTAGGCCCGCACTAAAGTCCTGGATGTGTGGAATGGGATACCGGTCTGGGATGGTGACAGCATTTAGGTTACGGTAATCGCCGCAAGGTCGCCACGTGCTGTCACTCTTTGGTACCATATGTAGAGGACTGGCCCAGGGTGAACGTGAAGGTTGGATCACTCCCATTTTCATCATGAGCTCAAACTCTTCTTTCGCTTTCCCATATTTGTCCGTTCTTAGTCTTCGTGGCCTGGTATGGACAGGCGGACCCTTTGTTAGAATGTAGTGGACCACGCTGTGTTTCGGCTCTCTGATGACCGCTGTTGGCCGCAAAATGTCTGGGAATTTCCGCAGGATATCTTGATATGGCGTTGCCACATCCTCGAACACAGCATGGATGCCGATTTCATGTGCGATATTAACACTAGCGGCCACTGTTACGGATGTTTGGAGGTCGGTTAACTGTTTGTTTTTTAAATTTACACCTATCCCGAAATGTGAGAGGAAATCTGCGCCTATGATCGCATCGGTCACATCCGCCACGATAAATGTCCAGGTGAATGTACGTCTTAATCCTATATTTACATTAATTGTTCGTTCACCAAACACTGTAATTGCCGAACCGTCGGCTGTTTGAAGACAAAAACGCGCGGGGGGGGGCATATTGTGCAATTTGAACTTTTTTGGTAAAATACTTAAATCTGCCCCTGTGTCTATTAAAAATCGCACTTTTGAGTCTTTGTCGCTCACAAAAAGTCTGCTCGAAATAGGTGGGGTTCCAGAGGTGGCCGCTACCTCTGTTCCCCGGTCAAGTTTTTTGAATAAGTGCACGGCTGTTGGCACTTTTTTGCTTGATCCCCAAATTTATAGTGGTACCAGCAGTAGTTCCTGTTGCCGCTGGGTCGACTGCTATTACGGTTCCTATTTCCTCTGTAGCCTCGGTTTCTACTGCGGTTGCGGAAGTGTCCATTGTCGTCACCCCGGTCAGACCGACGGTTTTCGCTGACCTGGATTAGCTCGTCGATCTTCCTCACCAAGGTAGCAATTACATCCTCGGTTCGGGTCTCCAGCACGGACGAGATGGTTCCGTTGAGCATGGTGGCAATGTTGATGGTGTAATTGCACTGTTACCCAAATCTCTGTGGTCGTGATGGCGCCGAAACCGATAACACTCAGCACACGTGGCTTACGCGTCCGTTTTTTGAATCCGCTGTAATATTCATCATCCACCGTTTAAATCGCGTAAATAATTTTTTATCACGTCGGGGTCACCAGTTATGGGTGTATGTGAATATTATAGGATTTAATTGCACAGATAATATAAAGAGTCGAATTGGAGCTACTGGTTTTATTGAACCTCTTTACATCGGAGCTCGTTGCAGACTGGGGTTTCGTTCTCCCGCGTCTATCTACCTTTACCTCTTTCCGCTAGGTGGCGCGATTAACTATTGTGGTTTGAATATTCCGCCACACAATCATAAATCATTTAATCTGATTATTTGTGTCGTTAACTAACATGGACAATGGAGTCGGTTTGGTCGCTGAAAGAAATTGATTTACAAAAACACAATTTAAATTTTGATTTTTCACCTCTTCTTGTCAAATTTTGTTTCTCTTTTCTAGAAATATCAATGATGCTTTTAGTTGCAAGTGGAAGGATGTTTGAAAATTTATCCATGACGCAATCTTGCAATGTGGCATCACCTTGACCAAGCAATCCTTTATTTCTTGCTCTTATCAGTTCGTGTCTTTCGTTACATTCTAATGCATCCGCGTAGGTAATAAGAAATTTATTTATTACTAATAGTTTAGAAGTTAGATTTATTTTTTTTCTTGCATAATTTACCCTTTTATTCTTAAAAAAATATTTAGTTTTCACCATTCTATTAGGAAACATGTTCTATACGAATTAGCCCAATATGAATGCGTATTTTTTATCAATTAAGAGATATGAATTATTTCGTAATCCCGTTCGTAGTCAGTTACAATTAATGCTTTTAAGACTCTTCTATACCCGCGTGTGAACGGTGAGCTGAGAGAGCAAGCAAAGTTCAAAGTTGGATACCAATAGATGACGCATTGAAAACATTCTCTATATTATCCATGCAGCTGACGTACGGAGTCAATTAAATGAAAATGGATTGGTGCGGGCGCCGACAAAGAATCTTGATAAGGCACGTGCAAATTTTTACTGTCAACGGAATAAGACCAGTGGTGAATCGCTGAACAATTATTTTAGTTGAGTTCGTGTTTCCACCCGTGTCTCAATTTTACAGAAGATATCGGTTACCTAACTAATTAAAAAAATGGGTAAATCTAGTGGCGATTTACTGTTACCAGACGAAAATAACACCCACTCAATATTACCAGATGGTAATATAATCGCAATGGTTCACGAAATATTGGCAAATGAAGTCAAAATGCTTTTGCCTTTTCGCGAATGTCAGACTTGTTTTTTATATCGTCGTCTTGACCACCGTATCCCAATCTCACACGGCCACGCGTGACTGGCGTCTTTTAATCAGTTGGTAACATTACGTAAAGTAACCAAATTTGGACGAAAGAAACGAAGCAATGGTCAGCAATTAGAAAATTTAAATCAATTCAGGGGTAAAAAAATACATAAATTATTAGCATTAGCATTAGCGTGATTACCACAAACCTGTGATATTAAAACTGTTTTGCAAATTAATTTATAAACACCCCATACAACATACAATTTTTTAAAAGTTCACGAAAAGAAAAGTATCACTTTCGTCGCTAGTAGGATAGAAAAGTAACTTTTCTTCTAAGGAACTAGCACTTTCCATTATCTTGTTATGACTATAAGGGTTATCGTTTGATAATAGTATATTATGATATGAGTTTAATAAGAAGCATTTTGTCGCACGCACGGGTTTAGGGCACGACGAGCTTGTGAGGAGTGTCCCTAAAAGAGAAAGTGCGACAAAATGCCTTATAAACGAGGTATCATACACTATTTTTTCTACTTTGCCACATTTTTAAGCAAAAACATGAAATTTCAAAATCTAGGGAATTTCGCGGCATGCGGCAAATACATTAAAGGCGGCTATGGAAGGAAATGAATTTAAAATGTCATTGTTTCAATAAATTCTGAAAATCAACTTCGCTGAAGATGTTTTAGAATGTGCGCCCCCAGAAATACGATTTTTTTGCAGAAAATACAATTGGTAATTTGCTACCCACCAAATCACGCCATATTTTGAAAAAAAAATACGGCGAATTTGAAAATTGACACTGTTAATTTAGTGTTGACAGTAATGTTAGGTTGTCACAGACACAAGTTGCCAAAATTAAAAAAATTAATTACACTGTTTTTAGTGTTCTTTTTACCGCACGCCTTTTGTCTAGTACGATACGCAAACGCGTGTCGTAATAATCTCAGTACGAACGCAATAGTATATTATGATATGAGTTTAATAAGAAGTGACAGTATCTGTCAGCGTTGGTGGCTTAGATACAAGAAATAGGCATACCTGAAAGTAATTCTTTAGAAAAATAAATATGTGCAGTATTGCCACGTTTTGCTCTTAGACAAACTGTTTTAATATTAAACAGAATCTATTTGGACCACTTTTGTTGCGATTTCCACAATGCTTCAACAGAAAGCATTGTCCCAATATCAATCTTGGACACCATTTTTTCATCACCCTGTATACCAGATAAACACATATTGACTCTTTCACAGATCGGCTGTCGGCTCGATGGTGGCTCTTATACCTTCAGTGTTTTTTCACGACCGAAAATGCAACAGCACAAAATGCAAATTATAACAATTTGAAAATGGAAGACCAAACTGTGCATTTTTACCATATTTTTACTAAAGTAAAAACGACTGTATTTTACTGTACTGTACTGTACTGTATTTTACTTCCATAAAGGAAAGAACGCCCGTCAAATTTGTGAAAAATTGCGTAAAGTTTACGGTGACAATGCCCTACAATAACGTCAGTGACAACGATGGTTGCACCTATGGCGATCATTTTTTCAAGTATGTTAAAACATTATTAAATATAATTTAATAATAATATAAATTCACTGGACGGAATCCGCTCAAAAATATTACCCCTATACGAAACCTAAATATCCACATTTGAAAATTCATGTGAAAATAATCGCCTTTTATACAAAACCGTTTCACATAATTCGTGAAACATTCATATTCGAGAAGACGTTCAAACGACTCGTAAATTATTATTATTAGTCACAGCAAAAGAGAGAAAGCATGCGTTTGCCGATTCTATCAGCAATAGTAGGGTAGAAGAGATGGCCGTAGCATGGCGCCAGGATACGATGCCGATTTGATGTTTTCACGGGTGCCACGATTGGGACCTTATTTATCCAAATTTCGCATCTAATTTTTTTATTAATGCTGAAAATCATCTTTACAACAAACTGATCGGACCACTTTTTGTATAAATGAGCTCTGTCCGTAGCAATAAATTAAAATCGTTTTGGTCGAAATTAGGTATAAAACCATAAAGTTTCAAAGTGTTATTACATTAGTCTCATTTACTTTAAGAAAAAAACATCCGGTTATTTTGTAGATAAAGATTTAAACTTTCATAATCTGGCGTTAAAAGTTTATTTTTTTAATAATTGAAGGGGGTTTTTGTGGCAGCCGTGATATAGGAAAATTACATTGAGAACGAGGTATAGAAGAGTCTTAACAACGGCAATTTTGAATTATTAGTATTTGTTTATTGGGCGAAGTCCTAAAGAATGCTGTATGGTACAAAATTATCTAAAAATTGTGAAAATTAATTAATATTTAAAGCCTTAATAAATTGTGAAAAAACTGTTTTACTTTTTTTTCTAAATTTACGCACCCCTGAACGGAGAGACAGCTAACACCTAAAATTTATGGCATGGTGACATTTTCACAATAGATAAAGAATGTTTTCACTAGCCGAGATCGAAATATCAGTTGGACGAAAATTATTTTGAAAGTTAAATATTGCAAACATTATAATGTACCATTCCGGCCACTGAAATGTGCACGATACCTGACACAAATTTCCCTATTTGTCCATAGATTAAAGTTGGCTTTATCCAGTGACTTTCGTGAAATAATATTTGTCATAAACAAAATAATATTGACATTTCGCTAATTTTTTTTAGGACGCCTATGATATGAAGCAAAAATCAAGTTTCCAAAAAAAATCGTTTACATTTCGGTGGCCGGAATAGAACATTTATTGTAACCCCTTTAAGGACGAAATTTATTTTCGGTTACACATCCCATCGGACGGTATTTATTCTGATGAAGTTAGGCGGATGTCACATATGTGCGACATTCGGGAAAACCGCTACTTTTTTATTGTGACGCGTATGGATGACATACGTCCTTAAAGGGTTAAACAGAAGGTGCCGCTTAATGGAATTATGTTGGTAAATACCATTTCTTAGCCAATCGGCGGTTACAGCCAATACACAAACCAATTTGGTTACTACACTTTAAGTCAATTAATGGACCAAATAAATTAATCAGTGATTTGAATTATGAGCAGCATTTATTTAAATTTAATTTACTTAAAAGAGATAAAACTCAGTAATGACTTATAAAACGGCTACGAAATTGAAAGTGGTTGATCACATAAAAATTCGAAAAATTCTCAGAAAGACCGGAATTTTGAGTAACATGGGAACAATAAATATCCCTTGTATTTAAAATACTACCTACTTTTATTGCAGTAAGTTGAACATAACATTTTCACTTTCAAATGTTACTCTTGATTTAATTTTGCCAGTGTGCAGTCGAATTGTTATTCTAGAGATTTCTTAATTATTTTTATTGTTTGTTACATGTTTACTTCATACTAATTTTAATTTGTGATTTACTATTTATAAGTTTTGAATATTGAACTTTTTTGTATTTTAATTTGATTTACATTAATCTTTCACAAATAAATCAATGGCAAACGTAATGCGGACAAAATTTATCTTCAAACAATATTTGCAAAGTCAGGTCTAGATGATGAAATTGGCTGTTTTTGCAGTCGCTCTTTTCCAGTTGGATAAGTAAATATTTAGCAGTTTGAATTGAAATTTGTTATAATTTGTAAACAGTTTTTCTTTAAAAATTTGAATCTGTGATTCAGAACCAAAAGAAAGCGCTAAGGTAGTGTGGAAAATCATCGACATATGTAACTGAGTACGTGTAGAAGTGCAACAGGGTGAATCCTAGGCGAAAAGTACGGCTACATGCAACCAGGTAAAAAGCGGCCTCCCTCAAAGAACAATAAGAAAATTGGTCAGCTATCGATCACTAACAGTACTGCTTTCTACAAATAAGCAGATTTTGTAATTTTTGAATAAGTGCAAATAAATCATGGTTAGTTGGAGGTAACTGTGTTTTTATTGGTCAAAACCTGAACGGCATCACGAGTATACCATTTTCAATATCAGTTGGGGCGATGTTGTTAGAGATAAGAAATAAATAATTTTACGCTAGTCATCGTAACAAAAGATTGAGACACAAAACCAACAACAAACACAAAACCGAGAACAGTACCGGACTTACAATCAGTAACTTTAAAATATTTGTTAACAGGTAAATTTAATTAATTATTTAATTAATAGCTAAGATAATACCAGCAATAATTTAAATGGGTAACTGTAAAAGTTAAAAATGAAAGAGTTAGGTTAAACAATGCAAAATTGGAAGTTATTAATTTGTAAGGATAAATAGTTTGCCATTAGATATCAACTATAATATTCATTGAATATTATAAGAAACTGCTTCAAACAAACATAAACGACATCGGACTAAGTAAGACTAAATCGTACAAGACGCAGAGGTGCGATTGAGTTTCCTCCACGTCCTCCTGATTTACATTCCTTGACAACTACCTATGAAGCACCTGGACTAATGAGAATGAGGCTTAACACCAAGAAAATTCCTTTTGTTTGTACTTTAGTTAAAACAGGCAATAAAAAAAATAGTCTCAAGAAATATTGATATAATTATAGTAATTCGAACATTAAAAAACATTAAAAATTAAACATTTAAACAATTAAACTATTATACGATATCAGTTTATCTTATATTTAAAAAATTACATAAGGTGGCCTTGCCAGTGAATGAACACTTTGCATTTCGGTTGTCACATTTGCGTTCACAGAATTATTTTCTCCGTCCCCAATATCACTTTTGTTGCTAATAACTTGTTGTATCGATAGATATTTTGTTAGAGCACAAGATTATTGCATCATTTGGAAGACTCGCTACAAATCAATTTATTAAAAGACATTTAAATACAAGACGTACTAAATACCCAGTGAATGAACACCAAAACCAAAAACCAAAACAGCGACGTCCAGTAAATGAACACCCAATATGGATGACAATACATTAACTTCAAACGTATTTGTAATAAAGAAAAATTTGTTTCTTTGTTATAAATTATAAATTATGTTCAAAGATACAATGAAATAGGACCTGCCTCTATATTTGACTGCAACTCGCAACCAACTGTTGATTTGAGCAATGTCTTTTTTTGGAATAAACTGATAAGAAAAAAACAATAATTGGATCATATCTGTAGAGACCTAATGGAACTATTTCGCACTCAAGATAGTTCGAAAATGCCCCACTGTTCTTAATAATTCAGTTTATTTGAGCAGTGTTCATTCACTGGGTGGTGTTCATTCACTGGACGGTTCATTAATCACAGTCTTCCTTGGTAATTTTTGGTAACTCCGTTTTCAGCTTGGAAATTTTTCGCGCCGGTTCTGAAAGAAGATATTTCCAAAAATTTGTAAATTATTTTTAAAAACTTACCTGAAACTTCTGGAGACGGCGACTTTCCAGCTATCCTTTGAGATCTTCTTATGCTACCAATTGACGATGAAGAACTTGCATTACTAGCTGAATCGATAATAATTCTTACTTGTGAACACCGTCTTGTGGTCCTCGATTGAAATGCTACGAATGTTTTTCCTTAACGGCGTATCTGATAATTAAAAATTAAATCAATGTGTGAATTAATTAATATTAATTGAATATCACACTTCTTCGTTTTTTGGGAGTTCCCAGCTCTGAACATGAAGTCAAAGTATCCGATCAACTTTTCGCGGCTCTTTCACGAATCCTGCTGGATGATCTCAACCCGGTAGCACTTCCTGTCAAACGGGAAGAGGACGATTTTTTCGCAAGTTCATCTAGATCAGGAGTTTTTCCCAAAATTCTCACGTTCCAGCAACGTAAGCGGATCCATCTCAGGGACGTTAGATTTTCTGGTGGTCGAGTATTCTTCAACCATGCTTGTGGAAGAAGTTGTGGGTGTTTGAATGGTCAATTCCGATTCGTGAAGGCTGAGAGGTTTTCTTTTTTGTGGCGATTCGTTGTGCTTAGTCGGTAAGCTCTTTGTGGAGGCAGCTTTCTTGCTTGGTTGGGATTCGATTCTGTCGGTGCTGACGGTTCGTTTCCTCAAATTTTAAGGTTTGGAGGTGCTTTCAGTCAAACTTGGTGTTTCCTCCTCAACCGTTGTTGCTTGCTGGGCATTACTAAGTTGTTCCATGTTACTGCTTGAAGTTATCAGTTCAGTTGTTGTTAATTCTAACAATGTGTCTGATTTATTTTCAGAGTTTGCATTCAAAGTTCCAACAAGAGCACTATTTAATTCAGGGTTGGCTGATTTTTCGTTAAATCTGCTTCAACAACTTCGACAGAAGAATTATTTACTTCAGAGTTGGTTCCTTCTTCAATAAGATTTGCAATAAATTCTCCATTTAATCCAGAAGATGACGATTCTTCACTGCTGGGACTGTCATGTTCAATAATTTCTAATGCTGGTTCACCAGCCTCTTCAGAGCTATCAGTTTCATCATCAACAAACCCTTCATTAAAATCATGCTCATACTCTGAATCATCACTGAACTCATAATAACCGCCAATATCTAATATTTCTCAAGTATCCATCATTACTTCTTCTTCATCAACAGTTTAATCGACAGAATGTGTGTCAGGAGAATTCAAACCTTTTTGAGCAACACGATTTCCTGAACTTTTCTCCAGAGAATTATTGGAATGTTTTTCAGAGACTGAATCCCCTAAACTCTTTTCAGATGTAGAATCCTCTGAACTTTTCTCAGAGACTGAATTCCCTGAACTCTGTTTCAGAGAATTATCAGAATCTTTTTCAAAGACAGATTCCCTCACATTTTTTTCTAAAGGATTGATAGAATCGTGTTCAAATACAGAATCGTCGGATGATTTCGAGGGATGTTTTTTGTTACGATATTGCCTGAAACCGCGCCTGCGTAAGAAACCGCAGCGGTGGTTGGGCGACTTGGAGGAGGATTTGCGATTGAAGTTGGCGCCTGAGGACGTCCTCGTGGAAGCGGGGGAGGGACGGGGCGTCGGTGCCTAGTGAAAAAAGAGCAGCCCTTGTAGTTGGCGGGGTGGGCGCCGGCGCAGTTTGCACACTTCGCGGGGACTTCTGTCGATTTGGTGCAGAGGCTGGTGTTGTGCTCGGCTCCGCATTTTAAACATTTCGGCGCCGCGCGGCAGCAACGCTGACCGTGGCCGTACCGTTGGCAACGGAAGCATTGCGTTACGTTGCCGGATTTATGTTTTTGCTCGACCGTGACTTCGAGACCGAAAATGCGTGTTAGTTTAAAAATCGTGTTGTTCGCGTGGGGGACGAGGACCATGACGAGAGGCGTGGGGGCTTTTATCGTGCGGTTTGTAAACCGATGGACCGAAACGGGCGCGAAATCCATTTTGGTGAGGGTGTCGGGCGGTCGGTGGAGAGGTCAGTCTCGCACGCTTTGAGTGATTTTTTACGACGATAAAATCGTCGTCGTTATTTAGATCGCGTACCGGAGGTGACTGCGAAATTTGTTGATTTATGTTTGAATTTGAAATTCCCGCCGCGTTTGAATTTCGCGCCGAAAAAGATGGCCGCCGGGGGGGTAAGTCGGAGCGCGCGTTCTCGACTTCACCGGGCGGGAACATTGGCGTCGATAATGAAAAATGCATCGACTCATCGGTCTCTTGTACCGCGTACCGCTGTGCAACGCACAAATGTGGTTGCAGGATCGCGCCGAGTTTATTCGCGTCAGTTTTCTGCCGCGATAGTCACCGATAAAGTCGGTAGTGGGTTCGCTTACGACGCGCTCTGCCGAATCTCTGAGACGATTTGACATGACAATCGGGCGACTAGTTCTAGTAATAATTTATAATAAAATACTTGCTGCAATTTTACAGACCATACAGAAAGATGCACACTGCAGATAAGTAAAGAACAAAAAATCACGTCCGTTCACCACCACTGACGCAACGCGACTTTTTATTATTGAAGGCAATCATTTATGAATGAGGCCGTTTCTCAGCGGTATTTATGATAAAACACCATCGCTGACAGGCTTCTACCACCGTAGCATAATACGGGCGTCATTGGCCGAATGCGAATACTATATAATATATTATGTATTATGTAGAGATATAACGAAGTTCACCAAAAAATTAAAAACAGAGTCTCGTTCGAGCAGTCGAACGGTACAGTTGTGCATGCGATTCGGCAAGAATTTTTTTATTCTTGTCTGTTCTCGTATCAGTTAGCGAATCTAAGCTGGAATAAGTCAGGCTACTTTAGTATTTTCTATTTTTACCGCTAATCAGAACAGTACTCGTCAAGACTGTCGGCTACAGCTTGAAGACAGTCGGTGATAATTTCAGGATGTTTTGAGCGATACAAAAATGCCATGTCATCGGCATATTGGGCTAAAATGACGTTATTTTAGGGTTTAGGCATGTGGGCTATGTAAATGTTAAATAACGTCGGGCCGATAAAGGAACCTTGAGGGACTCCGGAGGTGATATTTCTCGCGGAGGATAGCGCGTCCGCTAGGCGGACTTGGAATTTACGGCCGCGCAAATACGACCGTACGAGGCGAACAAGGGACAGTGGGAAATCGAAGTGTAACATTTTGTACAGGAGACCTTCATGCCAGACTTTGTCGAAGGCTTTCGCGATGTCGAAAAAAACAGCACCGGTGAACTGTTTGTTATTGAAACCGGCACTTATGTATTACGTTAAGCGGTGAAACTGATCAGGGGCAGAGTGTTTTTGGCGAAACCCGACTTGCTCCGGCGGAATGATATCGTGTTCTGACACTACTCGTTGATTCGTGTCAGAATGCAGCGCTCCGCTGCCTTGGCGAGACAGGAGAGGAGGCTGATGGGTCTGTAGTTCTGAGGGAACTTCAGATCCTGACTGGGTTTCGGGATGCAGGTGACATACGCGAGTTTCCAGCGATCTGGGAAGTGGCGAAGCCGGAGCATACTGTTTATTATGGCCAAAAGGTGTGCGATTGCCTTCCGAGGCAGATTTTTGAGGGCGCGATTTGTTATGCCGTCATAACCTGTGGTTTTTCGAGGGCGGACTGAGGCAATGTAATCGGTGATTTCATTGTAAGTTGCGAAACGTATCGCACCTACGTCCGGCGCTCTGTTTACATTTTCGATGTGAACTAAATTCGTGTTTTCATAGTTCGGACTGAATTGGCGTTAGTAATTGTCCGCGAATGCCTAGGCCTTTTCAGCCGGGGTGTGAACTATGCCGTTCTCGCCGTGTATCGGGGGCATGGGGCGGCGGTCGGAACGAAGATTTTTCGACATTCGCCAGAGGGAATTGTCGTCGGTTGTCAGGGAGGAAACGCGAGCGTTCCATCGCTCGTTTCTGAAGTTTCGCAATGCAAAACGAACTTCTATCGCGAGTTGATTTGCGCGACGTTTGTCGGGCGGGAAAAGAGTTCGCGGATTTTAGGGGCATTGGAACAGCCTTTGTAGCTGGCGGGGTGATCGGCGCCGCAATTCGCGCATTTTGGCGGGCGTGTCGCGACTTTTGAGGCACAAAGCTGACTGATGGTCAGCTCCGCACTTAACGCACTTCGGGATAGCGCGGCAACAAGTTTGGCCGTGTCCAAACTTCTGACACCGGTGGCACTGGGTGACACCGGTCGGCTTGTTTTTCGGTTCGACTGTGACCGACATCAGTCCGAACCTTTTGAGATTGAAGATCTCAGTTTCCTCTCACGGGAGAATTACCCTCACGAGCCTCATCGGATCACGAAGGATCCGATGAGTTAAACGGTGAACCGCCACCGGATTAAATTTGCATTCTTTCAAATACGTTGCAATCTCGTCGTTTGAGATTGTTTCGAGGATTCCGCGGATTACCACTTTCAGTGGTTTCTCCTCTTGGAGTTAGTACGTATGGTACGGGATGTCGTGCTGGTCGAAATATTTTACGGTGGCCTTGTAATCGTCGGGAGTAGCCGGGTTGAGGCGTACTCCCTCGTTTATCCCGCGCGCTTTCGTAATTGTGATTTTCCGCAACATAAGCTGTCCGGAGATTCGCGTAAAATTCTCCTTTGTACGGAGGATGATGGGCGGAACGTGGGATGTGGGTGCGGTGGCGGGGCTTTCGGTGGCCTCCATCTCTTCCGTGAGATCGGAGGCGGGGGCGGTGGCCAGAGGGGCGAACAAATTCGAAGTCGCGGTTGTCGGGACCGGAGGACTGATTGTCCTTTGACGTTTGGAATTTTTTGGGTACGAATAACCGTCGATGTCCGGACCGGTGGCTTTTCGCGAAGTTGAGGGGGTTAGGAGGGCGGGAAATTCCAAATCCATAAGGGATGGAATTTTGGACGATTTCGATGATTGTGTCGTTGTGGATTTCACCGAATCCACGTCGGATGAGCCGCTCTCAGACCGATCGTCGCGGGCGGACCGAAAAGCGGCCTCAAAGAGGTGCCGGGAGAGATTATGTATTGAGTCCGCATCGTTGAACCCGGGAAAATTAACGCGTAATAGATTTAAAACAGCAACGCGATCACCGATGAAGTCGGGTTTACCGTGGCTCGCACAAGCCACATCGGAATGCGGCATTTCCCGCGCTGGTGCGTGCGCACCGTAGCACACACCACGTGTTTAACTAAAACCACAAATTAATCGCTTAATTTGTGGTTTTCAACGGTAAAAATAAAAGAAACTAAGTAGCCTGACCTGTATTCAGTATATACTACACCTTGGCACTGTGAAAACACAAGAATTGATAAATACTTGTGATATCGCACACACAACCGTCTCGTTCGACTGCTCGAGCAAGACCTTTTTGAGACCCGAAGGCGTTTTCGGGCGAACGATCGGTCCCTCTCGTTCGGTTGAAATCTATATATACCGGGAGATTATCTTACAGGTATACATATCTCCTATGTTTACTTTAAAAAAAAACGCGTCAACATATTGATAACTATAGGCAACCAACATTACAACACAAATCACAAGGTTATTATTTTTCATTATGAAAGGTTATGTTCAAGTATCATGAATAGTATTATGAATAGAATCTAAAATCATTTGAATATCAAAATAACAATTTTAATAAAACTATTAAATGGGATAACTTCCCAAAATTTGAGAAGTTATTAACAGAAAGTACATAACAAAAAAAATAAACAAATAGCGTCATAGCAAGTGTTCAAAATGTCCACCTTCTACTTCTAAACAATATCCTAGCCGATCTTGGAACGCACGCACAGCATTTCTGAGAATGTCAGGATTCAGTTCGTTACATTCAGTTCGTATACGATCTTTTAATTCATCTAGATTTAAAATTTGGATATTGCGGTAAATTTTTGATTTTAGGTAACCCCAAAGGAAATAGTCATTGGGTGATAAATCTGGAGATCGTGGTGCCCATGGTATGGGGCAGTACCGTCCTATCCAGTGTCCGGGAAACCTTTCGTTTAAACAATTTCTTATAACATTTGTGGAATGCGGAGGGGCTCCATCCATTTGAAACCATGGTTCGTTAATGTTTAAATTTTCTATTGCCGGAATGATGTTGTTTACCAACAGATCTAAAAATTTGGCCGAATTAAGGTTTCCATCAATAAAAAAGGCCCGATAAGTGTAGCATTAACTATCCCTAACCACACATTCACCTTCTGCTGGTACTGAGTGTCGGTCAAATTTTGAATATGGTGATTAGTGCGGGACCAATATCTAAGGAAAACGAAGGAACAAGGTTAACAGAATAAATTGGATAAATAAGAAATTATGATGCATACCGGAAATTTTGGGAATTGACCTCTCCATTTAATGTGAACGTTGCTTCATCGGTGAAAACTATCTTCGCTAAAATTTCATCATGTTCGTTTAACAAATTAAATAAAGTTTCACAAAAATTTGTTCTTTTTGTTTTATCCTCCTCAAATAACTCTTGATGATTGGAAAATTTATAAGATTTGTACTTAAATTCTTTTAGTGTTTTAAATATTGACGTTTTTGATACAACGAAATATTCAGCTACTTCTCGCAAGGATACCATCGGATATTGCTCAACGTAGCATAAAATATTTAATTTTAATTCTTCGGTCAACACATGGTTGGTTTTAATCTTCTTTGTATGACCATTCACTATGCAGCCTTGTGAATTAAATTTTTTAACGATATTGTGCAGAGTTCTGATGCAAGGAATTGGTCTTTCAGGATATTTTATGGAAAATAAATCTCTCACGGTCCGCAAACTATTACCTTGCTGGTACCACATTAACAATTCAATTTTTTCGTCTTTGCTGTACATGATTATTACAGAAATTGCAATTTTATGTTAAACTGACACTGAAAAATTAATTGACTTTTGTTGAAAGAGCCAACTTTTCAAATGTTGAGAATTGTGGTGTATACTTGGTTGCCTACAGATCGCAATAAAGCAATGCGTTGACTCGTTTTTTTTAAAAGTATACATAGGATATGTTTACTTTTAAGATAAGCTCCCGGTATAATTTCGTGTTGATTCATTTTTAGTAGTTTGGTTAATTTAAATTCATGATTTTAACAAAATAGACAATAATAAGTACAACCTATCACAATTTGAATTAGGCGCCTCGCAACGAGGTATTGAAATCGTTCCCGAACCTCTGTTTCGTCACTTCCGTTAGAACCGTCGTGTGATTCAGAGGTATATTTGCGTAGGTAAGTTAAAATTGACCAACTCTTACTTATTGCTTTGGTGGAGAATGCACTGCTCGATATTCGAATAAATATAACTTTCAGATGACTTATTTTGGTGTAGAATTCGAGAACGACCAAGACATTTTCGTACTCCACAACGCGTGGCTTACACCTTTAAAAAAGGAAGTTTATTGCCCCGGATTAAAAATAAGACGAATTTCAACAAGCTGCTACGATCTGGTGAAGAGCCTCCTGAAGACGGAAGCTGGCGAATATATAAAGTGCATCGCATATTATTTACAACAGGTTTGTAGTTGTATTATTCAACAGAAAAATTGTTTCACGGTTTTTTTTTATACGACTTTGGACATGATTTTTGTCTACTTCAATATTGCAAGGAATAATAAATAGTTATTTTTGTATTAAGTGCGCAAAATGAGTGTTTTTTTAATGGCGCGTGAGAAGTCAATTTTGGCCGAGACCGTCAGGTCGTGGCCGAAAATGACAGTCGACAGTCGCCATAAAGCACCAAGATTGCCACGAAATACAAACAAAGTTTTTTCTACAACGTCAAAAAATGAATTTTTAACGGTTAAAAAATATTTTTTTAACGTGGCTATTTCATTCATGCAAATTTCGTCCAATCAAAATCCATCTATTTAACGAAAAAATTGTTTCGTAGGGACAAAATTTCAAAATAATAATTTTTTTTTTGACGTAGAAAAAACTTTGTTTGTATTTCGTGGCAATCTTCGTGCTTTATGGCGACTGGAGTATTATCGCAGGACAATCATCCCATTTGTTATGCATCTAGAACTTCAAACGACGCGGAATTTAAATATGAAATAAAATACAAGAAAGGGAAACACAATCAAGCAGATCCTCTCTCAAGAATCAGGACGAACGAAATTAAGGCAATGGAAAACGAAAGCATGGTGCCAGAAATAGGTGACCAACACTTAAATATTCCAAATTATTTAGGAAATTTAGAGGAAAATCCAAACCAAGCAGAATCACAAGAAGATGTAAATACGGACAAAATTATTACCGAATACATAGCCAACCGGGCCCAGCAGGTACAAGAAATTGGTGAAGCAATAAGTAGTAACATCAACGCATCTAAAGAAGGCATGATGATATGGTCTTTCAGAAATTGGTAATATTTGAGGTGAGATTGAATCACCGCATTTAAATAAGAGAAAATTAAAAATGTCAGCCAAAGAAATGATGACTTTTGTACAATATTTTCCTTTAATGGTTGGAGATTTCGTCCCTTCTGATGATGCTGTATGGAATTTCATAATAAATTTTATTGAAATTATCGATATTTTGCTTTGTTTTGAAATTAATGAAACCATACCGGTAAAATTAAAGAGCACAACTCTGCTTATGTTGTTCTATTTAATGATACTTTAAAACCAAAAATGCATAATTTAACTCATTATCCTAGTATAATACGCCAGTCTGGTCCGCTTAGAAATTTGTGGTGTTTTAAGTTTGAGTCAAAACATCGACAGTTTAAAATTTATTCTCACTGTATTTCTTCCCGAAAAAATATTTGTCTTACATTAGCAAGAAAATATGAACTAAAATTTGCATATTTTATTTTGGCAGCTGAAAACAACAGAAGTATAGCTAATGCTAATATAGATACCAAATTTGAAATAGGGGGTAGCTTATATGCACTAGTTATAAGTAGCAAACTAAAATCAAGCAACGCAAATCTTAAATATTACTCCCGTATTCATCTAAATGGGTTTGAGTATATATGTGGAAATTACATAGCAATTTTTAGAAGAGATATTGATTTTTTTATAATTCAAGCAATCATTGAAATTGGAAATAAAAATATCGTATTTTTTTGTCATGCATTAGAGAAAACAAGGTATTTGGAGCACTATATTGCTTACGAAGTCGATCCTAAAGCTCTTGGTACATTTTCAATAATTTCATCGAATGAAATCATCGGACCTCCTTTAATTTTAATAAACACTGTTAAGATTGAAAGAGTATTTCAAAATAATTCAATAAATTTAGATCTAAACTGATGCTCGTCAACAAAATCAAGGAAATCTAATTTTAAGCATCATTGTCAAACAGCTGTAGTTATAAAATATAATCGACGGATTTCTATGAGATTCTTGTAACAAAAAGTAAACAAAACGGCCTTTTAGAATATGAAAAATTTCTCAAAATCCTTCAAATTGTTTTGAAACTACAACCATGTAGAAATTATGCTAAACGTTATTTAACCGCGAGTGCAAATTTACCTACGTATGCTAATCATTTTTTTTTAGGTTGAGATGGACTTCAATGCTTATTATGACAAAGCTGACAGTCTATTGAAGAATTGGCAATCGTATCATGAAATGATTGTTTCGTTTTTGTGTGTAGAAGGCCACGTTAAAGACAAAAATATACGAAATATTTTAGAAAGGATGAAACGCGATAGTGACCTCGGTGAAAGTAAGTGTCACAATTTTACTGTAGTGTAACAAATAATTGGTTAATAATAATAAAAATATTCAGTATTTCATGGAGATTCAAATAAATTAATAAAATAAAATAAAATAAATTTTAGGCAATCGTGATGCGGCAATACTATGGTCTCTCCATGGATATTTTGTACCAACGAACAAAATTGTCAAAAAAGATGAAGAACTGGACAAGAAAGTCACCACGAGGTTAAAGATTCACAGGAATCATTCGTGCACATAGGTAAATGTGCACAAGAAGTAGAGGATCATCTAGAGTTTTTGGGTAAACAAAAACAGGCGATTCAACCTTTTATATTAGCTGTAGGTGAAGATGTTCTATCCCTAAAAGAACTATTCGTCTATTTCGATGGAATCCGCTTTAGTTTTAATCATTTCCTGCGAGCTGTAGATATTTTCATTAAAATATTTTATATTTCTAATTTAGATTTCCCGAAAAAGTCCCAAATGTTATGGAATTTTATTGAAACATTTTTTTATAAATTAAAATCACAAAATTCATATTCTAAAGTTTACATTTTCTCTGAATATTTGTTGAAATCAAATTAACTTCAGAAAGAAAGTGATTTAGGATAAACTTTCTTTAGTAATTTGTATTACACAAATAAAATTTATAATAATATTTTAAATATGTTACGTAGATACAACTAATAAAGCAATAACTTAGTATCAATATATTGTTTCATTGCATACGTAGGTACCTATTTTTATGATAACCCCATATTCAGGACTATATTTTTCATATTTTCACCATGTCTATTAATCATTCCTTCCGAGTCGCAATCCTTTTTCTCAATCGTTTCAATTCTACATCATTAGATGAAGTTGTTATTAATAAATTTGTATTATACACTAACAACTTACCGACCATATTTGTTGATATGTTAAAAACTTCTGCGTCTAAGATTTAAATTAATTAAAATACAGAACCCCATATTCAGGACTATATTTTTCATATTTTCACCATGTCTATTAATCATTCCTTCCGAGTCGCAATCCTTTTTCTCAATCGTTTCAATTCTACATCATTAGATGAAGTTGTTATTAATAAATTTGTATTATACACTAACAACTTACCGACCATATTTGTTGATATGTTAAAAACTTCTGCGTCTAAGATTTAAATTAATTAAAATACAGAACCCCATATTCAGGACTATATTTTTCATATTTTCACCATGTCTATTAATCATTCCTTCCGAGTCGCAATCCTTTTTCTCAATCGTTTCAATTCTACCTCATTAGATGAAGTTGTTATTAATAAATTTGTATTATACACTAACGACTTACCGACCATATTTGTTGATATGTTAAAAACTTCTGCGTCTAAGATTTAAATTAATTAAAATACAGAACCCCATATTCAGGACTATATTTTTCATATTTTCACCATGTCTATTAATCATTCCTTCCGAGTCGCAATCCTTTTTCTCAATCGTTTCAATTCTACCTCATTAGATGAAGTTGTTATTAATAAATTTGTATTATACACTAACGACTTACCGACCATATTTGTTGATATGTTAAAAACTTCTGCGTCTAAGATTTAAATTAATTAAAATACAGAACCCCATATTCAGGACTATATTTTTCATATTTTCACCATGTCTATTAATCATTCCTATATTTTTTGAGCTCGACACTGATCGTTAAGTTACAAACAAAAACATAGAGGACTTAATGATGGAATTACTTCAGAAAAAGAAATTGATTGAGGTTCACGAGGCATTGCGAGGCCTGTCCTTTGATCGATCTACCTGCAATGAATTATAAAATAATAAAAACATGCTTTAATTAATCGTTGTAATCATTTTTACTTACAAATTTTTTCTCTTCATTTTACGATATTATTTTCTCCGATCGTCGAAGGGATCTCGTGAAGCACTTACATCATTTAGTCCTCTATGTTTCTTCTTTGTTTGCAATTTCACTATCAATGTCGAGTCCAAAAATTCTACCCCATTTAATTTTTCACACGCTTCATCAGCTTCTATTCTATTTTTCAAAAGCAACGAAAGCAAAACCTCTGGGTCCTTTACTAAGCCAAACTGAGTTCAACTTTCCAAACTGTTCAAATTTTGCTTGTAGATCTTTCTCGTTACAATTATTTTTTAGACCGCCGACATATACTGATGTGCCTTTTTCTTCTTCCGTTTTAAATTTATTTTTGACTAAGTGAAGTCGCTTAGCCAAAATTAATTATAAAACAGAAAATGAAAAAAGCACATTAGTACATGTCGGGGGTCTAACAAATAATTGTAATGAGAACAATCTACAAGCAAAATTTATACAGTTTTGCTTTCGTTGTGTTTGAAATAAAATAGACTCTGATGAAGCGTGTGAAAAATTAAATGGGATAAAATTTTTGGGATCGACACTGATCGTTAAGTTACAAACAAAAAACATAGAGGACTTAATGATGAAATTACTTCAGAAAAAGAAATTGATTGAGGTTCACGAGGCATTGCGAGGCCTGTCCTTTGATCGATCTACCTGCAATGAATTATAAAATAATAAAAACATGCTTTAATTAATCGTTGTAATCATTTTTACTTACAAATTTTTTCTCTTCATTTTACGATATTATTTTCTCCGATCGTCGAAGGGATCTCGTGAAGCACTTACATCATTTAGTCCTCTATGTTTCTTCTTTGTTTGCAATTTCACTATCAATGTCGAGTCCAAAAATTCTACCCCATTTAATTTTTCACACGCTTCATCAGCTTCTATTCTATTTTTCAAAAGCAACGAAAGCAAAACCTCTGGGTCCTTTACTAAGCCAAACTGAGTTCAACTTTCCAAACTGTTCAAATTTTGCTTGTAGATCTTTCTCGTTACAATTATTTTTTAGACCGCCGACATATACTGATGTGCCTTTTTCTTCTTCCGTTTTAAATTTATTTTTGACTAAGTGAAGTCGCTTAGCCAAAATTAATTATAAAACAGAAAATGAAAAAAGCACATTAGTACATGTCGGGGGTCTAACAAATAATTGTAATGAGAACAATCTACAAGCAAAATTTATACAGTTTTGCTTTCGTTGTGTTTGAAATAAAATAGACTCTGATGAAGCGTGTGAAAAATTAAATGGGATAAAATTTTTGGGATCGACACTGATCGTTAAGTTACAAACAAAAAACATAGAGGACTTAATGATGAAATTACTTCAGAAAAAGAAATTGATTGAGGTTCACGAGGCATTGCGAGGCCTGTTCTTTGATCCATCTAGCTGCAATAAATTATAAAATAAAAAGACATGCTTTAATTAATCGTTGTAATCATTTTTACTTACAAATTTTTTCTCTTCATTTTACGATATTTTTTTCTCCGATCGTCGAAGGGATCTCGTGAAGCACTTACATCATTTAGTCCTCTATGTTTCTTCTTTGTTTGCAATTTCGCTATCAATGTCGAGTCCAAAAATTCTACCCCATTTAATTTTTCACACGCTTCATCAGCTTCTATTTTTTTTTTTCAAAAGCAACGAAAGCAAAACCTCGGGGTCTTTTACTAAGCCAAACTGAGTTCAACTTTTCAAACTGTTCAAATTTTGCTTGTGGATCTTTCTCGTTACAATTATTTTTTAGACCGCCGACATATACTGATGTGCCTTTTTCTTCTTCCGTTTTAAATTTATTTTTGTCTAAGTGAAGTCACTTAGCCAAAATTAGTTATAAAACAGAAGAAGAAAAAAGCACATTAGTATATGTCGGGGGTCTAACAAATAATTGTAATGAGAACAATCTACAAGCAAAATGTAGACAGTTTTGCTTTCGTTGTGTTTGAAATAAAATAGACTCTGATGAAGCGTGTGAAAAATTAAATGGGACAAAATTTTTGTAGGAACAGTTTTCAGTGGAATACATTCAGTTGTTCATAGATTCACATGAATTTACCGAGCTAGCCAATCCGACGTTTACGATTAAATTTAAATATGGCCTACCTATTGCAAAATTTCATGTGTTAGTAATAAAAAATATTCCAAAACTCAACTCGGAACAAGTTAACCTTAGTTACTTACCGAAAATAATTAATTATTGTCATTAAAGAGAAAATTTATTTTCAAATATAGAACAGTCACTTTGTTACCAAAAATGCAGTTGACAGGCGACAAATACACACAGTGGCGAAAACTATTCCACTGAGAACGCATCATGTGAATGTTTTGTGGTGGAAAAATTCTAACAACACAATTCGCCACTTTTCTATGAAAATACAATTCCATAGAATGCGAGAATCCACCCCCTGGTAATTCAACTTGAAATTAGAATGTGACTTGTTCACTTTACGCCGATTCGATTTGCGCCGGCTTTTGTAAGAACGGAACTGCGACGTAAACCGAGGGCTACCTGTACTCTAATGAGGCAATATCACATAATATAAGATGACAGCACGAAAATTAATTCGTTTCGACTAGTTTCCGTAAATTATGAACTTATTTCCCGTATGCACATTATTTACAATAAAAAGATTAAACAAAGTTCGGTATCTCGAAAATGACGGATTAACTCTTCATGACATTGTTCAAATGTATCTATAAAATCTTAAAAAATTGATAAATAATTATATTTGTTACCAAGTTCCGAAAATGACATCGTCCGAGGAGTGAATTTTGAGAAGCAACGCGTGCAACGCAAACGAGTAAGGAAAATTTAAACAAATATCGATATAACACTTTCAAATAAGTTGTGAACCCAATCCAATAAAATAATACAGTAATGTGGGATTGGTAGATCACAATCAAGAATCATAACTAACTTCCTTAAAAAAAATGTAACCCCAGTCAGGTCTAAAACATTCCAATATTGCTCTTATTTGTTTTTTATAAAAATGTATCTCAATTCAAAAAAGATCATGTAGCCGTAATATTCCTTCGAAGTACACAGTAATATTAGGACAGTCGGTAAAATTGTTCGAAGCGTCTGTTCACAAACAATTATAAAAAATATCGTAGGTAATATGAGTCCTATATTTGCAAAACTCGTCAAATGCTTTCAACGTAATTTTCGGTAATCAACGAAAAACTGTTAGTTACATTTGTACGTAATGACCATGTAGCGACCCGTAATGTCGGTAGATAAAAGTACCACCATTACGGGTACCTGCAGTACCGGCAACGAGAAACAACCCCCGAACGGCAAATCAACACGGTCTCTTCCCGTTCAGTCGTGCTAGCATAAAGACGTGCGTTTAGCATCAATAAACTGTGATAACTATTTGAGTATTAATTCGTAACACATAACGCCACGCAACCCATAATTGGTGACCCGCGACGAGTTTAAAATAATTTTTTTTAAATAAAAGTGTATAGTTAGTGTTATTAGTGTTCAAGCATGGCGACCGAAACCACGCCGGAAATCGAACGGGTGAGCATTAGAGCCCCACCATTTTGGCCTGAAAAACCACACCTGTGGTTCACACAATTAGAAGCGCAGTTTGCCATTAATCGTGTTACTCGCGACGAAACTAAATTCTGGTACGTGATCGCACACCTGGACAACAAATACGCCCAGGAAGTTGAAGACCTTATGATCAACCCGCCCGAGAAGGATAAATACATAAAAATTAAAGACGAGTTGATTCGGCGTCTTTCGAGTTCTCAGCAACAACGAATAAAAAAGTTGCTTGAAAACGACCAGATGGGCGATCGCACACCATCGCAGTTCCTGAGGCACTTGCAGAACATTGCCGGCAAGTCGATCACAGACGAGGTCCTAATGACCATCTGGATCAGTCGATTGCCAACGACGATGCAAGCAATTTTGAGTACGCAGCTGAAGTCGACCCTAAGCGAGATCTCGGAATTGGCTGACAAGATCCACGAGGTAAGTCCGACCGCACGCGTAGCAAGCGTAAGCGCCGCCAGCGAAACGAGCCAGCTACGGAAAGAAATTGAGATGCTCAGGCAGGAAGTCGCCGAAATGGCACGTGGACGCTCACGAACACGATCCCAGAGCAGGAGGTCGTCACAAAGCCGGGACTCAGTAAAAAGCGACATTTGTTGGTTCCACCGTAAATTTGGCGCGAAAGCGAAGAGATGCCGCGAACCATGCAACTATCGACCACAGACGGGAAACGCCAGCGACCGGCAGTGAATTCGGCGGCCACCGACGGTCCAAAAACCAGCCGCCTGTTTATGACGGATAAAAACACTAAAGTGCGATACCTTATAGACACCGGTGCCGACGTCAGTGTTTACCCTCGCGCGTTTGTGAAAGAACAAAGACAAATTTCGGACTTTCAACTTTACGCGGCAAACGGGTCGAGCATCGCTACATACGGTTTAGTGACAATTTCATTAAATTTCCAATTGAGGCGTGAATTCGTTTGGAGTTTTATTGTGGCGAACGTTTCAAAACCAATAATCGGTGCCGATTTTCTAAGTTTTTACGGCCTTATGCCAGATTTGCGGAATCGGAAACTGCTTGACGGCACAACACAAATGTCAGCCCTGGGCGAAGTAGCCGACGAAACCGCAAGTTCGGTAAAAACAATCAACGGCAACTCCAATTATTATCATATTATCGCGCGCTATCCGAACGTAACACGACCCACAACAAAAAGGACCGCAATAAAGCACGATGTGAGGCATCATCTTCAAACCACGCCAGGCCCGCCAGTTTTCAGTAAGCCACGACGACTCGCTTCCGATCGTTTCAAAGCAGCCAAGTTGGAATTTCAAGTAATGCTTCAACAAGGCATCATACGACCTTCGAAAAGTCCATGGTCATCCCCAATCCATTTGGTTCCGAAACAAGATCGCAGCTGGCGCCCTTGCGGAGACTACCGAGCGCTCAACGCACGAACGATTCCCGATCGCTACCCTCTTCCGCATATCGGTGATTTTGCGCAGCTGCTACATGGTAAGAAACTTTTCACGGTCATTGACCTAATGCGAGCGTACCATCAAATTCCGGTAGCTGACGAGGACATTCCAAAGACAGCTGTTACGACGCCATTCGGTCTATTTGAATTTGTTTTCATGCCATTCGGTTTACGCAATTCGGGACAAACGTTCCAGAGGTTCATTAATATGGTACTCCAAGGAATGGATTTTTGTTACCCATACTTGGACGACATCCTTATCGCCTCAGAAAATTCCGAACAACATGAACAACATCTACAGCAGTTATTCGAGAGGCTCGACGAATACGGAATCGTAGTCAATCTCGCCAAATGTGTATTCGGTGCACCAGAAGTCAAATTCCTCGGACATACCGTCAACGCACCGGGTACGCAACCGCTGAAAGACAAGGTGGAAGCCGTGGTTAATTTCCCAAAACCGAAGACGACAAAACAACTACGACGGTTCCTGGGCATGATAAATTTCTATAGGAAATTCATTCCCAGAGCCGCCAACATTCAACGCTCGTTAAATGAATTATTACGCAATAACCAACGGAAAGATTCTCCGATATTGTGGAACGCCGAATGTGAATCCGCTTTCGTCGACATGAAAAACGCTTTAGCCAACGCCACCATGCTCGCGCATCCCAGAACCGGTGCTCCACTGTCAATTACGGTAGACGCATCAGATTACGCACTCGGAGCAACTTTGCAGCAATACGTGGACAGCGACTGGCAACCTCTGGCATTTTTCACTAAAGCGCTAACGACAGCTCAACAGAAGTATAGCGCATACGATCGCGAATTACTAGCCATTTACTCAGCTGTAAAGCAATTCCGCTATATCGTAGAAGGAGCTAGAGTAACGATATTCACGGATCACAAACCCCTGACTTTCGCGTTCAAGCAAAAGTTGGACAAATGTTCGCCAAGGCAATTCAGGTATTTGGATTTCATAGCACAATTTACGGTCGATATTCAACATATTGCAGGAGTGGAAAACACGGTCGCAGATGCGTTATCGAGAATAGACGAGGTGAAAACCTCACTTGATTTTAACGCACTCGCTGAAGCTCAAGCAACAGACGACGAACTGAAACAGCTAATCTAATCAAATACCAGTCTACAGCTAAAAAAGCTCAATGTTCCACCATTCAATATAAATTTATATTGCGACGTCTCGACCTCATACGCAAGACCGTACGTTACACAGAAATTTCGACGTCAAATTTTCGATTCTTTGCATGAATTGGCGCATCCTGGAGCCCGCGCAACGACCAAGCTCGTAACAGAACGCTTCGTATGGACTTCAGTGAACAAGGATTGCAAGGAGTGGACGCGAACGTGTATTCCGTGTCAACGATCCAAAATAACGCGACACACCAAGACGCCTATTGGTAATTTTACGACGCCTAATTCACGCTTCGAACATGTACACATAGACATTGTCGGCCCATTACCGATATCAGAAGGTTTCCGTTACTGTCTGACAATGATCGACGGATTTACACGTTGGCCCGAAGCTGTTCCCTTGGAAGAAATGACCGCTGAAAAAGTCGCACGTGCTTTCTACCAAACTTGGATCGCACGCTTTGGAACTCCAGCGAAAATCACGACGGACCAAGGACGCCAGTTCGAGTCGTATCTTTTCAAAGAACTTGCACGTTTGATGGGTACGACTCATCTAAGGACCAGCCCTTACCACCCCCAGGCAAACGGTATGATTGAACGGTTCCACCGTCAAATGAAAGCCGCGATTGTTTGCCACGACAATCCAAAGTGGACAGAAACTCTTCCGACAATTCTTTTGGGAATTCGCTGCGTCTTCAAAGAGGACCTCCAAGCAACCCCAGCCGAATTGCTTTACGGCAGTCAAATTCGACTTCCGGGAGAATTCTTCACGAACCACTACGAAGAAACCGATACTTCCGAATTTGTCAAGAACCTGAGACAACAAATGCGGGAGTTACGACCAAGCCCAGTTTCACGTCACGGAAGCCACGGTACCTTTATTCCAAAGGACCTCGCAACATCGTCGCACGTATTCGTTCGTCACGACGCTGTAAGAAAACCACTACAGCCTCCCTATGACGGACCGTACAAAGTACTTGAACGTGGAGATAAAATTATCAAGGTAAGAGGTAAAAGTAAAGACATAACTATTTCCACAGATAGAACGAAGCCGGCATTCCTTCTTAACGACCCCGAGACATCAAAGGAGCTATCAGCCTCCAACGAGGCACAAAAAATGGGAACGGTAACCCGATCAGGTCGCAAGGTCCGCATCACCGACCGCTACCAACCAGGCAGAACTACGTAGTTTTAAATGTACATACTTAGGTTAAGAACTAGCGTGTAATTTGAATTATATGTATCATGACTACGTCACTGGGGGGAGGTACTGTAGCGACCCGTAATGTCGGTAGATAAAAGTACCACCATTACGGGTACCTGCAGTACCGGCAACGAGAAACAACCCCCGAACGGCAAATCAACACGGTCTCTTCCCGTTCAGTCGTGCTAGCATAAAGACGTGCGTTTAGCATCAATAAACTGTGATAACTATTTGAGTATTAATTCGTAACACATAACGCCACGCAACCCATAACCATTTAAACATTGATAGCCACATTCAGATAGTAAGGAGCCACTCTCGCACAAAACAAACATATTGTTATTAAGTTCACTATTTTTTTAATGTCTGAGTTGATTTTAAAATATTTTGTTGAATAGCGAGTTTTGCAAATATAGGACTCATACAACCATTGACTGAGCTCACCGCCGTTATCGTCAAAGACCATAATATAAATAATATTTATCAAGAAGTTTGATGAGTAACGAGCGTAAGAAAAGTGGGGATACGGATTCCTCTTTGCAAGATTGAAAATGTGTTTGAGCCTATTACGGGATTAATTGTAGCAGGTACATCTATTGTCTTACAATGATGTACTTTGGCAAACATTTTGTTGAAGACTTACACAACAATTTAAATTGATTAATATTTTTGTACGTTCTCGTGAAGATGAGTATTAAGCGTTTGAAAATGTGCGTTATTTCAAAAGTTAATAATTTTTTTTTAAATAGAAAACTAATAATTTTTTAGAATTCCATCAATTTAAATTGTAGAAGAGATGCTGTAGTTTACATTGGCAAAAACAAAATTCAGAAATATTGAAAAATAAAGGCTGTAGAACAAATCCAGAAACCCTTAAAATCGACACTATTTTCAACGGTCGGCTTCCTCTTAATCGCGTCCAGTTGCCCGTTGAGAGTGATTCAAATAGGCAAGTGATGTAATATCGAGTATACAATTTTAACAGTTTAGCGTAGAATTAATAGTTATTAAATAAGTATAGTTGTAGATAAACGGTTAGCAAATGCAATAGATTTGCTTTAACCCTTCATTAGACGCATGGTTGACACCTCCCAACAAACACGCCTGTATCGGCCCTTTACCGAACCAGTACCTCCTTGCCAAACCCAAAGTGGTGGGCCAACGCTGGCAATCGACGTTGGCCCAGCATCGAGGTGACACAGCGGCCGATAGCTGGTAGAATACCATGATACAATAACTAAGAGATATAACATTCCCGTGTTCTAAAATCGTTCAGTTTGCGCATGACGTCAGGTGGTGACCTCCAATAACGTGGCTCTGCGAGTTTAATACGTAAAATTGGACATTATTGTTGAACTGTTGATAAAATGAGTTGATGCAAAACTTGGTAACTGAAATGTAATTTCAATTATTCTCATGTCTTGTTATTTTCAAACGTGATTTGTAGTAACCGTAAATGTGATATGAAGCGTTATTTTTGTAAGTATTGTAAGTCCATTTTTTCATACATCGAAATATTTAAGGGTTCGCGTTTGAATTAGTTTAAAAACATTGGCAAATGTTAATCAATCGTTTAACAGGTTTATAGTGTTAACAACATCACCCGAATTGGTTAACATTTGCCAATATTTTTCAATTAATTCAAACGCAAACCTTTAAATATTTCGATGTATAAAAAAAAATGGATTTATACCACTTTCAAAAATAACGGCACATATTTTCATTTATCAAGTTTTGCATCTACTTACAGGCTTCAAATGGGACAATAAAATGGGTTTAATGAAACAAAAATAATTATGTAGTAACACTTTAATGTATAATTTTTTGAAGTTTTCTTTTTCTTGATTTTTGTGTTTGTTGAAGATTACAATTTAATTCCCTTATTCTAAAAAACATTCGACTTCTAAAAAATATTTTTTTACATCCACATAACAATCTACATGTTTGCTTTGATTTATCAAATACTGAAGGTAATGTTTGGCTATTAATAAGGTATCTTTATTAATGCCTTGAAAGATTTTCTCCAGTTTTTCCATAATTTCTGCAGACGCTTTTGTCAATCCTCCTTCGGATAAATGATCAGTCCATGTAAAACTGGATGATGAAGTTGATATGGAAGTACATTGAAAATGAGTAGCATGTTTTAACCTATGACAGATATAGCCACCTAAATTTTCAAGACCATCGTAGATTAAATCATCCTCAACAGTGGGTTCCATTTGGGCATTATTCAGGTCACAATCTACAAACACATTAAATGAAATACATACAATTATTTTAAAATCTCTACAGTATTTACCACTCAATAATTTCGAACATAAATCACTGCTTCTCACGTTTTCTTCTAATTGAAGATCCAAATCTGGAGTTTGATCTTCTTCCGTGTTACCACCCCTAATGACAGCGACCCATCATTTTTGCCTAAGATGTATTTTCTTAAGCGATATTTAAATTATAGAGTTGTAGGGTGGTCATTGAGGCCTCCTTTGGCCCTAATTACACCGAAAAAGTTTTCTAATACATCTTGATTTAGCCTATATGTTAATAAATATTTAATTTTAATTTTTTTTGCATTTCTTGAAAGAGAAGCTTTAATGATGTATTGGAGATTAGAATTCCTAAAAAATGAATGCTAGTAAGTTAACGTTGACGTAGCAGTAATTTATTGACACTGAAATTTCACTTTTCAAAAACGAAATACATCAGTTGAAAGGGTGAACGTTATTGAATTCTTTCCCTTAACATTTTATGACTGACTTTCTATAGTTTACTCTAAAATGGTCTTTCATCATTGTTACTGAAATTTCGTTTTTTCGAAAGTCACATTAAATGAACACTCACAAGAAAGCGAAAGTCTGGACCGTATGCATTTTTACAATAGACTCAAAAAATTCTTCGACAATGCAAAGCTATAAAGTTAAATAATTAGAAGCGCATCTAATCGGCACGAAAGAATGTTTTTATTTTTTGTTCCTTAATTGGAACGTTACATTTTTTTTGAAGAGCAAATTCACTCTTTGTGTCTTGTGTAAAATCTATATTTTGATGTAAATTTAAATTTATTTGTAATAATTTGTTTAGTTTTTGTAAAATTACTCAAAATTTATTGAATACCTAAAATTTTTTGTTTGTTTGTTTGTTTGCATTTTTTATTCAAATTGTCTTCCACTCATTTAATATTTTTTCAAATTTTTGATTTATTGCGTATAACGTAGATTTATTAAATGAAATTACGAGATGACAATTGATTATTAAAGATGATAAATTGATCATTTATTTTTTTAATATGAAATTTTAAAATAATTGATGAAGAATTTTTTATCATATGAAGGGATTGTTTAATGTTTTGAATTTGTTTGTTTGTTGAGTAGGTATATATTTTTTAGTTGTTTAATCTTTCCAAAATAATTTAATATTATTGTAAATGAATGATTATTGTATCGTTTAATGTGATGTATGTATATTAAAATTTCATTTAGTAAGAGCATAATTCAATTTGAGTGTTTGTGCATAAGTAATATATTATATTGTTTTTTACATTTTATTGTGTGGTTGTAATATACTCCGAATAATGCCCCCGATGAATCAACTGTCTTGGTAAATGGTATTATTGTGATTTTAAAATCTTTTATTTCGTAGTCATTTATATCTTTTTCTATTTGATTTATGTTTAATTTCGTTGCATCCAAGTAAGGTTGTGCCAGAGGTTTGTTTGTATTTTTTCTTATGGACTGCATGACTGCTTTTTCATTTATCATAATCTGTATTGACTTATTACAAGTAGTAATGTTCAGTTCATCATTTGATACCGTTCTATATGCCTTAGTAATCCTTTTATAATATAAAATTGATAATTTACGCGCTTAAAACAAGCAGAAAAACAACGATCAGGTCACCACCTGACGTCACTAACCAAATGGCTAGTGGGGGAAGCATGCGCAACGTCATATCTCTTAGTTATTGTATACCGGCACAATTTGCCGACGTTCGGCCAGCATATGACCAGCATCTAGCCTGTACAATTTGACGACGTTCGGCCAGCATTGAACCATAATAAATTTAGTAACTGTTATCGGTAATTGAGGGGGGCGGGGATACAAATTAAATTAATATAATTATATAATAATATAATATTTATTAATTTTAAATTTTATGCATACACTACAAACGAAGTACCAAGTTATACATACAATGGATTAGATATGTAGATGATACGTTTATTATAACCGAAAATAATGATCCAAGTGAAATTTTAAAATACTTAAATCCAATACAACAAAATATACAATTCACTATGGAAACAGAAGTGAACAATATAATAAATTTTTTGGACATAACTATTACAAAATACAATGATCATTTAAACCAACACAACCGGATGCGCCCTCTTAACGTTTGCTAATATTTTTAAATTAATTCAAACGTAAACCTATAAATATCTCGATGTATGAAAAATAGATTTATATCACTTTCAAAAATAACGGCTCAATTATTGATTTGCAATAAAACTTTTAAAATGTAATATGATAAATCCCTTTTTAATGTGAAATTTAAAAAAATTAGATTTTATTTAAACTATGTACTACCATCCGTTTTTGGTACGAGTGTAAACTGTATGCGAATTTCGCATTAGGGCAATTTTGTTGACTTCACGTCAATATTATTTAGCTGCACGTCGCTGCCCCGGTTTACATAGGGCTGTCTCTTTTCGAACTTTTTGTGCCTTGTCGCCAATATTTTCATGGATTCGAGCAGTACCCTCTTAAGAAATATACCGTGTTAAACGAATGTAAAGATCATAAAATTCCCTTTATATTAGTTAATGCAAGCATATTGTCGGAGCACTTAAAAAAATTACAATCGGAACTTGAACAAGATAAACATAAATTAGCAATACCCCTTGCCGGATTAACACGATATTATAAATTACCCATTTGTGATTGTACCTTTGTTGAAAATGAAATAATTATTCATATCAGAGTACCAATAGTTCATGTTGATCAAAATTGGAAATTATTAGAGTTGTTAACAACCCCATTTATTTAGCTGTCACTAATCATGAAATGAGACCAATAACAGGTTCAACAATGCATCATTGTAAACCATTGTTACGGTGCTGTCTACGAATCATTAATTAATTTTCAAATTCGCGCGGAAGTCAATTTCTCTCTCTCGACAAGCGGGGAATCTTAAGGTCGTTGAGGTCAGTGCGCGGAGTTCGTCAAAAATTGAAAGTGCGCGAACATCAAAAAGTGAGCGACAGAACCTGACTGGGTGTGTTGAAGGATGGTCACGCGTGGATTCAGCGTCGACAAGTTGATGTTTTCCTAAAGGGAATTCTCAGTGCAAGTAGTGAAAAATATGGTGCCGTAAATAACTGCCGGTCCACCGGGATACCAGCAGTCCAGGCGATCTACACGGATGACTTCACCAGTACGGGATAAATGAGGAAAAGCCGCCAGCGTATGGAGCCGTGTCGATGTTGTAGTTAAGTTGACCGTATTGATACTTGTCGAATTTGATGCTTTCGTGTAATTGAAACATTTCTTGTATTTAATGTTATTCGAGCATTTGTGATGCATTGTTGCAAATTGATGGCTTTCAGCCTTTTGGGTACCCTAACTTTTTAATTTAACTTTATCAGTAATTGTAAATTGTTTAATCACTTAACTAGTCAATACACTTGTTATCTTGTTCGTGATTGTTTCTGTAACCCCATTGTCGAGAGAGAATTCTGCTTTGTCTCCTCTCGAGATATTTCGACCACCCCAAAGCAGTGGCGCCCTAACAACCTCCGGAGAAGAATGAGAGAACGCTTCCCACATAACCTCGAGGATTAAATTTCAACCTACCCCTCGCCGACTTGAGCTTAGCCAAGCAAATATATCTACGCGGCCGGGAAACCCGTAGCACCATATCATGATAAGTTATGCTATTTACCAAGATTCACCTCTGATGTTACTTATGGACCGCAATGTGCATTTAAAATGTATATCGGTGCAACTGTGGAAGAATTAAGTAAACATTGCACATTTAGATGTCAATTATCACGATCAATGATTATATCAGCAATAGCAGAGGATAAGTATGTAATTACAAACGCCGAACGCGATATTGAAATTAATTGTACAAATAAACTCACCCCATTGCCTTCTTCTGTTTACGAAAAGCCAGGAGCGTTGCAAATAACAATTCCGTGTAACTGTCTTATAAAACACAAAACAGAAGTAATAATTCCAAAGCGATTTCCGTGTGCCGATAATCAAACTCATTTTAAGGCCATTCATATTATTCCGGCTACTTGGACAAATTTAAAATCACTAGTAATTCAGCCATATATAATAATTTTTCGGAATGTTTAAATCCAAATTGGACACTTACGGTCCCACATTTAAATTTAACATCACCAACCGAGTGGCATAAACTGCAAGAAAATTTAGAAAAGGCCGTAGACGCCGCGATTTCTTATGGCGATACGTTCGCTTATCATACCGACACATTTATGATACTTTTTTGGAACGTAGTGCTATCGGGCGTAGTTGTTTATTTATTTATGCAGCGTGCATAAATAAATATTATTTTTCGCTATAATAACTGTAATTAATTAAGAGTGTAATGCACGGCCAACAAAATTTTTCGTAGAGAAAGCGCTTAAAGTTCTAACGAAGATGTTAAATGCAAAACGTTTCAGAGGCGTGGGTAAAAATATATTGACGTAGTGAAAACATTTGGTCTCGTTGAGATGGAGAATAACCATAAATCCGTCATTTTACGCTGTTATTTTAAACGTTGAAATTGTACAATGCTGAGCGGCACTTGACGGGAAAGGCATTCGGATTACAAATTTTTAATTTTATTGAACGATATATTTGGAAACGAAGAGCAAATCAAATAAATTATTAATTTTTAATATTAAATACTATACGATTACAATTGTTTGGGGGGTGATTCAGGTTGAGTGAATTAAACACATTGAACACTTGTCTTGAATTAACTATGTATATTTAATAAGCGGACTGTATAATACTTATGTGTTGCCATTACGGCGTTCAAGATAAGAGTCTGTCACGACGAGTACAACCACTCGCACGTAGGTGGCCATTGCCAACTTAACAAAAATGTAATTTAAAAGAGCGGCGCCAACATGCCCCCGCACGTTGAAAGCACAAGCTTTCAACAAAACATTTATAAATATAAGCAAACATTAAAGAAAAGTAGGTATAAAGAACAATTTGAAATAAATACATGGAAGTGAAAGAAAAGAAAACACTAAAACGCAAACGAAGTTCCTGTCGAGCCACTTTCACAAGATTGACCGTTGCACACACTAGTCCAAAAACCTAATTCCTTCACTGCAATGGAAGGGGGCACAATTTGGAGAACGCACGTTTTAGGAGACCTGAAGAAGTTCGGACAGTAGCAACTCGGCTTATACCATCCTTTCCAGGGTGAAGATTAACGATTTTTCCTAGCTTCCAGGAGAGAGGTGGTTGATTGTCAGCCTTTAGTACGACCATATCGCCTTCTTGCAATGAGCCTTTGCTAGAATGCCACTTAGCGCGAGTTTGAAGTTCTGCGAGGTACTCGTGATGCCAACGGCGCCAAAAATGTTGACTCAATTGCTGGATTCTCTGGAACTGATTCAAGCGAGCCATGGGAATCGCAGAGACGTCAGGATCAGGTATTGATACCAGAGGCCTCCCAATCAGAAAGTGTCCAGGGGTAAGGGGTTCAAGGTCGTTAGGATCGGAAGATAAGGGACACAAAGGACGTGAATTTAAAACTGATTCTATCTGTACAAGGAGAGTATACATTTCTTCAAAAGTAAGTAGAGCATTTCCCGCTACCCTCCGCAAATGATGCTTTACAGATTTTACACTTGATTCCCAAATTCCTCCAAAGTGAGGTGAACCCGGTGGGACAAAATGAAAGTTAACTTCATGATTAGAAGCTAACTCACTTATTGATTCAGAGTTTTTCCCCAAAAATGAGGACAACTCTCGTAGTTCTGACTTAGCACCTACAAAATTTAAACCATTGTCAGAGTAAATATCATGTGGTTTACCTCTGCGAGCACAGAATCTTCGCAGAGCCAAAATAAAGGAGTCCGTTGATAGTTCGGTCACCAGCTCAATATGTATAGCCTTTGTCGAAAAGCATACGAAAACTGCTACATAAGCCTTTGTACCTTTACAGCCGCGCCCCTTTTTATTCTTTATTAACATGGGGCCAGCATAATCAACGCCTGTGACAAAGAATGGAGGAGATGGTTTTATTCTGGCTTGTGGTAAATTACCCATAATCGGAAATACAGGTTTTGGGGATGCACGAAAACACTTTATGCAGTTGTGCACAGTACGACGAGCTAAATCTCTACCGCCTAGAGGCCAAAAATTACTACGAATTGTTGCCAACAACAGTTGAGGACCCGCGTGAAGCAATCTTTGATGTTCACGCAAAAAAAGCAATTTGGTGAAACGATGTTTGGCAGACAAAACCAAAGGGTGTTTCTTATTATAATTAAAGCTGGAGTTTACCAGGCGACCTCCGACTCTAAGAAACCCTTTTGAATCTAGAAAGGGATTGAGATTCAGTATTATGGCGCTGCGGAGGGATTTGTGATCTCTTAGTAAAGTAATTTCAGAGCAGAACGATTCTCTCTGTGAAATTTTTATTAACGTAGCTTGAGCGTTCTGAATCTCAAGAAGCGAAAGTGGCCCAAGACACCTGTCATTTGGAGCCTTACAAGAATTTACCTTGAATCGAATACAGTAAGCAACTATGCGTTCCAATCTACTTAAATCTGAAAACTTCGCGAAAGGAAATTGGGGAATGTCAATATTTATCATTGATGTAGATTCACCCTTCAAATCAGGTAGGTTTGATGAATCTGAAACCTGTTTCGGCCAAGAATTTTCAGCTAATGATAGCCAAGAAGGCCCATGCCACCATAAAGATGACTCTACGAGTTGACTAAGAGGAACACCTCTTGAAAGTAAATCTGCGGGATTGCTCTTGGTAGGTACGTGCCTCCATTTGGAGAAAGAAGTTGTGTCTTGAATCTCAGACACTCTATTGCATACGAATGTTTTAAGAAGGTTTGGCGTGGTTTTCAGCCAACCAAGAACAACTGTCGAATCTGACCATAGAAAACACTTGTCGAACTTAATTTGAATTGATCTCATGACAACTGTAGTGAGACGAGAAAGAATTAGTGCCGCGCACAATTCAAGACGAGGTATTGTCAATGCCTTAAGGGGTGCTACCTTTGTCTTAGCAGAGAGTAACCGGGTCAGAATTTGACCGGAAGAATTAATGGAGCGAATATATAGGCAACCACCATATGCCAAAGTACTGGCATCAGCAAATCCATGTAGCTCAACATATTGAGGGTCTTTGCATAGTACATGCCTCGGAATGTTCAGCTCGGGTAAATGTTCCATCTCAGAGCAGAAGGACGACCATCTAGTTCTAAGTCTTTGGGACAATGGTTCGTCCCAAGACACTTTTTCCAGCCACAGTTGCTGGAGAAGCATCTTTGCTATAATTGTATACGGACTGAGAAGTCCGAGAGGGTCAAAAATTTGAGAGGTCTCTGACAGTATTGACCGCTTTGACACAATACTAGAAGAAGAAGATAAACTTGTGTACAAAAAATTATCTTTCTTAAAAGCCCAAACGAGTCCTAAAGTTTTGGTATGTTCGTCTGCACCGAAGGCTAGTAGATTTGGATGTATATCAGATGGATCAAAATTTGAAAGGACTGATGGCTCGTTGGAAATCCATTTTCTTAGTTTGAAACAACCACTATCAAGAATCTGTGAAATGTTTTCGCAGATATGTCTAGCATTTTCAACTGTGTCTGTTCCAGTAAGTAGATCATCGACGTAGAAGTCTTCCAGGATTATTTTTGAAATTTCAGGATGAGAAGCCTGACAGTCATTACCAATTTGAGTAAGGCATCGTATAGCGAGAAACGGAGCGGAAGCAGTACCATAGGTGACCGTTGATAGATCATATGTTTGGAGGACTTCAGAAGGTTTTTTGCGCCAAAGAATGCGCTGAAGGGGTCGTTGATTGGGCTCTATCAGCACCTGACGGTACATTTTCGCTATGTCTGCGGAAATGGCAATTGAATTTTTTCGAAACCTCAGTAAAAGGGAAAATAAATCTGATTGAATGGTTGGACCTACCATTTGAATATCGTTTAGAGAAAAGCCACTTGTAGTAGTCGCTGACCCGTCGAACACCACGCGAAGAGAAGTAGTTAGCGAAGATTCTTTCAACACACCGTGATGTGGGAGAAAAAATGAATTTCCGACAGGCTGTTGACCAGCTGGCGACATGTGTCCTAACTGTTGGTATTCCTGCATGAACCTATGATATCGATCACTCAACACCGAGTTTGATTGTAATTTTCGTTCTAGATTGAGAAAACGTTTTTTAGCATTTTCAAAAGAGTCACCAAGTTTGCTAACTGGTTCCTTAAAGGGTATAGAAACGATAAATCTTCCGTCATTGTTGCGACGGTGAGTTTGCAGAAAATGAGTTTCGCATTTATTTTCTTCTTCAGACAGTACCTTTGTCTCAGGAATATCCTCTATTTCCCAAAATTTACACAATTGTTCTGAAATTTGTACAGTTTGAGAAAAACCACAAGAAATTGACGAGAAATTACTATGTTGTTGGGTGTTACCGCTGACAACCCAACCTAATCTAGTGTTTTGCAACATGGGTTTTCCTGCTCCCAACGATCGTTGACCAACGCATATCGTTTCCCAGAAATAATTAGCTCCAAGCAAAATATCGATTTTACCAGGAACGTTGAAATCTTTATCAGCAAGTTTAATATTGTGTGGTATATCCCATTCACGTTTATCCACTTTGAAACCTGGGATAATGCCCGTGATATGAGGGATGACTAAGCAGTCAGCTTCTAAATGAAACTGCGAACAGTTAGAATGTAGTTTGACTCTACATCTTGAGCTAATTTTTGTAGCATTATTGCTGATTCCAAGGATCTGCAAATCGATAGGAGAACGACTTAATTTGAGACGCTTACATAAGTTTTCAGTTATAAAACTAGACATGCTCCCAGAATCCAACAAAACCCTAGCAGAGTGCAACTTGCCATTTATATCTTGAACCTGAACAGTTGCAGTAGATAGCAAAACTGTACTTTGACTAGAGGCGAAAGCAGAAAGAGTGACATTTGCTTCTGTTGAAGCAGTTGCTGCTTCCGTAGAAGGTTTATCAAAATGCAAGAGAGTATGGTGCTTCGATTTGCACTGCTGACATGTATACTTCGATTTACATTTATTTATGAAGTGGCCCTTAGCCAGACAATTTAAGCAAACCTTTAATTCTTTGGCCTTCTCAAGGCGCTGTTTTGCGTCAAGTTGTTTAAACTTGTCGCATGCATTTAAATAATGAGACGAGAGAGAACAAAGAGGACATAGGACAGGTGTAGAAACCAATGATTTTGACGTATGACGTTCAATATTGGATTTTTGATTTCTTTGTTCAATAGTTTCAAGCATTGTCGCCTTTTTCTCAAGAAATGCCATTAAATCTTCGAGACTAGATAAATTATCAGAATTATTCAAATTCTCAAATTCACGAACTGTGATAGGATCTAACCTTGAATTTATCAAATACACTAGAAAAGATTCTCTCTGATCCTCCACATTTACTAACGAGTCTAGTGAACGAAGATTTTTCTTCACGTTATCAATTAATTGGCGAAGTCTTGAAGAGGACTCTTTAGATATACTTTCTATGTTAAACAATGCCTTGATATGATGATATATTAATACCTTTGAATTGTTGAATCTATCATTGATGCTATCCCAGGCAATTTGATAATTCCCTGAGCTAATAGTTAAATTTTTAATGACGTCAGCAGCTTTGTCTGTGCATGAAGCGCGAAGATAATGTAATTTATGGACTTCTGTGAGACCATCATTTTCGTGAATAAGGCTGGTAAATAGATCTCTGACATTTAACCAATCTTCAGAGTTACCATTGAAAGTAGGCAGCTTTATGGTCGGAAGCTTCACAAAACTTGAAGGTGACCTACTATTTGCAGATCGCTGTGACAAATTAGTAATACTAGGTGGAAATTGCGACTCTGGTAAAATAACAGGAGGATTGCATTTATTTAAAATATGTGTTGCTAAAGAAATTGCCTTATAAAACCGCCGTTCGAAATCATCGATATGCTCACGTTCGGCATCTACGTCAGTGCTATCATTTTCTATTTTACTTTGTATATCATCAAATGATTCTAATAATCCGCGTATCACAGGAAGCCTTTCTGTTAGTTCAGTGACGTCATTTTCGGGCAAAGATCCTGTGCTCTCAAAAACCACGTTAATTTCACGCAAATAATTTTCAAAACGTGTGAGACGGCCTTTAACAGCTCCTCTCTTTTTAACGTTGTGTTCGTTGTCCATATTTTAAAAATATAACTCGAAATAAGAACACACAAAACACCTGTAACTTACTCAAATAGATTTGGAGACGCCACTGTCTCCGCGTTTCCAAGTTACTTTCTACGAAATACACGAAATTGTACACACCTCTGTACAAAGAACAATGAATCAATTCAATATAAATGTTTAAATAGCAAATCTGTAAAACGACACCTGCGGAATGCTCGCGTAGAAAATTGTGCTATGTCAGCACGACAACATAAATGCAAGCAAATAGAATCAATTTTGAATTCAGGTATGAACGATGGAAATGAAAGGACGTATAAATACCTTGCAGTTTATGATTGAGAGACCTACCAGACCGATACACAACATCCAAGATCGCCTGGGTCGGTCGCTGTCGACATGAAAAGATGGCGGGCGAAGAATCCCTCCTCGTGGCGATGAATCCACGAAATCTTCAATGATTTCACTCAATCGGGCTCGATGGACCATTGTTTGGGGGGTGAATTCAGGTTGAGTGAATTAAACACATTGAACACTTGTCTTGAATTAACTATGTATATTTAATAAGCGGACTGTATAATACTTATGTGTTGCCATTACGGCGTTCAAGATAAGAGTCTGTCACGACGAGTACAACCACTCGCACGTAGGTGGCCATTGCCAACTTAACAAAAATGTAATTTAAAAGAGCGGCGCCAACAACAATAAACAGTCATAAATGAAAATTTAAATCGATAATAATTATTTCATACATAACTTTATGATGATCACTTTGACAAAAATTCAATGTTACACAACAACAACAACAACAACAAAAGGCGCCCAACAGCGCATATAATCCACAGACCAACGTCAAATTGAACGCAATATTACAGATTGAGTATTAATTACAGTAACTAAAGCAAAAATATTTTAAAATTAAGGAAAAACTGTTGAAAAACAATTCCGAGTTCCGACATCGAACTCGGTAAACCGTTAGCAATGAAAAGGGTCCGTCCGCCGCATAATAAAGTCGGAACTCCATAGACACATGTTGAAATGAACCAACACTAAAGTTCATGTTTTTGATTTAAAATTCATTTAAATACCCAAGCTTTGGTGTTTATTAATTTAATCAAAATTTTTTTAATGTTTGAATGTTTGCGAACTTAGATGTTTGATGTTTATTTGGTGTTTGATATCATTATTTAAAAAAATTAATGTGCTAAATATGGCATAATTTAAATATTACGTAAGTAATAATGTTATTATACTATTACGTTATTGCGGATTTTAAACTATGCAAAACTAATTATTTTGATATTTCACTAATTTCTCTTCACTTGTAAAATAAAAGAAAAAGGCTATTCAAAACGATATAGTTCAACAGATGTGATTTCTGGAATTCAATCGAAAACTACAAAATATTTCAAATTTACCTACTATAACAAAGAACGAGAGTAACAAATGGAAGAGTGCTAAAGGCTGTTCTCGGGCAATATAAATTTTTGGAGTCCAAAAAGGAAGATTTCAAAACGTAAATATATCGACTGTCTTCGTTCTGCCCATCAAATGTAATCAGAGTAAAAAAGATAAACATACAAGTGTAGCGCTTTTGAATATTAGATGGAATTTTAAAAAAATAGAAAGTTTATTTTCCCTGGACAAAGGGACAAAAAAACACATCTGTTTTGCACGTTCAAAAGAAATATTTGAAATACATCCAGTTGAGTGTTCAGTGAAATTGAAACGTATTACATTGTGTAAGTTAAGTGTAATAAGTTATTACACAATGTCACCTATAAAAGTAATTTTTGCATAATATTTTTATCATTGCCCACTGTAACAATACTCTAACAAAACATATTGTTTTTAGTAATCTATTATTTTAATTCAAATTGTTTTCTAAAGTCCTTAATTGGTAATTTACGAGGATACTGTGGATTTATTATTTCCGGCATCAAACATTTAAAATAAAATTCTTTGAGTTGTGGCTCCATTTTTTCGCTAAAAAAATCATCATCTCGAAAAATCTGAAAATTGCAAAATAGAATTTAAAAAAAACGGACTTGTACGCTGATGCTACTCACAGTTTCAGATTCAATGCCTAAAGGTGTCCAGATTATAAAAATACAATATCTTCTTTTTGTTACACGTAACTGACCCTGTACCTGATAATAATAGTTGCTGCTTCTTTTCAGTTGAATTTGTTCATTACATATATCTGCAAAGGAAATTTTCTTTTTTAAAATTCCTTCCTTTGGTGTATATTTTGATGCGTTGTAGGGACATTTAACCTCAATAATCCCATCATCTCCAATCAGTCCATCTGGAGATGCTCCTAAATAAGGTTTTTCAAGATCAATAAAGAAACCGCACTCTTGAATTTTTAATTTATTTCGATCTTCAAAACAAGTGATGGCAATCTTTTCATGTTCTTTGCCCCAAGATGTAGCAAAACTACCTTTAAATGTACTATACAGAAGCGATTTTATGGTAGAAGCACAATGCGTTGTAATTTTTTGCTTACAAATTTTGCCAAAATTGGAGGCAGTAATTCTATTTATTCTTTCTTCATGCCAGCTCAAACTATCTGCTTGTCCAACACTGTTTCGTTCAATACTTATTGCCTCTTCTTCTGTTTTTTGCAAAGAATTTATTAATTTCTCCTCAGCCGTTTTAATTTCTTGGTCTGTCATTTCCTGAACAGGTCGACCGTAATCCTCATCGGCCGGTGCAACATGATAATTCTTTTTCTCATATATGCCTGGAAACAAATTTCTTCTGGCTTTTCTCCATACATTGTTGTTCTTTTTAAAACCTAAATATTTTTTTGTGTAGTGCCCAGGACTACTTCGTGTTATCTTTTTATTAATTAATCTAGGCAGCTCGTATGGTTCGTTGTAGGAAATTGCCGCAGCTTCACAGCGCGTGATATACGACCGTCTCATTGTGTAGTTAACCCGCTTACCTCCTACAAATTTAGCTAAAATGGCATTATATAATTCAGCAGCATTGTTATCCATATTTAACAGTAAACTGTCTGAATTTCTAGCAATTCTTTCCGCAATTGACTTTTTACAGTTATTGATCTTTTTTACAGTTACAGTTACAGGGTTTTTTTTACAATTAAAGGGTATTTTACAGCTAACATAATAGATTCGTCAAGCAGTATAAACATACGACAAATTTAAAATTAACAAGAAAGGCGCCTTTGTTACAAAAAAGAAATATTTGAAATGCATCTCCTTGTGTAAGTGCATTGTGTAAGTTAAGTGTAATAAATTATTACTACAATGTTTGAAAATTCTGATATTTTGACCGATCTTGGTAATTCCACAGAAACTGTATCATTGCCGGATGAGGATTATCGTTTGCAACATTTGCTCACGAGACGTAATAAATGAACGGCCCCTTATGTATCTGCATTTTGCAGTGTACTCTGCCTTCATCAAAATAATTTATGTGTTCCTGCCTATTCGCATTCATTTTGCGCCTGATAGATAGGCAATTGTATCATACTATTTCTTAAAACAACGGTAACGGGGATCGCTGCCACTGATTCATTTCTAAGTCAATTACACAGTTTTTTACAAATTTAGCTTTATAAGAGCTGTGTCTATCGGGGGACATGCCGAAACATTTATTAATATTCAAGATTGATTCAGTATAAAATAAAATAGTTGACCATATTTGATGTACTTTTGAACATACTTTTTTCACTATCAAGTAAAAATTCTTCCTGTCCCCGCTTCACACAATGCTTATTCTTCAAAATTGTGTTTTTAGATTTGCGATATCTTTAATAATAAAGCAGATATATTTATCCTCCGAATGGTCTACAAAAATTATCCAGCATTACACCCTTAATTAATCTGTAATATTGCGTTCAATTTGACGCTGGTCTGTTTATTATATGCGCTGTTGGGCGCCTTTTGTTGTTTTGTTGTTGGATAAGGCGATTCTCGCCGAGAGAAATGAAGCATTAATTGAACGGTTCTCTGCTGAAACAAATAAATCTTTCTAAAAAAAATATATTATGATAAAACTAGTTTAGTTTGAGGGGACGTGATATTCAGAATTTTCTGCACGCCCTTGGGTCTTTCTTAAAAAAATCAAAAAATCGCGAAATTATTTGCTCTACTTTATGACGCTATTCTGACTGTAATTTTTTTAATTTAAAGACAGGATTTCGAACGAACCTTTCTTCAACATGCCCATAATACTGTTGTCTTCCGAGATTTCTGAACAACTTTATTTTTGAAAACCATTGTTGCATTCTGAGATTTATGAATGGGTTAGTTAGAAATGTCACGCTTGTCTTGTAATTGATTTACACATTTCCGGCCCGACATGTAAAAATCAAAGACCTCCCCTTTTTTAACGACAGTCTTGAACATACTCTTGAAGATCAAGCAGTGTTGTATTCTGACATTTATGGACAACTTTCTTTTTGAAAGCTGTTGTTCATTCAGAGATTTACGAATGGGTTCGTTTGGAAGCTGTGAAGACGAAATTGATTTGTTCCACCCTTTCGTGAAATGTCACGGTTGTCTTGATTTACACATTTCCGGCTCGACATGTGAAAATCAAAGACCTCCCCTTTTTTTAGGACAGTCTTGAACAGACTCTTAAAAGATCAAGAAGTCTTGAGAAGTCGTTCAAAAAAAAAGAACCTCGAAAAGAAATCTTTGTACATAATTATGTAAATAAATCGATGATAAAACTCCGAATTTTATTCTAATAACGCCTGATATTTACGGGTAGTTCTTAACCTAATCGGGATCACGACAGCAGTTTTGATAAGTCGTTCGAAGAACCTCGAACACAAAATCTTTGTAAATACTTATGTAAATAAATCTATAATAAAGCTCCGAATTTCATTCTAATAACGCCTGATATTTACGGGTAGTTATTAACCTAATCGGGATCACGACAATACGTTGCTAAAATTTGAAATTTTTTGGTTCGCTATAACTGCCATAATTGCGAATTGCAACCGAGAAATGTGAGTAATATGTAACCCTATCCTTGTATATGTGATATTATCGTTGATATGATTAAAAGACAATGAAATGTTCCAAACTTTATTGCGTAAGTACAATGCGACTTAACACTTCAGAGGCCGAGCTGATAATCCCTTCACGACTTCCCGTTCTGGACCATAGGGTCCCCACTTAGAATGTTTATTATAACTACGATAAGTTGAAGGCCAAATCCCAGGGCGCGACCTGTCTAGACTTATCCGGGAATTAGGGGTGAATTAGGGGTCGCAGCTCACATATATGTACGTGATTCTGTCTTGCAAATCGACCGTGTTGGTTATCGATTATTTATTTTTTCCTTATCGCTTTCAAAGAATTTGAATGTTTAGCAAAGTGGTCCAAATTTGTGCATCGTTTTAATCTTTTGCAGTCAGTCATAACAAAAAGAGTCTGCTTAGTTTCACATTTTTAAGACCAATAAATTTGTTTTGAAATTGTATAAACCAAAAATATTTATTTAAGACGGGGTTGTGTTTTACGTTTATTTATTAGTACACATTAGTATTTGTTGACCTACGACCCTACGGGGTTGGGGAAACATGAAATTCAAAAAATTGAATGCTCCAATCATCTACACTGAAAGAAATGTCATCTTAGAATGGCCCAAGAATCTGCTTCTAACATTTAGCACGGTAATTCTTGTTCACGACCCTACTCTGAGGTATTGTTTGCGGCCAGATGTGGAACGTTTTTTAAAATTACAATTGCTTTATGGCCGATATTTTCTTTTTCGAAGGGGCGTTTAAAGTTTTACTGACAATAGATGAATTTAACAAGTAGAATAAACATTCTTGAAATCGAGCATGACCCACTCTCAAATTTGACAACAAGAATGAACATTCTTAAAATCAACAATGACCAATTCTTGGGCCAAAATTAATAACGCGCAATTTTAAATTTAAGGCCGAAATTTCTTGCCTATAAGAATGTTTTTTTCTGAGTGTATCGCTAAAAAAATTTATAATCGTAATTAATTAAAGTTGTATATTTCGCCGTTAAACGATGGAATAAATTCAACTTTATTGTCTTGTATAATAAATAACTATTTATATTTTAACCGGCGTTGAAATTATTTGTTTCCATTCGGTGGAAATATTTTGCCGAAAATAAATAAATTACAAATATATTGTTGGAAACCTCCGCCGCTGCCACCAGAGCGTATTTTTAATGAGAGAATACTCGTAACTCAAAAGTATTTTATTCACTAATTAACACTAACTTAACCTAGATTACAAACATTTATAGTTGTAAATGAAGAAAAATTGGGTTGTTTAAAGTCGAACGATTTAAGGGTTGTAACAACTGCGATTTTCTGGTTCTTGACTGATACTCGTGAAAGCACTTGTGAGACTCCTTTCTTTTATATTTTTGGGGTGACTTTAAGTTTTGCGTCGAAGACGTTAATTTATTGGTCCGGTCTGCGATTTGTTACGCTTCAGAAAATCGAACACTTGTGTCTGTAACTTGATATTTTAACTTTTAAATGTACAGGGCTTGCAACAATATATTACTGATTATTTTTTAATGATTTCATTCACCAATCGTTTATCAGTATTTGGGCACACGTGTTTAATTCTGTCCAATCACAACATTATTGTAGTGAGAATTTTCTACTGTAGAAAATTACCGCGAGAATAATTTCTAGTATTTTGTTTATGTTACTTGACAGCACATTTTCTAGTTTTGACATCTGTCGCCAGTTTTATTTTAGTTTATAATGAATTAAACTGTATTTTTATGCTGTATTTTTTATTTGAACGTTAAAAAATAATCTTCCGAATACCACTCGAGAGTGCAAATTAATTAGAAAATAATTCTCACTCTCTTGTGATATTACTTATGAAAACTTTTTATAATAACTCTTCGAAATATTGTTTCTTTATAGAAGTTACTAGAAGGATACATTTTGAACATGGTCGCAATAAAATTTGAAAAAATGCTTTATTAATAAAGTAAATATTAATATCAAAGAATCTCATGCATAACATAATAAGATTAGATACGCTGTTTTGTAAAGGTTACTTTAGAAAGTTTAGCGTTAAGGGGGATCTCCCATTTTTCAGCTTGCATAATTTTTAATTTTAATTTTAATTTGTCTACATTTTACTCCGCGTATGGTAATTTTTATGCGAAATAAAGTTGAATAGGTAACCGAAGTATTACTGAGATTGATTTAGCTTCGAAGGGTACTACATTTGGAGTGGCTAACTGTAACTGGAGTTTTATGGTTTATGTTTACTGATTGGCGACTAAAATAATATAAACGAACCTGATAAGTTGATACAATATAAAAAAAAATTAAAAGCCTTGCAAGTACGAGCGATTATTATTTGTTTACAATGTTTTTTCACATGTATACTATCCTACAGTACCTATGTAATAAATATTAAATATTTAGACACAATATTGAGGTAATTTTATAATATGGGACAACAAATGATTAAAATAAAAATCCCGAAGTTTAGGGCGTATGTTGTTTTCGAAAAATTGATCGTCTCGTTGAATTTTTTCAAAAATCAAACCCTTCGGTGTCCACACAACAAAAAAACAGAAGTCGCGTTTGGTGATGTGTAACTGTCCTTGCACCTGGTAAAAATAATCATGATTTTTCTTTAAATGCATTTGTTCATTTTCCAGTATGGCATACGTAATTTTTTTGGTTAATATGGCCTCTTTTGGTGTTAATGTTCTGCAGCTGTAGGGACATTTAACTTCAATAAGGCCTTGTGTACCAACAAGCCCATCTGGAGTAGCTCCAAGATAACTTTCCTCTTCATCAATATAGAATCCACACGGTTCTATAGCTGTCTGTAAGTATGCTGAAAACTCGTTTACTGCTATAGGCTCATATTCAATTCCATAAGCGGTGCTCCGGGATGAAAAATCTTTTAGGAGACTTTTGGCGGTTTTATTGGGATCTGTTGTCTGTCTCAACTTGCAAATTTTACCAAACACGGAAGCGGTAATCCTTTTTTTCCTCTCTTCAAACCATAATGCTGATTCTCTTTGTGCTATAGTTTTCTCTGCAATTTCTAAAATTTCTTCCTTACTTTTCTTAAGCAATCTTAAGAAAATATTTTTTCTTCTAGCTAATTCTTCATTGTCCAATATTTCTTCCACGTCGCCATAGTCTTCATCAGCCTCACCAGCAGAGTCCATTTTCGATTTTTTGCATCTAGGAAACAACTGTCTTCTACATTCAATATTCCTTTTTCTACCGATGAACCTTTTTGTATGAAATCCAGGGCTCTTGTCCGTTATTGCTTTGTGAAGACATGCATGAAATTCGGCCCCTCTGTTATAAGAAATACTAGCTGCTTGGCATCTCATGCTATATCCGCCTTTTCTTGAATAGTCTATTCTCTTTCCTCCAACAAATTTTGCCACAACACTATTATACGATTCGGCGGTGTTATTCGTCATGTTTTTCAGCAAGCTCCTACTATTGTACATAAGTCTGTTTGTAATAACTGTGTTTATGTGTATAAACTAATCAGTATATTATTTATTCATAAACAAATCAAAAGAATTCGAACTTTTATTCAAAAATTAATGTAAGTACACAGTTGAATACATATTATGTGAAGTACCAACGGTAACTGACTTCTGTTGTAGAGTTACCCATATTTATATGTGTGATTGATGACGAGAACGGATGCCAATCCAGTCACCTTTCCATGATCTCAGAATTTACAAATTAATAGTGCATGTTTGTACATTTTACGTCTGATGATGAATCCAGTCATACCTATGTTGATATTAATAACACCCACATTAACTCCAACATAAGCCCGGTGCCCATTAACGTGCGTTCAACGCGCGTCTACCCCCGGCTATATGCACCAAACGAGCGTCAAACGCGCGGTTGGCCACGTGGTTTCTGATAAGCGTAGAAACAGTACGTTTTTCTGCCATCAAAAATGGATGTAGTAGGTACTACTTAAAAAAACGTGTTATTCTTGCTTATTTAGGGTCCGATTTCAAGTCAAAGTTGTAACGGTGCAAATCGAGGTTATCATGAGAATGTCCCATAACAATTTGCTACAAATCACATTCTAATTTCAAGTTGAATTACCAGGGAGTCGATTCTCGAATTCTATGGAATTGTATTTTCATAGGAAAATGGCGAATTGTGTTGTTAGAATTTTTCCACCACAAAACATTCACATGATGCGTTCTCAGTGGAATAGTTTTCGCCACTGTGTGTATTTGTCGCATGTCAGCAGCCTTTTTGGTAACAGAAGTGACTGTTCTATATTTGAAAATAAATCTTCTCTTTAATGACAATAATTAATTATTTTCGGTAAGTAACTAAGGTTAACTTGTTTCGAGCTGCGTTTTGGAATATTTTTTATTACTAACACATGAAATTTTGATAAAGTTTTGAGTGTTTTTGAGAATTTTGCAATAGGTAGGCCATATTTAAATTTAAACGTAAACGTCGGATTGGCTAGTTCGGTAAATTCATGTGAATCTATGAACAACTGAATGTATTCAACTGATTATTTTTTAATGATTTCATTCACCAATCGTTTAGCAGTATTTGGGCACACGTGTTTAATTCTGTCCAATCACAACATTATTATAGTGAGAATTTTCTACTGTACATTATTCCCGCGAGCATAATTTCTAGTATTTTGTTTACATATGTTACTTGACAGCACATTTCTAGTTTTGATATCTGTCGCCAGTTTGATTTTAGTTTATAATGAATTAAACTGTATTTTTATGCTGTATTTTTTATTTAAACGTTAAAAAATAATCTTCCGAATACCACTCGAGAGTGCGAATTAATTAGAAAATAATTCTCCGGTTATTTTTTCAAACTTGTTGCCATTTGGGAATAGCCACTCGAGCCCTACGGGCTCTCGTGTCTATTCCCTGGCAACAAGTTTTCAAAAATCTGTCGAATTATTTTCAATTTATTCCCACTCTCTTGTGATATTACTTATGAAAACTGTTCCTACAACATCCGAAAATGCAATTCCGCTGTTCTATAGGAAAATATCTCAGTGGAATCACTATCATTGGAAAATATTTCGGCGAATTCGAGAAACGACTCGCTGGTAAACATTTTTGTAAAAACAAAAATAGGTGATATCGTCAGTTAAGAAGTTACACCTAGTAACTAACCACACTGCAAAAATGAATTATTGATACCAGTTAATTCAGAAAAATATGTCGGTCATTTCTTAAAAATTTGTCGAGTTCTTCATAGTGCGACTTATGAGGTAACAGTTCTTCACCGACGATATGCAAGATTATTTAAAATATATCGATATTCGTCAAACGAAACTTATCAATCAGTGTTATAAGCTGTTTTATCATAAGCCAGAATACTTGAATTACCTTTATGCAAATTCGCAAATGCTCAAATTGCATCTGTAAATAGAGTCACAAGAGGGGCCTGAATTATTTTTTAAAATAAAAGCACGTGTTAGAACATCTAACAGTACGTAATCTCTACGAGTACGCCATCCCACGAATATAAAAATGTAATATTGGGGTTTTATTCTATTGTAGAATTACCCATATTTATATGTGTGATTGATGACGAGAACGGATGCAAATCCAGTCACCTTTCCATGATCTCAGAATTTACAAATTAATAGTGCATGTTTGTACATTTTACGTCTGATGATGAATCAGTCATATGTTGATATTAATAACACCCACATTAACTCCGGCATAAACTGTCGATAACAGCGACTTGCAAAGCGCGAATCGACAAAGTGCGAAAATGAGAGACGGAATATTCACGTAGCGTATTTTAAGACAATGCAAATGCACTTTCTAGCTGGAATTGTCAACAGGATAATAAAGATGAGTTAATCAAATTAATTCAGAATTATTGTTAAAAGATAGATTAAAGCCGCAAACCAATTTCTTCTGAAAAAATCACAATAGCAGCTGCAAAAAACGAGTCTGAAACAAAGCGGTTTTTTTCGGAGTTTTGACAATTTTTGTAGGGAAAACTATCATGTTATATACAATTTTTATCGGATAGCGGCCTTCAGTTGGTCTTGTTACGGGTCCCCAATTTTTTTCTTGGCGTTCGATTGTTTGGTTTTGCCGCAATTCCTTTCAAAAACAACCATAATTCTGCTATGTTTTATAACGCGTGAGTTCCCCCTTAAGTTCGATCCTGCAATAAAACTATCGGTTCTAAACAAAAATTTGTAGGAAAGGTTCGGAGAATATAAATCTGGCCCCTCAGAGCAATACAGTATTAAATCACATATCACTTAAAGGCGTATTTTGTGTGACTTAATAGATACTGTTTGGGTGCATGCGTTATACAAGGCTTGTAAAACAGACCAGTCATACAATGGGAGCAAAATCTCAAAAAATAGCGGGGTGCGATGGGTGTAAATTATTTTATTGCCGACTATTCTTCGGCAACGGGCCGTAGCCTTTTAGTTAGCTGAAATGCGCTCTGCTTGCAATAGCAAAGTACATATTACGGTGTGTGCGTTTGGTATTGTTTTCGTAAAGTGAATTTTTGATAATTTTTCGTAATAAGTGGTTTAGTGTGACACGATGATGATACTAATTCAATGCAATTAGTCGATGAACAGAATGACCAGTCGTTAGAAACGATACAAATTGAGAGTTTATTTCCATCCGAACGAAAAGTAAGTTTGTGGGTATCTTGAACGCCGTAATTTATTTATCATAGGACATGCATTTTTCTCGCCAACGATTAATAAAAATTACTTATATTCTGTAAAAAGTATTGCGTTCTGCTGAATCTTCTCGGAAAATTAGAGAAGGAATAAAAAGTAAATGTGAACAGTGGAGTTTCAAAATTATTTTTTATTTATCACCTAATTTTTTTACACAACACCGTTTTCGTTAATCATTTGCGAGAAAAACGCATGTCCACTGAATAATGAATCATGGTGGAAACGCATGCATTATACTTGTCACAAACAAAAATTATAATCATAAATGTTAATTCTAGCAAATTTATTACGTTCCCCGTAAATTTGATGGCAATCCGAAGGGAAAATTATACGACAAACTTCGAAATATTAAGCATCAAATGGTAAATGAAGGACTTATAAAAACGAAGGAACGTGCGAAACCCGTTGCTTCTGTAACAAATCATAGTAATGAAGAAGGTAAAGAAATAATTTTGATTATCTATTATACTTTTAGTGTTGTATCTATCTTATTACAAATCATCCATTTTAGCGGATGGAAGAATGTAACAAAACAAAAGCGTGGCTCAAATACACGGATGCGAGCGTTTTCTGGGAAGAAATCTGCGTAAAATGGAGAGACACCACAAATTATCGTCTAAAGGAATATAAAAATAAAAGTATTGATCAACTTATAGACGAGTGGTCATTGTTGAAACATTCAAAGTGTTCAATTTTGGTAAATTCTTGTGATATCTGTAGAACAATGTAACTATTTTGTTAATGTTTTTTAGATTGATGTAAATTTCGGCCAATTATTCCCATGGAAAGAAAATAAACCAAAGTGCAGGATTTGTAGGAAACGCAACAAAAAAAATTGGAAACCAAGCATTAACTCAACGTCTTAACACTTATCCTTATTTGCAACAATAAATAGAAAAAAGGATAGATCAAGTGACTGTTATAATTAGCAACTAAATGTATTAAAACTGTATTGGACTGTGTAGTTTTTTGTGATAAGTTTATTTTTATAGTAAGATAATAGATACACATTTCAATTTACTTTTGGTCTAAAGAAAAAACCTATTATCGTTTTAAAGTGAACTTTAGTATGTAATTATACAATAATTTCTCAAATATTTTTTTATTGCGTTTTACAGTGAACTTTAGTAGTTATACAATTATTTCTAATATCATGTTTTATTGAACTTATTATTATTAAATATAGTGAGCTACTCAACAAAAGAATGTGATGTGACGTTGTCAAATTTTTACTTTTAGTACTGTATTTGCCTACTTTTAATAAAAGCACGTATGTTAAATAACTTCATAATATTTTAAAACTCCTTCTCATTCTAAAATTCGTAAAAATAATAAAAGTTCTTAAAATTAGAACGACGCATTCTTGAATTTGTCAAGAAGAATCAAAATTCTTGAAATTAAGAATGACCCGTTCTTAAATTTGATAAATAGAATCAACATTCTTGATATCGAGAATTGCCCATTCTTAAATTTGGCAAGTAGAATAAACATTCTTAAAATCAAGAATGATCCATTCTTAAATTTGACAAGAAGAATGAACATTCTTAAAACCCAAGAATGACTAATTCTTGGGCCAAAATTAAGAACGCGCAAGTTTAAATTTAAGGCCGAAATTTCTTGCCTATAAGAATGTTTTTTTCTGAGTGTACTAAGAAACTATTGCAACAACCTCAAACAATTGGCTACAAAAAAATTTAGCTCAAAAAGACAAATCGTGGAAACAAATTTGTAAGGAGAAATAAATACACCAACAACCATACGTTCTGTTACGATTGGGAACGTGACTAAGGACCCAGGTCACGAAGGGGTCAAAGGCTGTTTTGTAAATAAACAAGGAATGCGGGTGTGATTTGGGAACAGACACGGTCCAGAAGTGTTAAGCTAAAGAGGTGTATTACTATTTTCAATTGAGCATTGTGTAATGTAAAGCGAATTAACCTTCCATTAGTCGCGCATAGGTCCAGTGGACTTATTCTTATGGACTAACCGTGTTACGGTAGGTGGCGCGCCTAATGAAAGGTTAAATAGATTATAAATACGTTCTAACAAATTTAAGATTATCTTTGAAACATAATGTCGTGATACCGATTAGGTTAATAACTACCCGTAAATATCAGGCGTTATTAGAATGAAATTCGGAGCTTTATTATAGATTTATTTATATAAGTAAGCATACATACAAAGATTTTGTGTTCGAGGTTCTAAAACGACTTATCAAGACTGCTTGATCTTCAAGAGTGTTATTCAAGACCGTCGTAACCCTTCATTAGGCGCATGGTTGACACCTGTCACCCATCGTTTTATTTTCACTCTTAATTTCTTATCAGCTACACTTATGCTTGTGAAAATTTTAATAGCAGTATTGTACAATTATTTGCTTGTATTGAAAAAATGGTTAAAAGTTTAAACCAAACCAAAGGAACAATTTTAAAAATGTATAAATTTGTTACATCAATAAATTCATGAAATAACTATGTAATTATGTAACTATTAGAAACATGTCGTGAAGTAAATAGTTTTTGTAAAACGTAGTATTGGATTGGGTGACCACTGTCACCCATGCGCCTAAACGCGTGATAAATTATAATGCGCCTGCTGTAGGGTACAAAAAATGTATTTTTTTAAATTATTTTTTCCAATAAAAACTTGCATATCTATAATATAAAACATATGAAACACTGATGGAACATTTTTACTTTCATCAAAAAGGCAACGAAAAATATAAAAAATGGTACCTAACTTATTTTAGAATTGTTAATAATTCTATTTTAAGTCTTGAAGCCAACATAAAATATTTGCGTTCGCTTTCAATTTTTTGTCTTTTATGTTAAAAAAGTACGTTTGAATGGAAAACCTTATATTATAGAAAGGAAAATTAAAAGAATATGAAAAAGTAATAGGGCAATATTCTCAAGTTTTTTGGATTGGCCAAAATTGGGAAGTTCAAAATTGGAAAGCAATAGATACTTATATTATTAAAAAAACATTATGGGGCTGATTGGCGACGAAATCAAGACTTGGAATATTTTAAGATAATTGATAATCCCATCAATAAAGATAATGAGAAGATGAAGAATTTGTAGAGAGAGAATTAAGAATTTAGATTAAATCAATGTGTTGACTTTTTTAAAATGTGTTTTTTAAAACGTTTAATAATGTGTAATTGACAATGTTTTAAAAAATGTGTTTTTAAAATGTTTGTGAAGTGTTAAATTTGTAATAAGTGAAAAAAAATTTAAAAATGTTGTTATGGAAAAAGGAAAACTGTAAGTAACTAAAACAATTATTTCATAAGAAGGGAAAGGTAAATTTAATTAATTATTTAATTAATAGCTAAGATAATACCAGCAATAATTTAAATGGGTAACTGTAAAAGTTAAAAATGAAAGAGTTAGGTTAAACGGTGCAAAATTGGAAGTTATTAATTTGTAAGAATAAATAGTTTGCCATTAGATATCAACTATAATATTCATTGAATATTATAAGACACTGTTTCAAACAAACGTAAACGACATCAGTCTGAGTAAGACTAAATCGTACAAGACGCAGAGGTACGATTGAGTTTCCTCCACGTCCTCCCGATTTACATTTCTTGACAACTACCTAAGAAGCACCTGGACTAATGAGAATGAGGCTTAACACCAAGAAAATTCCTTTTGTTTGTACTTTAGTTAAAACAGGCAATAAAAAAATAATCTCAAGAAATATTGATATAATTATAGTAATTCGAACATTAAAAAACATTAAAAATTAAACATTTAAACAATTAAACTATTATACAATATCAGTTTATCTTATATTTAAAAAATTACATATATTAATCACAGTCTTCCTCGGTAATTTTTGGTAACTCCGTTTTCAGCTTGGAAATTTTTCGCGCCGGTTCTGAAAGAAGATATTTCCAAAAATTTGTAAATCGTTTTTAAAAACTTACCTGAAACTTCTGGAGACGGCGGCTTTCCAGCTATCCTTTGAGATCTTCTTATGCTACCAATTGACGATGAAGAACTTGCATTACTAGCTGAATCATTTGCGTCCTAAAAACAAATCATTAAATTTTTGTGAACCCAATGATAATAATTCTTACTTGTGAACATCGCCTTGTGACCCTTTTTTGCGGGGTCGTTGATGTACTCGGTTCATCGATTGAAATGCTACGAATGTTTTTCCTTAACGGCGTATCTGAGAATTAAAAATTAAATCAATGTTTAAATTAATTAATGTTAATTGAATATCACACTTCTTCGTTTTTTGGGAGTTCCCAGCTCCGAGCATGAAGTCAAAGTTTCCGATGAACTTTTCGCGGCTTTATCACGAATCCTGCTGGATGATCTCAACCCGGTAGCACTTCCTGTCAAACTGGAAGAGGGCGATTTTTTCGCAAGTTCATCTAAATCGGGAGTTTTCGCAAAATTTTCACGTTCCAACAACGTAAGCGGATCTATCCCAGGGACGTTAGGTTTTCTCGGTTCCGAACCAAAAGTCTTCTGCAGCATGCTCATCTGCCTGCGGGTGAGTCTTCTGCTGGTCGAGTATTCTTCAACCATGCTTGTGGAAGAAGTTGTGGGTGTTTCAATGGTCGATTCCGATTCGTGAAGGCTGAGAGGTTTTCTTTTTTGTGGCGATTCGTTATGTTTAATCGGTAAGCTCTTCGTGGAGGCAGCTTTCTTGCTTGGTTGGGATTCGATTGTGTCAGTGCTGACGGTTCGTTTCCTTAAATTGTAAGGTTTGGGGGCGTTTTCAGTCAAACTTGGTGTTTCCTCCTCAACCATTGTTGCTTGCTGCACATGACTAAGTTGTTCCATGTTACTGTTTGAAGTTATCAGTTCAGTTGTTGTTAATTCTAACAATGTGTCTGATTTATTTTCAGAGTTTACATTCAAAGTTCCAACAAAAGCACTATTTAATTCAGGGTTGGCTGTTTTTTCGTTCAAATCTGCTTCAACAACTTCGACAGAAGAATTATTTACTTCAGAGTTGGTTCCTTTGTCAATAAGATTTGCAACTAATGCTTGATTTAATCCAGAAGATGATGATTCTTCACTGCTGGTACTGTCAAGCTCAATAATTTCGACTGATGGTTCATCAGCCTCTTCAGAGCTATCAGTTTCATCATCAACAAACCCTTCATTAAAATCATGCTCATACTCAGAATCAGAAGCCTGTTGGTCCATTTGTTCTGGTTCTGAATCATCACTAAACTCATAATAACCACCAATATCTAATATTTCTCCAGTATCCATCATTACTTCTTCTTCATCAACAGTTGAATCGACTGCATTTGTGTCAGGAGAATTCAAACCTTTTTGAGCAACACGATTTCCTGAACCTTTCTCCAAAGAATTATTGAAACCCTTTTCAGAGACTGAATCCCCTGAACTCTGTTTCAGAGAATTATCAGAATCTTTTTTAAAGACAGATTCCCTCACATTTTTTTCTAAAGGATTGATAGAATCGTGTTCAAATACAGAATCGTCGAAATTTTCCGCCGAAGAATTATTAGAATCCTTTTCAGCAACAGAATCTGTCAAAAAGCATTCAGAAAAATCGGTTTGAGCACTTTTTTTGGACATTTCAGGCTTGTCTAAATTGGTTTCAATTGGAGAATCACTCTTTTCATGCACATCCTTTTCAACAAGAATATTTGCTGAATTCTTATTCGATTCTTTTTCAGCAACGACATCTTCTTTCTTTTCCTGTTCTAGAGGATCCGTTCCAAATGATGGAGTAGATATCGAAGCAAACAACAAATCACTATCCGATGAACTGTCTTCTGCATCACCATCTGATTTTATTTGCACAACTTTTTTAGTTTCGGAACTTGATTTGCTGTGTGAATGTTTGTTAACGAGTTCAGGTGTTCCTGCATTTTTTTCAATCACATCATTAACTTTTGATGTTGAGGCCATTAAAGATTCTTCTTTCAAATCCTTGGAAGTTGTTGTGCAATTGGTTTGTGTTCTTGTAACGGACTTTTCAAGTTGCAACAATTTTGTCGAAATTTTTGATGACAAATCATCTTCGAATAATTTCCTAGTTAATGATTTGCGTTCCCCTGTCCTTTTCTCGTGTTTAACTAAAAATCGACTTCTTTCGGGCGTTTCCTCTTCCAAGGAACTGAAAGGCAAATCTGAAACATCTGAGTTGTGGAAGTTGAATTCGGCTAAGTCACTTATGTCAAAACTATATTCTTGTGATCTTTCCAAATGGATATTTTCTTGAGGTGTGGATTCTTGCCCCTTTTCTTTAGGACTCGAGGAAGCCATTTTCTTTTTGTCAGAATCTTGGACCGATACATGCTCCATTAAGGATTCCTCTTTTAAATCCCTGGCAGTTGTTGGTGCGTCGGTTTCAGTTTGTGTAACGGCCTTTTCATGTTGCAACGATTTTGACGAAACATTCGAAATTTTTGATGACAAATCAACTTCGAATAATTTCCAAGTTAATGATAAGCGTTCCCCTGTACTTTTCCGCGGTTTAACTAAAAATCGACTTCTTTCAGGCGTTTCCTCTTCCAAGGAACTGAAAGGCAAATCTGAAACATCTGAATTGTGGAAGTTGAATTCGGCTAAGTCACTTATGTCAAAACTTTTCAAATGGATATTTTCTTGAGGTGTGGATTCTTGCCCCTTTTCTTTAGGGCTCGAGGAAGCCATTTCCTTTTTGTCAGAATCTTGGACCGATACATGCTCCATTAAAGATTCCTCTTTTAAATCCCTGGTAGTTGTTAGTGCGTCAGTTTCAGTTTGTATAACAGGTTTTTCAAGTTGCAACGATTTTGACAAAACATTCGAAATTTTTGATGACAAATCATTATCAAATAATTGCCTAATTAACGATTTGCGTGCCTTTGTACTTTTCAGGGAGCCAGATACAAAAACTTTACTAGGCGTTCGTCGAACTGTGCCAGGCGTTTCCTCTTCCACGGAACTGAAGGGCAAATCTGAAACATCTGAGTTGTGGAAGTTGAATTCGGCTAAGTCGCTTATGTCGAAACTAGATTCTAGTGATCCTTCCAAATGGATATTTTCTTGAGGCGTGGATTTTTGCCCCTTTTCTTTAGGACTCGAGGAAGCCATTTCCTTTTTGTTCGAATCTTGGACCGATACATGCTCCATTAAATATTCCTCTTTTAAATCCCTGGTAGTTGTTGGTGCGTCGGTTTCAGTTTGTGTAACGACCTTTTCAAGTTGCAACGATTTTGACGAAACATTCGAAATTTTTGATGACAAATTATCTTCGAATAATTTCCTAGTTAATGATTTGCGTTCCTCTGTACTTTTCCGGGGTTTAACTAAAAATCGACTTCTTTTAGGCGTTTCCTCTTCCAAGGAACTGAAAGGCAAATCTGAAACATCTGAGTTGTGGAATTTGAATTCGGATAAGTTGCTTATGCCAAAACTATTTTTTCGTGATCCTTCCAAATGGATATTTTCCTGAGGTATAGATTCTTTCCCCTTTTCTTTAGGACTCGAGGAAGCCATTTCCTTTTCGTCAGAATCTTGGACCGATACATGCTCCATTAAAGATTCCTCTTTTAAATCCCTGGTAGTTGTTGGTGCGTCGGTTTCAGTTTGTATAACAACCCTTTCAAATTGTAACGATTTCGACGAAATATTCGAAATTCTTGACAATAAATTATTTTCGAATAATTGCCTAGTTAATGAGTTACGTGCTCCTATACTTTTTCGGCATTCAAGTACAAATCGACTTGATAAATACAATGGCTTCTCGTCATAAGCTTCCAATGATGCAACTAGAACTTTTGATTTTGTAAAGGATGGCGTCCTAGTTGTTTCATCTTCTTTTAAGTCATCTGGCGACTTTTCTGCAGGGGAAATTTTGTTGTGAAACGTTTGCAAACTCAAACTGCATTTAAACAATAGTTGTTTAAGCATGCAAGGTACAGTTAACAAATTTAAATTTGGGACGACACAATTTATTGGTGTAAACGTTGCTTAGATATGCCTAGTTGTTTATGACAATACAACTGATAGTTGTTCCTGTGACAGAAGAGAGTACGACAGAAAAAATTTACTTGTAAGTAATAATGCCGTATCATTTACTGAGTGAAGCAGAAAAAGGGGTTTGCCAAAATAGAAGAAGCATGGAGTTTAAGTCGTGTTGCAGACCTTTTGAATTCAAAAAAGTCAACAATATTCAATTTAAAACAAAAATGGGAAGAAACAAAGAATATGGCGAGACGCGTCGGCTCTGGAAGACCCAAAAAGTCTGGGGAGGATGAAGACAACGTAGAGCAGCATCCGTTCTGCACATCCATTAAGAACAAAGAGGAAACCCATTTTCCGGCTGGCGTTCGTACTGCTCAAAAAAGGATTCGAGATGCAGGGCTGCAAAGTTGTGTAGCTGCGCAAAAAGCACGACTCAGCGAGCAAAACATAGTAGGAAAGTTAGAATTTGCAAACAATTTTGTTGGCCGTGATAACGAGTACTGGGGAAAAGTAGTACTAAATAGAAAATTACATATTCGTTTTAAGTTTTGCGTTTTTTTTAATACCGTCAAGTAGTTAATTAATAGAAAAACGTCACTAACTTTTCAAGGTTATGAATGTATCGAGAAAAGATAATTCTAACAACTAAAATTTGAAAATATATGGCCTACTGTTAAAAAAATCGTTCCAAATTTAAATACATATTGTATTTTTTCAACAATTTCAAATTTTTTTTGACAAATTTCGGTTCTTAAAAACACACCAAACCAAAATTATTGAAAAAATTAATTCTTTATAATGCGTGTGCCTTACCTTTGTAGCTCTTCCGAGCAGAAATGAACCTCTTAGTTGGCGACTCCTCTTCTTCAGCTGAAGCCATTTCCTGATGTAGCTCTTCATCAACAGATTTTGTGCTTTCCAAACTTGCATTACTAATTGAGGAAGACATGCCTAAATCTTGAAATCGGACAGCAGGTCGAGGTGTCAATGCTGCGCTCCCATGGATAACAGAAACAGGTTTTAGTGACTCTTCACTATTATCCAATTCAGAATTAAGTTCAGCAAAACTTCTCATCTAAAAAAGAACATTCAAGGTATCGCATTTTCGAGGCCAAAAACGAAGAAAGAATTTGATGCAAAGAGTGAGTGATGTGAAGTACAGGTGGCCTTCGACTTTCAAACATTTTTAAAAATTCAATTTATTAAAGACTTTTGTAGATAATGACTAAAATGCAAATAAATTATTATTATTGATAAATAAATATTTTAAAATACAATGTTTGATGATTCTTTACATCTCTCTACTTTAGTACATTCAACATTCACACACATTTTTAGAAACTAATTATGTGCGAAAGTCGAGGGCCGCTTGTATAGTGCAAAATTACAGCCTTCTTGTGTGGAACAGCAAAAATATACCATTATAATAGATTAAACGGGTTTTTATTTTTACACAAAGATAACAGAACATATTGGAAGACAGGTCCGTATTAAATATTAATGATATATAATGAGGAAGATAAATTAGATAAAGTAATTGAAATGATGCGGGAGATGACAACGAATATAAGGGATGACTTAAAAAACACACAGCAAAAGCAAGAAAATTTACGGGATGAGTTGCAGGGAATTAAGGGAGAGCATGTAACACTATAAAATGAAAACGATGAATTGTGAACAAAGCTGCAGAAGTTAAACAACATCAGCAAGAGGAGAAAAAAATACAGTGGTGCAAGGAATACCTTCAAACACAAACAAGGAAGAGGAAGTCAAAAATGGGTTGAATACCTTCAATATGCTGTGGGGAGTTACCGCTCGATACTTTCCTCCAGGTTGAGACGTTCTTTCCCTCGAAACCTTACGTTTGACTGTTGGAGTGTCCCATTTACTCCAATCAAGGCTCGAAGATTTTCCAGAATCATTCAGCTTAATTAACTTTAAAGGGGTGGGACCTACATTCTCTTCATATTGACTTTCAACTCTTTTCTGATATATCATAGGTGTGATTGATTTTCTAAAAAATAATTTTGTAATTTTATTAAAACAATTATGGAAGTTACCTTGCACGCAACGGAGTCAACAGACTCGGTGTTCTCAAAAATGGAGTCGTTTCGGTGATGGTGGCATTCGGTGTTTCATGGCTCCAAGTCATTTTCGACTGAAGTATGCAATCATAAAGGAAACTTGACTTGTATTTAATCTGATTATTTGTGTCGTGAACCAACATGGACAATGGAGTCGGTTTAGTCGCTGAAAGAAATTGATTTACAAAAACGCAATTTAAATTTTGATTTTTCACCTCCTCTTGTCAAATTTCGTTTTTCTTTTCTGGAAATATCAATGATGGTTTTAGTTACAGGTAGGAGGATGTTTGAAAATTTATCCATGACGCAATCTCGCAATGTGGCATCACCTTGACCGAGCAATCCTTTATTTATTGCTCTTATCAGTTCGTGTCTTTCGTTACATTCTAATGCATCCGCGTAGCATGACCTTTGTAGATAATAAGAAACTTTCAGATCTTTTTCTTCAGGATGCTTAGAATCTTGGAGATAATTCATAAAAGCCGCCTCTTCAGCAGAGATTAAAGAAAATTGTAAAATTGACCTCAACAGATTATTTTTATTACATTCTAAAAATTATAAGAATAAAAATTGAATAATTGATAATTAAACCTCACCGTTAAAAAAATGTTGCAACAGTTGCTTTTCATTCTCTTTCATAATATTCTCCCTCAGGAATTGAAAAGCTTCATCGAGTGAATTGTTAGTGATGTACAAACTGATTGCCAGGCACATATCTTGCACATCAATTAAAGGGGGTCTTCTCACCTAATTTCAAAAACTTGTAGTTTGCTAAACAAAAAATTTAAAATCTCACCTGCATATAAAATAAGGCAAGTCTTGCTTCCTTCTGTAAAAGTAATGTTTTCATTACCAGCCGATGGTGCCATAATTTTAAATCGTTGGCACAAATCAAAGGATCCAATAACTGCTCCATTGCGGTCTGGAAAAATTAAATTTAATTTAAGAATTGGAAAATGAGAAACTTACTGCAAAATCTCCATGATCCAATTGCCAAAAAGCTTGTGTTATCTTGATAACACTAGGACTTAATTGAAACACAGCCGGGAATTTTATTAAATGAGTGATAATTGATTTATATCGATTTTGGTCTAAAGTCATTGCTAAATCAAGGAAAAGGTAAACCACCAAGCAATGTTTCAATGATATTTCAATGTGTTCAACAAAATAAGTTCTTAAAAGTGATTGCAAGGATGGGGGAGGGTATAAACCACTACCACCATCTTCTTGCCAAAATCTAAAAAAAATAATTAACACAAAATCATCGATAAGAATTAAATTACCTCTGCAGCCTGTTACCACCACATTCTAATTGTATCAATTTATCAATGAATAGCAGGTTTTTGTTATTTGGACAATCAGAATCTAAACTTTGCAATGCAAGCCTCCTTTCAGTGTAATATTTAACAAGACTTTCTACGGGATACGGGGCACTAAGGTCATTCATTCTTAGAGTAGTCATTGAACATTCGGGCAATAATCCAACATTTAAGAGCCATCTTAAGACATCGAAATATTTTGATGTCATTTGCAATAATTCCCACTGACGCTGTACAATGCCTGTTTTAAATAAATTTAGTTTTTTAATATACAGCGTGATCAGAAACTTTTACACTCCAAGCTATGAAATTATCTTTTTTGTTAAATTTATGTTGGCAGTGATAAGTAAAGTACCTAATAATACAACCTTTATAATACTCAACTTTTAAGAAATGTTGAAAACTTGAACACAAAATAATATAAAATTTCTTATCATGCATGTAAAATGTGACTTTCACTACTAAAATAAAATTAAAAAGATTTCAAAGCCTTCTAGAGTATAGAAATTTTTATTCATACTGTATATTAAAGAAAATTACCTGTATCATGAATATGAGTGCTACAACTTTTTAAAAAGTGATTAAAAAGTATGGTGAGATACCCCAATTGACTTTCACAATTAGTTAAATAACGATTTGCATTGGCATCTAGTTTTGAACCTGAATAATCAAATAATTGGATACCTGCAAATCGATGATAGTATTTCTTGATAATTTTAAAAATTTGTTAGAACTTACAGATTTTATCAGCGTTATTTTTAAGCAAAGTTGATCGTTCCCAAGCCCATCTGAGAAGCATATCTAATGTGCAACCAACCGATGCATAGCTTCCATTAGCCCAGGCTGACGCCCACTTGCACAAAAAATGTACCAAGTGTTGTTCAAGTAATACATTCAGCAGAAATTCTCTTTGGAAATTCTAAAAATTAATTTTTAATTAAAAAGTCAATTTCATTAGAAAAGTATTACCACGGTGGTCAAACCAGGAAAGATATCAACAAAAAGAGGTGTTAATCCCAGATTGACACATTCATCATAAAATTGTTTCGGATTAGCAAGGGCCATTGGTCCTGCTGATGTGATTTTCAAAAGCAAGGCTTGATGGACCCCTCGGTTCTTAACCAACATTATATCAAATTCGCTAAAGCTGTAGAAGTCTGCAATTAAAATTAAATTACAATTGATTAATAAAAAATGTTTTCACAAGTATTAACTGAACATCATTGAAGCAGGATAGTAGTGTTCCTCCAATTTCTGAGACCCGACATATTGATTGACGGTGGATTTGTCGATTTGCACATCCAAAATTGATTTTCTTTTTCCGCCGGACATAAACATGAGGTCATGTAAACAAAAATGTGTCATGTAAGGAACACTATTTCTAGCATTTGGCGAATCTAAAAAATTAATTTTACAAATTAATCAAAACAAATTCCTTGAAACTTACTGGGCATTTGTTCCTTATACCACTGATTTAAATCGAACAAGGCCATGTAAGTGTAAGTTTCTTTTGGAGAACACCAAACTGTCCAAACAATCGAGCAGACAGTTAAAGACTCTTCCTGTGGTTCGTTGAGCGAGTTATTCTTTAAAGAAATTCCTTTCTGAATGGCACATAATTTCAAACAGTGAGCCCCTTGTGGCGGACTACTTGCAACTCTTTTATCAATTAAATCCAGATCAAATTGCAAACGAACTGAACAGGATACTAGATCCTGATAAAGGTATCCGTAACCTTCGTGCCACTCTTTGGAATCGTAATATAGGGAGTACAGGACAGCGACAGGAAAGTTTGGTTGAAATGATTCGTTGTTACTGTAGACGGCCCACATGTAACAGAAAGCCCTCGGATCGTCGGAAGGTTCCTGTATGCAAAAATGACTCACAGGGGTGTTCTCTTCATAAACCGGTGAGGTGTAAACCAATTTTAAATTCAACAAATTCCAGATTTGTATGGCCCCGAAATTGTATCCGACTAGTAAAGAACCCATTTGTGGGCAGTAATGCAGGGCACTAACCACAACTTCCCGTTTGTTTACAAATAGACGGTCATCCCATTTTGGACCTTTTAAGATGAAATGAGGGCTCAGTACGTCATAAACAGCTGCAATAAATAATTATATTTTTTGGTTAACTTTTTTAAACTCTTACCATTTAAATGCAAAGCAAGATGAACATCACTGCTAATTGTTGCCTGTTTACGAGATTCAATTAATTCGATATCGGTCTGTTCGAGAATAAGTATCTGGCAGGGGTCAACTTCATCTTTAACATTAACTGTGAAACCTCCTAAAAACCAAATTTTAGTTTCAAAATTCATTTAAATTAAAGTAAATACCGTCATCTAAAACTGATCTGCATAAATCGATTAACAGCACCGCGCCATCGCAGGTGCCTACAGCTAATACTCCATCAAAAGCTCTCAACGGTCCAGGTAGGCACACATCAGAGCCTGAATCGATCACTTCCACACAGCTGACTTTATTCGAAATTTGTAGTGCTCTCAACACTCTAGATCCGATGATATCAAAAATGCAAAGCATTCCACCTGAAAGGAAACATTCCAATCCGACCACGAGCAGTGGGGTCCTGCCATTTCGCTGCAATTCGGCTATGCAAGTGATTTTGGTTCCGGTGTCCCTCAAAATTGATCCAAAGGTCCATGCAGCTGCTTTTTTCCCTGAATTAATTTCGTAGGCTTCAAAACGGGCCCCAAACGTCAGCCATGCATGCTTATTATTGGAGAAAATCCCTCCCAGAGTTGGTGCTTCTAAAAAAAAACATTTTATGATTGAGAAAAAATAATGATCGAGACATACGAGGAGTGTCTGTTTCCTCAGCTGGTGAAAATTTTGCGCTTTCTCGGATCCGCACGATCTCAGACACATAATAAGACGACATTTTACATGATTTCTTGATTAAATTCACCTGCACCTACACCGGCCGTCTATTGTAGGGAGCGCACATAGCCTTACCCACAGATAACAGATTGACGCGGCAATTCAAATATTTGGCAACACCGACCTCGAGGTCGGGAAATCGAACTATTTAGCCCAGTAACAAACCGTTGCTTATCTTTTACCACAGTTTCTCACCAATAAAAGAAGCATGCGTACAGCGCCCCTACAGTTCAATTTTGAACTAAAATTTAATAGCGGGTTATTTGAAATTAATTTTATTCATATTTTTTTACTTACACAGATAGGTCTACGCAATTAAAAACTGTGTGAATTAAATATTTCTTTAATTAACACACATATACTACATACATACACACATACATATATATATATATAACAATATAGGTAAATGAACATAAATATAACATATTATACAAAAAACAACGTAAACCGACACATTTAACATATTACGTAAAAAACAATTTAAACCAACATACGTAACACATTGTGCAAAACACAAAACAATAAATTATTACAACAATAAATAATGTAAGTAAAAGAAATGTATATTCAAATAATTAGAAATACAGGTATCAAAAGCTTGCATTCAAGAAAAAAGTTATTTGAATAGGTACTGGATTTTATTCTACAACCAAATTTTGAAACATTACTATTATTATTAAAATACAAAATATACTTTCTCACAACAAAATTTAAAGTAACTTCTAGCAATTTTGAACGCATTATGTTGTGATGAAGTTCACATGAAAACCAAGTAAAATTTATTTTGTTTAAAATAGCCAGAATTGTTTGTTTAACGTTTAAAATGTGTCCATGCAATTTCAAAAATTCGGAAACGGTATTTTCTACATCAGCTACAAAATACACAAATTCTGATGGAAGTTTAAAAAAATGCTTGTTTTTATAAATACTTCCGACAACGGTTTTGAAATATGCATTGGGACAATTTGAAACACAGCAGCGATAATTGAACCCGATCTGTTCCATTGCAATAATTCAGAAAAAAAGATCAATTAGATATTACCTGGTTTTCACTTAAAACTTAAAAACTTAAAATTGTAAAGTATTGAAACCTGTGATTGAAACAAAGGCTTATAAAATTGCACAACGTCTCGAACAAAAGACGTGTGAAGAATAAACAAAATTAATTGAACGCAATAGATAACGTTTCAATTCTGCGAATTCAGCATTTTCAAGCAACTGTTCCGTCTGACATTGCGATGTCCTCTATTTGCCGCGCTTTTACTAAATAGTTCGGTTTCCCGACCTCGAGGGCGGTGCTGACAACTTTTCAAAACTTACCGCCGATCCCATCCCTGGCCTTACCCACACCTGGCACCACAAAACAGCGCCTCTGTGGTTCGGATCAGCCACTAAACGTAGCGCAGAAATGCACCAGGTTTGTGTCTATGGAGAAGAGAAAGACGGAAACTGAGAGACAAGGACACCATTTCTCCCTGAGGCACCACAAGCATAAAGGCCGATTCCCACCAAGCGGCGCGTAGCAGCGCATAGCAGCGCGGCGCGGCGCGCCAAAATGCTGCTTCCAATTGTTTGCATGTAATTGAATCGCACCGTTCCCATCTAAGCTGCGCATCGCAGAGCGTTGCAGCGCGTTGCAGCGCCGCACGGAGCGGCAAAATTTTTAACTTCTCCGTGAGCGTTGGCTCGCGTCTTTGCTGCCTATCAACGCGCCGCGCTGCTTGATGACGTACAAATGGGAATCACCGAACTTCAAACGCAAACAGCAATTTGCGATAATATCCATTCCATTCCGTAAGTTAACATTGGAAACGCATGATGGTCGGGGAAAAATTGAGAAGTTGACCGTATTTGTGAGTGAATACAGTGTACTTTACGATAATGAAGACAATCTATATTTGTAAAATTTGCTAAACCGTTTTCTTTTTTTTTGTAATCATTGAGTTTGTACCAATCCTATTTTAAAAAATACGCTACTAAAAATAAAATTTGACGGATTCGAGCGTTTTTCCAATAAATTTTGTTGATGTCAAAACCGTCTTTTGTTTCCAGCGCTTCCTTGATGATATTATTATTGGTCAACTCTAATAATTTTATCATACATTTTCGAAATTTTAGGACTGATTATTTAGAAAACTTTCCTCTTCAAGGTCAAACGAATTTGACATTTCCGTACTCAGAAAAATGTGACGCATCCAAATTTCTGAACAAAAATATGGGGTGCAATTTAAAAAAATTATTGATGACGTAATAGTGCGAAAACAAAAGACGATCGTAAAATTATGATGTAGAAATCTCCTGATATGCACATTATCATATTACAGTCAACCCTCCTATAACGCGGTACTCTCAGAATGCGGTTTCCATATAACGCGGAGCTGAAATTGCGACAGCCCTTTTATAACGCGGTACTCTTTCCATACGGTTTCCATAGAACGCGCTACGAATTAGCCTGGTTTGTATGGTTAAATCCGAGTTTCTTTTAGCGCGGTTTCCATATAACGCGGTACGCACTCACCGCGTTACAGGAGGGTTTACTGTATTTGAACCAAAATGAGATTTTTGCTGCCTGACCTTGGCAAATACTGACGCTTAGGTGGGAATAGTAAGTAAAAAATGCTGCTGCGCGCTGCTACGCGCTGCGACGCGCCGTTTGGTGGGAATCGGCCTTAACAGTCCTCGGCGCCCCGAGACTAAATTCAATGGTTTTGTACGTTGTCCGTACGGTCTCATTTTCAAATTTGAAAAGAAGGTCGCTATCTTATACGACGAGTACACGCTAGCCAGACGACTTCCATTTAATTACAGTTTGATATTATGTCAATTAAGCTTGTTATTAATTAAAATGTCCAAATTTCACCTAGTCGTACAACTTGCTGTACGCCTCCAATTTTCAACATTTTGCTTTAAAATTTTAATGGTCTTGTAGCTTACTCATTTATCGGCGGCCCTCACTATATCGTTTTTCTTCATATACTACCGTTTTTTAATTATTTCAATGTTTGTAAATTCATGTAAAAAAAATTGCCGAGAAATGACCAAGAAAAAGATCGCCTGAAGCAACGCCATCTTTATTTTACAAGCCGTGAACTAAGAAATTTGGCAGCAGTGTTGCTAGGCGGACATTTTGCGTTCTTCAGTTCAGTATTGCATCATTGAGTTGTTGTTGATATTGTTATAAAGTGCAGTTAACGTTAGATAGTTGTGGTATTTCCAAACCTGTGTGTATTTATCAGAATATTTAACTCAATAATTTGATATTCGACAATATAGAAAGTAAGTACATTTAACCTTTGGTTCATGCTTTTCACATGAAAACTTTTTAGATGACTAGAAAATGTTGTGTCCCAAGCTGCAAATCGAATTACGAAAGTGTATCCGTAAAGGGGCAAGCTGCAGTTACTACGTTTTCATTTCCAAAAGATGAAGAAACGAAAAAGAAATGGCTTCGAGCTATCCCGAGGAAAAATTGGCGGCCTACGAAGTATTCATCTGTTTGTATAAAACATTTTAACGAAAATGATGTTATATTAGATCAGATATACAAAAACGGTCAACTGTTACTACGTTGCTATTAGCACACCCAAAATTAAAGGAAGACGCTGTACCCACAATTTTTCAAAATCTTCCAGTTTATCTGTCTTCAACTTCAACAGTAGTTAGACGAAAAGACCCTGAAGTAAGAAGGAAAGCGTTGCAATCAAAAGAAGCTGGAAAAATTGAAGAAAATGTAAAATCTGATATTATAAATGACTTTACAAATTTTCTTGACACTTTTCAAACAAAACTAAATGGTATAAACAGTGAAACAAAGTGGAACTTTAAAATTAAGAGCAACTTTGGTGTTTGGCTGTATTTATTAAATATTGAGTGTTCTAATAGTTCTTCTGAAAGTGAAACTGAGTTAAGTGCCGCCGAAATTTTATGTAGTGTTCTTGTGAAAAGTGATTTAACATTAAAACTCTTTATTGGAAAAGAAGAAATTTCTGCTCACGATTTGAACTGGATTCTCCCTTGTGATTTAAAATTATCTCGATGGTCGCAACTTGAAAATATATTAGTTAGGTATGCCAACGTAAGTCAACACAATTTAAGGACTTGATCTTTTGAATTTTTCTTGCAAAAGTCGTATGAAAATTTAGTTATGTGTAACGAAAAAGCTGAAGAAATGGAAGACTATCAACATAAAAAACAATTGGAACTTTTAATTGATCAGTTAAACATGATATTGTTAAAAAGATGAAAATATTCCCCAGCAACTATTTTGTTTGCATTTATGGCTTATTCATATTCATTGTCTTGTTACATGCTCTTACAAGATCATTTGCTGCTGCCTAGTAAACGATATTTACAACAAATATCTTCTAGATTTAATGTAAAACCAGACAAAAATCTTTCAAATACAAGTCACTATTTGAAACAAATTTCCAAAAACTTGACTGTTCGAGAAAAATATACAATATTACAAATTGATGAAATTTATGTGAAATCTAAGTTAGATTTTAAAGCCAATGGAATTGTTGGCAGTTCAGAAAATAATGCTAAGGATCTGGCAAAAACTATTCAAACTTTTATGATCTCTTCTGCTTTTGGTAATTTTAGTGAAGTTATTCGACTAGTTCCTGTGAATAACACAACAGGAGATCAGTTAAAGATACTCGTTAATGAGGTAATTGAATTTGTTCAAAAATGTGGTTTTCCTATAGTTGCGATACTAACTGATAACAATAGAATAAATCAGAATATGTTCACTTTAATTTCTTCAAACGAATCTATGCCAAATCCATGCTTCCCTGATATTAATACTTACCTATCGTATGACACTGTTCACATTTTTAAAAATGTTAGGAATAACTGGTTGAACAAAAAAGATACTTTTCACACTTTAATATATCCTGATTTTGAAAATTATACAATAAAACGGTATGCATGTTTCGAACATTTGCGACTATTTTTCAAGGACGAGCAAAATAAGTTAATTAAAAAAGCATATAAGTTGAGTTATAAAACTTTGTATCCCTCGAATTTAGAGAGACAAAACGTTTTGTTAGTGGATAATGTTTTTCATATGTCAACTATTGCTGCTTTACAAACGGAAGAAAAATGTACAGATACTGCAAATTTTTTACAAATTTTTCGCATCTGGTGGGATATTGTAAATTCTAAAAACCCTATCGTAGGAAAAATAAAAAGAAATGAATGGGCAGGACCAGTTTGTAGTATTGAGGATGAAAAGTTATTGTTTTTGAAACGTTTTTTGTCTTGGATAGAAGCATGGCAGTCTTTCAAGGACAAAGCTGGCTTAAGCTCCGACACATTTGAAGCAATAAGAAGAGCATCTCAAGTGTTATGTAAAATTGCTAACGATGCTGTAACAAAATTTAATGTTTCATATGTACTCTTGGGGAAATTTCAAACAGACAAGTTAGAGAAAAGGTTTGGAATGTACAGACGACTATCTGGATCAAACTATAATGTATCAGTTAGGCAAGTAATTGAATCAGAAAACAAATTACGAATAAGACATATTTTGAAAATGATCAATAAAAAAGAAGCATGCTTTAGCAACTTTGCTAATGAAAGTACTGAATCAAATTTATATAATGTTGACATTGATCAATTTCGCCCCATTATAACTTTAAATTATCTTGAATTATGTGAAATCGAGGAATCAAGCTGCATATATGTTTGTGGCTATGGAGCACGATCTGTTTGCAAAAAACTGGAATGTACTGCCTGTGTTTTTTTATTTGAGGAAGGACGCGGCAGTAATGTTTGCAACGAATATTTTGACTTTTTACAGCGAGGTGGCTTAAGTGTACCAAGTTACCATGTTAAGTGTGTTTTCTTTCATATGTATGCTTTGTTAGAATATATTGTAGCTAATAGCGTGTGGGAAACAAAATTTTTGCAATCTTCCTGTCAAAAAGGCATTTTAATTCAACTGACACAGTTAAGCTTAAATTCCAATAACTTTTTTTAACAATTTGAATTACATTGTCTGTGTGGCAACGATGTTTCTAGATTGTTTAAAACATTGTATTCTGTTTTTGCAAATATTCTGTTGAATAACTACACAAAATATTCAAAAGAAACAAATGGCACTAAAAATTTAGAGAAAAAAAGGAAATTAGCTACGCTAACAAAAGAGAAGAATAAACGTTAAAAATATGTTATTTGTAAATAATGTCATTTAATGTTTAATAAATACCACAAAATAAAATTTCCTGCCCTTACTAACTTTTGTTTTATTTCTTAATACTATCAGAATAATGATGTAGTATGGATCATTTCATGTTAGTTATTTTTTAATAAGTTTCGATTGCAACCGACGTGCAATGATACCCGGCCTACTTCTGTGCATTAATGCGGTGTTGCCAAGCATGGCTTCACGGCTTGTAAATAAAGATGGCGTTGCCTGAAGGCATCTGTCTTTTTAATTTATTGGGGGTAATCAAGATACTAATGTCTTGTGGTGGGGTCTGCTGCAGCAAGAGAATTCTAATTTTGGTATATGAAACATTCAATGACAAAGCTTGCACATTTTCGGTATATTCTATCTACCTGGTGAATTTCATTCGAGTTCGTTCGTTATAAACACCATTGTCTGAGTAGGCTTGCTCTAATTTACCGGCAAGTTTTTAGGGAATTCTGGTTACACTTCAGTTTAAAATTTACTACCAACTTTCGTTAAGTGACGTGTGACAGCCACGAAAGCTTGAAAGGTAAAATGTAAAAGATAGTAACAAATAAAATTCAAAGAAAAATATAGTTTTTCTACTTTGCGTTCGTACCTGTGCTTCGTACTGAAGTTCTTACGACACGCCTTTGCGTATCGTACTAGACAAAAAGCGTGAGGTAAAAAAAATACTAAAAACAGTGTCAATCAACACCGTGACTCTTGTAATTGAATCAAATAGAAATAGAAAAAGGAAAAACTTTTTGACTGTGCTTCATTTAATTTATTGTCATAAAAGACTTCCAGATATACAAACATAACCTCAAAAGCCAAGCGTGCAGGAATAAAATTTTTATTGTTGAGATCTTGTTTTCAAATTCGCCGTATTTAAATAAGATTATTAAGTTGCAGCTTGAAGAATTACAATTTAATTAATGTTTTAATTTGAATTAAATTAAACTGTGAACTTATTAGTTTGCACACGTAATAAAGGAGTGTACAGATAGGTAAATCAAATTTTTTAAATAAAGATAAAAACTGCAAAAATTGCAATAAATGTTCACAGATTAAATTAATTCAGAACTAAACAATTTTTATTCATTTACAAATAAGGAAATTTTATTGTAATTTGATGTAAAGGTTTTCTAGATGAAAATAAACATAAAATTAATGTTCCTGTACTTTTCTCAATATAATCAACCTGATAAATGTAAGAATTGTATTTTAGTTTTTAAAATGTTTAATAAAAGTAAATTTTCAGAATGACATCAAGTATGGATAACGAAGAAGTGATCAAGTTAGATGAAGAATTAGACAAAAATTATCTCGTCAACACAAAACAACAAACACCAGGCAGCTCAGCAAAATTCTATGTGACCGAAAGTCAAAGTCAAGAATTATTGATGACAAAAATGGACAAATTGATAAAACATTTTGAAATTGAAATGAAAAATCTACAAAAGGAAGCATCCGCTGAATTCGACATGCACAAAAAAGAAATCCAAACTTTAAAATTTGAAAATCAGAAGTTAAGAAACGAATTGGCTGGTTGTAAGGATGATGCAAGAACTGAACTGATGACAGTGAAAGAGGAAGCAATTCAGAAATTACAAAACGATATTAAAATTGAAAAAGCAAGAACCACAACAGTTGAGGAATGGTTAATAGAAATGCTTACATCAGCGACAGCCGAAAAGAATGACCTAAAATCTAGCAAAACAAAACTTGAAGAAAAAGTCAAAGAAACCGAACAAAGCATAAAGCTGCTACAGTCTGAAAATTACGCTCTACAGAAAGAAATTGCAGAAAAACAAACTCAAGATGAGGAATTAAGAAGAGAGAAATTAGAAAACGAACCACTTGCTGAATTAGATCCAAACAAAAAGGAAATACAAAGCTTAAAAAACCTTCTTGTGGATAATCATAGTCTAAGAAAATTGAATGAAGGGGACGTGCAATCGAAGCTTCGTAACAATTTGACCTCCCTCTGCATAGAAGACAGAACGATTAATTACGTGGCACCTGGCACCTTCGACAACCTCTCTTCACTCACCAAATTGGATTTAAGTTGCTGCGGTCTGACCTTCCTTGAAAAAGGGGTTTTCAACAACTTGACCTATTTGATTACTTTGAACCTGCGTAACAACTATCTTACTTGTTTGGAAGGAAATGTTTTCACGGGTTTGAAGAAATTGAAAACGATTTATTTGTTCAACAACAAGTTCACCAAGATTCCTCCCCAATTGTTTAGAGGATTGGAGAGTTTGGAGGTTATCGATTTGTGTTATAATAAAATTTCCGTGTTTGACGAAGACTTGTTGGTGGGGTTGAATCGGCTCACTCAATTTAGTGCGTTGAATAATAACCTCACAAGCATCCCCGAAAAGTTGTTCGGGGATTGTGTTAAGTTGGAAAAAGTCTTGCTTTACAAGAATAAAATCGTACGGTTGAAAAAAACTATTTTTGATAATTTGCACAATTTGAAGAAGCTGTATCTACATAATAACCCCCTGGACGAAAGGGATAAGAACACATTGAGGATGTTAACAATCGCGGATTTAAGAATATAATTTGGCATAATTGCTTCATTATTTTTCTTTATGGAATAATCTTGTTTTATATTCAAATTTGTATCGTTTAGATGTTAAATAACAGGTCAGAAAATGATTAAATATTTTTTTTAAATCCAACTGTTTACATTTTTTATTGAATTTGGAACGAGTGTCAATCAATATACAGCAGAATCCGGTTATAACGGCTTTGGTTATAGCGAACCATCGGTTATAACGAACTTTATTCCAAGTGCTGACATTTTCCCCTATATAACGATGTAAAAATTAATCGGATATAACGAACCTGAAAAAGCCGAAATTAATAAAATGTCAATCGACTATAACGAACTTTGCATTGTATATAACGCGTAATAACCTTTGAATCTGATGATGATTTGTCATTAAATGAGTAGTAGTTACAAAAATAGAATCAAAGGGAACGCGAATTTCAGCAATTGAAAGGCTCCATGCAAGAAGTACCTAAGTTTATTTTCATATTCTGTGATATTTGAGATTTGATGTTTCAATGTGACCTGTAAATCACATTGTTTTCACTTTAAATGATCTTTTTCTACTAAAGTAAGTCTTCTTTAGTAAAACAGGATCAGTCAAAATCAAAACAATGTGATTTCCAGATCAAACAAATATAAATCTCAAATATCACTGAATAAAAAAAAAGATCAGAAACATTAACAGATTTAAAACACTCTTTAGAAGAAACTAACAAAAAAATGTGAAATTGAAAGAAAACGTAGAAACTACCGAAAATAAAATCGAATTTCTTTAATACTGTTACTTCAGCCAAAATAAAAATTAAAAACAGACTCTAAATCCATACTCTCATCGATCAGAAAAATTGTCGAACCAAATACAACACCACACTCAGATTGTTACTTGCGATGAAATAAAGAGAGTTGCACAAACGCTAAAAGACAAGATTTTGTTTCTTAACAATTCGATAATCGACTTGCAACTTCTGTTGGTGGGGAAAATTTCTGGGCATTGATGATGATGAATTGGCGTCGAAAATGAGAATGCTTAGAAACGTACCAGCTTTCCAGCATTTCAACGAAACATGTAAGTAAAAATTGCAATAAATATTCACAGATTAAATTAATTTAGAACTTAACAATTCTTATTAATTGTCGAATAAGGAAATTTTATTGTAATTTGATGCAAAGGTTTTGTAGGTGAAAATAAACATAAAATGAATGTACTTTGCTCAATCTAATCAATCTGATAA